>JAHHFK020003195.1:0-342413 GCA_024533555.2 Aedes koreicus | reverse complement strand
ACTACACACAAAAAATAAATCTTGTTTTATTAAAAGTTTTGCGCTTTACTTCTGAAAAGTGTTTATTTTTCATTAAATTGAAAGTAAAATTATCTACAATGAAAGTTCTTCGTTTGATTTGAAAGTGTTATGTTTCGGTTCAGTGTGTAAAATTAAAAGTGATTGCTTTTACCATGAAAATTGTAGAACTGTCAAATCCACCAACACAAAAAGCAAGAAAAAAAAAGAATCGGGTCTACCTGTCAAAGTCATCCTGTTTTTTTATCCGTCCGCGAAAATATTTAAGCTGTTCACGGATATTGTTCTGTTCTACGTTTTCTTAAAGAAGTGATTTGTCAAGGATTTTAAGGTGAGACAGCATCACAGCATAATACCACAGAGAACAGACATCGATGTCTATATACCTTTTCTGGAAAAACGTGTGTAAAAGTTTATATGGGCAGCCACTTTACAAAGCAAGTGCAGAGAAAAACTAACAAAAAATTTCAGGTTATGTGCTAGGCTTTTTATTGATAAACGTTTACCTGACAGTTATCACACAACTGCAGCGCCGCCTACCAGGAGCATAACGACATACATTTGAAATGTCGGTTTAAAGTTTTGCACAAGTAGCAGACCGAAGATGAACGTCTGTTCTCTGTGATAATACCAACAATAACACCCCAACGAACAATAGCAACAGTCAACTTTCTTCCAGCTACAAATCTCTCACCGGCAGCGAATCGGATCAAAACTACGAATCCGTCCGAGCAAACCCCGTCGACGACCGGTCCACCGTCCAACGATTTGCTCTCGAAGTTCGATTCCTAGGCGACGCCAGGTGTGCACGAGGCAACCACCACGACAACGATGGAGGACACCGAATTCGACACTCCTCCGGCCGAAACAGAAGCGAAGACGCCTTCGATGTGTGAAATAAAAATCACCGGCGTCAGTGACTACTTTCAAGTCTGACTTTTTCAGGCCAATTGTGAAAACCATCGTGCAGTATAAGTTTATTAATTGTTTTTTATATGTGTGTTTAGGAATGCTGTTATATCCTGACGACGAGCGAAAAACGACTCCAACATAGTATATTTAGATGATTAATATCATCCGAATGCAGCTTCAGAATTATGCTTAAGTTAGATATCCGTTCCTTACTACATGAACCAGTAACAAGAAAAAAAATTGTTTACAAAACGAAAAAATATTTTTTCATTAATGCGACTTTTATTTTATTTTCAAACAATTAGCTGTCTTATTAAAATTTATATTGATTCATCTGAAAAAAAACAATTTAAGTTAAAACTATTTTTTATTTCAATCTTAACAGCTCACTTTTATTTGAATTGCACACTTTCTGGTTGAAAGTTCATTTTGATATAAAAATAATTTGCTTTTATTTCCAACGATGCCACGGTTTCGATTTGACAGTTCTACAATTCCTTTTGAAAGTTTCAACTTTTAAATGTACCAAGCAAGAAAATTTTGATATGACAGTGTCGGACACATAGATATTATCATTGCTTTTTTATCAGTGTATATTCTTAAAGCTAATCTAACGCTTCATTACTTGACAACTGGTGAATTGATGCGATCCCGCATTAATGATGTTGTTGGGTTGAATACGTGCAATAATATATTGCTTGTGGTTACTTGGGAAGTGATCGCGAAACATTGATGGAGTTAATTTTTTATAAGCTCAAATGTGTTTCCTACATCGGGATTCGAACCAAGGCTTCTCACGACTAATTGATGAATGTCGGTTGCGTTAACGCTCTTAGCCAAGAGAGCAATGGAATAATATAAGGAAGCATACCCTCTTTGTGGTTCTATAAAGACATATTTCATGCAGCTATTTTTAGATTTTTCTTGCTATACACGTCGTTGAAACTGCGATACCCAAACCTTTTATCAGTGCAAACATCAACCCGATATGAGTTACAGATGAAATCATACCCACCACCGCTCATCACACAACAAGCCGACACAATTTTGATACCCGGTGCAGGTTGAAACTGGATCATGAATGAAAATGATATATCATATGAAGATTCCTCGTTGAAAACACAGCTAAGTCCTCTGAATATTAACAACCAGAAAAACCCGCGGCTCCCCATAATGCAGCCATATTTTTTGCTAAAATTTTAGAAACCAAACATTCTGCTCCTAAGTCCAGTGTGAAGGAGATTGAAGATGACGATTCTGGATCTGACAGGTAGCCCAGCTCGATCATATGTTTCTCATTTCTAAAGTCAAATTGGAAAACGTCATCCAGATGATACTGCATCAATACTACTTTTTAGCTAGCAATGAAGCATTTATTGAGATAATGCAATAATGCATCATTTAATGCGTATTTAACGTGAAGTTGTTTGTAGAAATATGGTAATGCATCATAACAATTTTAATGTAAAGTTAATGCAACATAGCATGGGAGTTATTGAAAAAATGTGATATGCCATTACTGTTGCTGATAGTCGGTCGAATTAGTGTTATGATATAATGCTTGTGGTTACTTGGGTAGTCCTTTTCTATTTCCACGTTGAAAGAAAGTATATCAGTTCGGTAATGTTATTGATAATATGGGGATCATTAGCATTCAGTATCCACCAAGAGTAACCGAAACAATAATTTGAGGCGTGCGTTTTACCATTTCATACATCTACCCTATGATTTTTACACGCAAACCATAGTACCATACATCGAGTCATAAGAGCCGTATGAAATCAAAATACAGGGGACCCATTCAGTTTCATAAGGCAAAGCTTATGCATTTAGATGAGTTTTTTTTTAATCAATGTACACCACAGCACAGTGGGCATAATCGAGGCTGTAATTGGACTTATATCAAATCCGCTAGTATTTATACATGAACCGATGCTTTTCTATAGAAGAAAACGTCAATAAATTGATTGCCACTGATTTCATCCGGTGCAGAGCATGTGAAGTGGCTCATGTTGCTCCATTTCATCCTAAATCAGTGTGTTTTTCAGTTTTTACTCCTATAACTACAATTTTCGCAATATTTTTTGCTTGAAAACCCTCATAAAAATTTACTTTCAACGAACAATTACTCGAATGGTTGAACTACACCGTTTATGGTTTGGATGTTAACCCGAATTATCATAAGAAATTTATTAGGAAAGGGACATCTTATGTGAAAAACTCTGAGAAACCGAATGATGTTGGTGTCATGCTGTGCCGGGGTCGAGAAATGGTCTATTTTTCCCCATTTTACCCTAAACATGTGTTTTGTAAGTTTTTACTCCTATAACTATATTTGCCGCTTTTGCTTGAAAAGGTACATTTCTTATGTTAAAAACTCTGAGGAACCGAATGATGTTGATTTCATGCTGTGTCGAGGTCGAGAAATAGTCCATTTTGTCCTATTTTACCCTGAACATGTGTTTTTTCAGTTTTTACTCCTACAACTATTATTGCCGCTGTATTTTTTGCTTTCGCCGCTGTATTTTTCCTTGAAAAAACACTGCAGTGCACTTGGAAATCAAATGGTGCCGGCTGAGAATGTTAATAGTTTTCAGCTAAGATTGTTAATAAAACACATAATTAGGCCCTTTCGGGCCTGTACGTAAAAGTGTATTGTTTGAATTTAACAATCACTGGCATCACTGGTTTCGGACTCAGAGTCTGTGGCATCTTCGGATTCATCGGTATCACTGTCCGCGTTCTGCATGCCTGTATTCTCGGCGAAATAAAATTTCATTTTTCACATAAATATTTCACTTTCTTGAGATGGCTTGACATTTCGGCGTTTTAATGTTGCCTCCTTTGGAGCCATTTTCGGGTCAGACCACGCTAACGACATGTGTATAATGTCCATCAAATTGTCCTCGGGTGAAGTTTTCCGCGCAAGATGTAGCCGTAGTTATTGTACACAGCAAATAAAGTTGTTGAATATTACACAGAATCAGATGCACATAGGTCATTCCATCGGCTGTGTAATGTTAGGTTGTCTCGATGTACACAATAAAATGATGCACTGCTCATCGATGTAATTTGGTCGATGTAAATGAGACAACGTAACCCATCGAGACAACGTGAATCGTCGCGACGTACTAAAGAGTCGCGATGTAAAGGGAGCATTGTGAAAATTATAGTGTAAATTAAATTTTCAGATGTTAGTCAATGAGAAAAAAAAAGTGAGAGCGGAAATTAAAACAAAATGTTGCTTTTATTTCTATTTCAACAGATTCATATTTCTTTTTCTCTTCGTTCTTATCCTTTTCGGCCTTAATATTGAATGGAAACGGAAACTCTTCTTTCTTACGGCCGTCGCCATCGTCACCCCCGCCAGCACCAGCCGCTCCACTAGCAAGCGAAGATTATCCACCAATTCTTCACCCAGATGATGCTGGTGGGTTTGCGTTGCTTTAACCTTAATTGTTTAGTTCCACCATCATTTTCTTTAATTCGACTATATCCCACGAATTATCGCAATTTTTTGTCCATATTCCGCACCGTTGGACATGTTAAAGTCTTCCGTTTTGTCACTCGCATCCGAATCTTACACAGCCGAAGTTTTTTTTTGTCGTTTCACCAGCACCTTGTATGAATATAATTTGCAGTGTCGGTACCATTGCATCCACTTCCGAGCATGACATCGGTTCTTTGGTAGAGGGCATCGGCTCAGGTGAAATAGGCGATTAACTACTCGATGAAATGTTACCTCGGAGATCTAGTTTGAATGAAAATGGCTCATGAATAAAATCGCCCGATACACCTGCGGATCTTATACGTACCAATTAAAGACGAATATCTGTTCTTCTCAGAGGAATAGATGGCAGAGTTTTTTCAATTTTCGCCATTTCGTCATCATCTGAATACGGCTGATGAACAATTTCACACTGTTCAACTGGTTTAGCTTTCGGATGCAACGGTTTCATGACCGTGACTGTTGACTTTGTTTTGACAAGAAAACAGTGTTGCCGGAAATGAAAAAAATTAAGAACAAATCTGCCAGTGTTACGAGATTTCATTTTACATAACAACCAAATGCGATAAATCATCAAAATCGTGTAATATTCAACATTTTTTGCGGAGTCCTTTATGTGCATTGGTTTTCGTGTAATATTTATGTTTTTGATATGTGATTATTACATTCATGCAACTAATAATTTTGTTCTGATGTAATTTGAAGACCGATGTAATATCACATCAAGTGGATGTTATTCTGCATCGTATTTCCTTGATTACATCAGTTTTTAATACGTTAGCATCAATTACGTTGACGTGTACTACATTTTTTTTGCTGTGTAGTTATCGGAGTAAAAACTGAAAAAACACATGTTTAGGGTAAAATAGGGCAAAATGGACCCTTTATCGACCCCGGCACAGCATGAAACCAACACCATTTGATTCCTGAGAGTTTTTCACATAAGATATGTCCCTTTTCAAGCAAAAAATACTGCGGCAACTGTAGTTATCGGAGTAAAAACTGAAAAACCCACCGATTTAGGGTGAAATGGAGCAAAATGAGCCACTTTTCATGCTCTGCACAGGATGAAATCAGTGGCAATCGATTTATTGGCGTTTCTTCTTATAGAAAAGCATCAGTTCATCGATTATGCCCACTGTGCACAGGTACACACTTAATCACAGCTTCCCTGTTCAGTAGTTTTTTTTTTACAGTTTTTGCACCGTAAAACACCTCTATTACTGAACAATCGGCTTTCCATAAAATAAATACAGTTGTGAATCAAGAAAAAAGAGTACTGAATTGTCCGTAAAATAAACGTTTTACGGGACATCACAAAGTTTCAGTAAACATAATACCGAAATTTCAGAGTTTTTATGTTGTACTGAACTGTCAGTTGAAAAAAAATCCAAATTGCTGAACTTATGTGAAAACCCAGTAAAATTTTATCGACTTCGGCAATTAAAATTCTATGTGTAGGCGTAGACGAAGATTTGGACATTAATCAAACTACTGTGTTCAAAACGATATGGATTTACTTTCCTTGTACAGTTAATGAAATGAAACACGAAATGAAGTTAGGGTAGCGAAAATTCAGATTGCTCCGCGCTATAGGGACCATAGATTGCACTCATAATTTAATCAAATCTTAATCTTAATCTTAATCAAATCTCCGTCAGATTGCTAACAGCTAGTAAGCATACAAATTGAGGCCTTGGAACATTGAATATCTACACACAAAGAATAATGATTATTAAAATTAAAAAAAATCATTGCCAAAATTGAAAAGTTGCGTTGGTTCTTTTTCGTAGAAAGCAGCTTTCTTTCAAAACCAAAACCTTCAAACCGTCAATTCAAAATTTTGCTGCTCTACATTTAAAAGTTGAAATTTTGAAAACAAATTGTAGAACTGTCAAATCGAAACCGAAGCATCGTTGAAAATAAAAGCCAATTATTTTTATTCCAAAATAACCTTTCATCCAGAAAGTGTCGTGTAATTTAAATAAAAGTATGCTGTAAAAATACTTTTAACATAAAAAGTTTTCTTTTCAGAAGAATTGTAGAACTGTCAAATCCACACCGTGGCATATTTGAAAATGGTTGCAAATTATTTTTATTTGAAAATGAACTTTCAACTAGAAAGTATCGTGCAATCACAATAAATGTATGCTGTTTTGATCGAAAGAAAAAATGGTTTAACATAAAAAGCTTTTAATTTTCAAATGAATTATTATAACTTTCATAGAGACCGGAACCGGAGGTTGGCGTCGTTCAATCACCAATGTTTCCATCCCGAAAGATCCAAGTTGAAATATTTTCTCCATATCTTCCGAATGCACCTGAGCCAGCTCTAGCATCTGCTGCCGCTCGTCGTCGCTTGTGGCACCGCTGCAAAAAAAAAAAGGGATTATTATCAGTGACATGGCCTTTTTCGTTTGCATGGTCCGTTAGGAACTTAATAACTCCGAATGTTTGTGAACTTTCCTGATAAGCGATTCGTTGGGGCGATTCGCCAAGAGGAACATTTTTAATGTGAAGCTTTTGTATTATTTGACAACAGTATAGAAAAAAAATCCATACGACGATTTCCTTTGTGTTGGTGGATTTGACAGTTCTACAATTTTCATGGTAAAAGAATTCACTTTTAAATTTACACACTGAACCGAAACATAACACTTTCAAATCAAACGAAGAACTTTCGTGGTAGATAATTTTACTTTCAATTTAATGAAAAATAAATACTTTTCAGAAGTAAAGTGCAAAACTTTTAATAAAGCAAGATTTATTTTTTGTGTGTAGTAAAAATAGGGGCTCTGCATCGCTGTCAACCACATATAAATGCACCATGAGCTTGTGCACGCTGCTATAATTGGTTTGTCTTTTTGACTTTTACTGTGAGCCATGTTTAGGTGTTGTCTCACTCACGCTGACAGGACGCTTGAAAACATGGCTCACAGTAGAAGTCAAAAATTTTATAGCGTGCACAGGCTCATAGTTCACATGATTTTGACAATTTTGGACATCTGACAACTGAAATCTACAAAGATTTTTCATTAGGGCCTAACTGACCAACGAAAACAATGGCTTCTTCCTTGAATTTGTCGACCTTGGAAACTTGCCTTATTAGTCTACCACAGCCATTTCGAAGAACAAGAATCCTTCCATTCGACAGAATTTGAAGATTTTGTATTGCGAGAAATTTATGGAAGAAGCCATTGTTCACATTTGTCAGCTAGGCCATAATGAAAAATCTTTGTCGAAATATGGCCAATCAAAACAAATCGATCAATGCCAAGCCACAACAGGCATAACAGAACAAATCAACTAGCTCTTTCAAACTCGCTCCCCGTGGGAAAAGAAAGATTTTTTTGTTTGGGGGGGAGGGGGGGTTGATCCCCCCCCCCCCCCCATATCCACCCCTTTGTTGTGCCCCCCCTGAGGTTCTCCCCAAACCTTTATGATTTCCCCCCTGAGTATAAATTCTGAGTTATATAAATTCTAAATTTTGATGTAATGACTGCTGTCGAGAATGCTTCAGCGTAAGCCCTTAAAAGGGGTTTATTTGCTTTGATTGATACTCTTCATCAACTTTCTTTCGTTAATATCTCTGAGAATTTCTCAGCTTCAGAACATTTGTTTAATTCTAGATCTTTAGCGCTAAATAACAGCTACGGTCGTAACTGTTATCAACCCATGTGACCAATTAGAAACGAATGTGTTTGAGCAGCCTTGGTTATCGAAAAAGAAAGTCTATGAAAAAATCGATCTTGAAAAAAGTTCCTAGAACTAACTAAGTTCAAAGCGATTGTGCTTTCTTGAACATTTACTAATGTTGGGGTTTTCAACTCCTCCCATCAACTGGAAAAACTTTCTTTCCAATTCGTTCAGAAACAATTTTCCGGTTTCAGTCTGCTTCCGATCCGACTTTACCTTGACTCTTTGCCACATGTTGTTAATTTTTTTCATCACTTGTTGAACGGACATGTCGATTTCATGTTGGATCAGCAGCTGGATACACATTTCTTTTGTGGCTGATTTCTTTTTCTGCTTCGCTGATGTCGTTTGGAATTTTTCCAGCAGAGGTTTTCCAAAGGATGTCAGAATATCCTCAAACTTCGCATCATCAGCAACTTTTTTGCTGATAGTTTAGCTCCCAGTTGGATTATGATTTCCATTTTCATTATCCTCACCCGAAATGAAAGAAAATAGCGTATTGTGAGCATATTCGTCATATTGGTAAATAGAATAGACTTACTGTGATTCTTTTCATCCTTCAGATGCTCCTCATTGAAGACATCGTACGACATCTTCCCATATTGATCATTGCACGGATTGTATTAAACTCAATTTTTTGACAGATCAGAGAGCTTGTTTACAAGGTGTTAGTCTTTTTTCCGAATTGAATACGATTCGATTCAGAACACGGTTATAAAATTTGCACTGGACTGATTTTTTTCGTCATTTTACTTCAATGGGTAAAATATTAGAGCCCAAAAACTCGAACCGATCTTACCGAAATTTGTCTAAGTCCGCGTAAACAAGCTCCCTGAACTGTCAGAAATGCATTGATGCCACTATCGTGCAATGATCTATTGATATTTCAGAAAATATTTTTGTTTACCAACAAAGCTTTTCACTACCCCAATAAAACCAAAATTATTTCCCCCCCCCCCCCACCCAAAATTTTTAAAAAATTTCCCCCTTTTTTCCCATAGAAGTATTGTGATACAAATAGATATCATTTGTTGATCGAATTGCAAAAATTCATGTGTGGGGCACGTAGATGTTATAATTGCTTTTTTTTATCAGTGTATCTAAGAAAAACAAGAAAAATATATTTTTGACAGAGAAAATGCTATGTTCGAAATTCAAACTTACTCTGAGTAAAGGACAACTTTATTCATATGAATTTGTGCAAATGCTCAAACAGTTTACTTTACTCAAACTGCCCGCATAATCACAAACCATTCCTGGACCATTTCCCTTATTGTTGACGACCGTTTCCGTTATTGTTACGACATTTACCCTTATAGTTGACAACTATAAACCAACAATCTCCTATAATGTTTTTAACAATATTTCAGATGGTAAAAGGCCAAATAAAAATATGCTGAATAGGCGGTTAAGTTAGGTTACCATAAAAAAAATTGCAATTTTCACGAACAAAATTTTTGCTGTACTGTATGCCAAAAAGTTGGTATATAATCCAGACCGAGTGCAGACAATAAAAAACCATTCAATGACAATATGGCATACATTAACAATATGTGTTAATATAGAGGTTTGCGTTTGCGTGAATTTGACAGTTTTCTCATAGGTTTTCTGTCAAATTTACGTCAACGGAATGAAAACGTACCTATTGTGAGCAAGCCTTAACACCTTATAAACAAGCTCCCCGAACTGTCAAAAAGTAAGGTTCCGTACACGGGAAATAATCCACACATATTTATTGGCAAAAATCCTTAGAAAATTCCACAAAGTACTGCCCGCATAATCACAAACCATTCCTGGGCCATTTCCTTCATTGATGACGACCGTTTCCGTTATTGTTACGACATTTACCCTTATAGTTGACCACTTTAAACTAACAATCTCCTATAGGTCGGTATCGAGTTCGAAAGAAATTTCTTTTTCTATCTCAATCCCATGTTAAATTCCGTTTACCGAAACGGAAAAGTGGGAATATTGAACAAAATTCCGCAACCTCTCTTCTTTTTAAGTCGATACTGGCCTTATGTAGTTTTAACAATATGTCAAATGGTAAATGGCCAAATAACAATATTCAGCATAGTAGGCGGTTGAGTTAGGTTACCATAAAAAAATTGGCAATTTTCACGAACAAAATTTTTGCTGTACTCTATGCCAAAGAGTTGGTATATAATCCAGTCTGAGTGACAATATACACAGAGAGGAATTTGATAGTCAATTTTACCATTATTGGGGGTTAGGATGCCTATTGCAGTATAGTGATTTTGAACCGACTACGATCATGGTCAAAACGACCATTAAAAATAGTTGATGTAACATTTTGCATAATGTCGGAATAGTCCTTGTTACCATGATCATAGTCAAAAATGCCATGAACGTGGTGAATTCGACCATTTTCATGGTTATTGAAACCATTATATGCGATAGTCATCCTGACCATGATTTAATAGTCGGTACAACGATGAAATTTTTCTCAGAGTAGCATACATTAACAATATGCGTTAATGTAGAGGTTGTATGGTGAAAATGAGATTAAACTATTTGATAACAATAACGTACAGTGTGATAACATATCTTACGTTCATAATATAGTGTTGAATATATAGCAAGTTGTCATGTGTACACATTGGAAGTATGTGTGGTTACAAATAGCTATCATTTGTTGATCGCATTGCAAAAAATCATGTGTCGGACACATAGATATTATCATTACTTTTTTATCAGTGTACAATCTCGAGTAATTCATGATTAGGGCCAAGGAGCCAGTTATTAACACTGACTTTCAACGTCGATTTCTCTCGAATCTCGAAACATTATCGCAAATTGAAAGCAGCGTCTGGTAGAAGAATGTTTGCTCTATCATATGGTGTAGTTGGATATCGTTGGAGTCTTGTGGTTCGTGCGAAATCAACGATTAAAGTAATTGTTTGGGTTTTAGGCCTTTATCATGAATCACTCGAGCAATGATCAATTTTCGGTTTACCAATCCAAACGCATTTTGATGTTCTGCTGCCCCTTTATCCTGTAAACATTGGAAAAAGTCTCCAATTGTTGACCTTGTTTACGTTTCATGATTTTTGGATTCGTTGTGACAGTTTAATAAGGCGCAAAAATTACAGCATACTGTCAACAGTATCAAATTGGCAAAAGCTTGTGTAGCTTGACCAATCTAGTATAAAATCCTTTAAATTTAGCGTCCTCGATATCCTACTGTTCTGAGGATGCAGCAACTATCAACAATTCCCAAGCTCGAAACTGAATCCATTGAAAACTTCGTCAGAGAAAATGGTTTCACACACGACGTTGATGACATCAAAGTCACACGGAGAACTCGATCGTAAGTGACTGAATTGAATTGAATTGTATCCCATTATATTATTTATTGCATTGTAGCTCTTTGAAAAAGGTTGTTGATAACGTAACTGTTGAGGACTTGAAGATAGAAACCTTGACCAAAACCGTTAGCATCCAGGGAAGTCTGAGGGAAATTTCGACTGTGAGTACATATAAGATAAAGAAGTCAAAGAAAACTGAACAGGAAAAACCGATTCTGGGAGTCCACACGATAATTGCTGAGCTCCACGGTGTAGTTGGGGAATTGAAATCGGTGCAATGCATGGATTGTAGCACTGTCAAAGGTAATATTTTGGTTTTGTGCTCTGTATCTAGTTTAAATAAGACTACAATAATTTCAGCTAAGTGTACCCAAATTCACTCCTATCTTCTCTGGTTGCAACACAAGCAGCAGCTAATCATCCAAGAGATTGAGAACGCAGAACAAAACGTTTCAAAGAAAATTAAACGCGAACGCAACGTCACTGGTGTACTTCAGCCCATTAATTTGGTAACCCTTCCGGTTAAAGTTGAATTGCCATCATTGCCAAAACTAAAGAAAGAATCTGTAGCTGTTTGCCCTTTAGAAATGGAATCGGCTATGAAATTGTCTTTGTTCAATTTGATTCGCGAATATCAAGGCAATGATCCTCAAGAATTTATGCAATACTGCGGTAATCGCATGGTTGAAGAGAATTGCGGTAAGGCACAGCTACTAACAGTTGAGCAAGCTGACACCGATTTGTGGCATGAGCTGAGAAAAGGCCGAGTCACCGCATCACGAATGCACGAGGCGTCACGTTGCACTATGCTGAGTGGTTCACTCACCAACAAAATAATGGGAATCAGTTCCGGATTTTCGTTTGCTATGAAAAGAGGTACCGATTTGGAGGGACACGTTTTTGCCGTTCTGCAAAAAGAGTACCCTTCCCTGCAGAACACGGGACTGGTGTTGGATGCGGAGTTTCCATGGATGGGTGCCTCCCCGGATGGCTTGGCCGATGATTTCGTACTAGAAATCAAGTGTCCATACACACCCAATACGCACGCATGCTACATCGATGTCAATAAGCTTTCTAAGAAGTACTTCGCTCAGATACAACTGCAAATGCACATGACACGGAAGACGAAGGCGTTGCTCGGGGTAGCGGCGCTGGATTTCGAGGAGACACGTAATGTTACCAAGGTTTGGATCGACTATGACAAGGAGTATGTGGATAATATTATGGGGGAGGCGTTCGAGTTCTGGCAAAAGGGTGTTTTCCCAGCTCTGTTGAGAAAACGCAAATCAAAGAAGTGATTGTGAGCTGGTCATGTTTTCTTTTTTGTTGTATTTAGAATTGTTCTGAACTGACAAGTTAATTTAAGTTATGCCCAAAAATGACTGACTGTTTACCCAGCGTTGTTGAGTAAACGCAAATCAAAAAATGAGTTTGAACTTTTTTTTTTTGAACTTTATACTGATCTGAACTAACATTCAATTTAAGTTAAGTCTAAAAATGACTGCTTTTCAATATTTGAAATTAGTTGCAATAAATCGATGCGCTCGTTCGTTGCGTATTTTTTATCATTGTGTGTTATTTATATAGCAAGATTAACCACCATAACAAGCGTTCCTGGAGGTCTGTTTTGAAAATCCACATTTTCTGCTTCTAATGTACAGTGTTCATACCGAAGCAGGAAAAATAAATCCAACTATATATGCAGAACAAACCAATTACAGCATGCGTCAGAAAATGTTGAGACTCTCATTAATACCACTAATACTTCTTACTACTCAAGCTGTTCAATCGTTCAACCTAGTTTAACAAAACTTGCCTCCAGGTGTGAGTTATTGTTTTAAAACAGATGGGTATGTTTGAATTTGTTGGAATTCAAGAAGATTTTGTAAAAAAAAAAATGTACGACAATAATTAATTCCTCAAGATTACTTCACGCCCAAAAGTCAGTTTCAGGTATGAGGCTGTAAAAGTTCAAATACTGAATTTCGAGTCAAGGCATCAATTGTACCAGTACCAAGAAAACCTGGTCTGGAACGATCTGCGAAAACGCCAGCGTTGATACAGTCAATTAAGATGAAAGTAGCTCGTAATCCCGTTCGGAGAAAAATTGCAAGGCAATAAAGCAGAAGCAACAGTAAGAAGAGTGGTGAAATATGGCTTAAAAGGGAAACCCAGAGCTCGATTTTAAAAACATCTGATTACTGAAAAACTGCTAGTAAACTGAAGAAGAGGTACATCAATTTTGGTCCAAAGAGGTGTGGCCAGTGTATGGGTGAACTTTGAAGCACGTGTATATGAACGTCATCACTCGAACTTGAAACAATTGAAATGTCATCTCACTATATTGTCAAGGCTTGCAAACGTTTCAAGCGTCATCTGGAAGTGATCATAAATGTAAATGGCAGACATTGAGTGAAAATGAAGCGTAATCTTCAACGATCATTTTATGTTAATACAGGTTATGTTTAAAGTAGACAATAAAGATACTAAGCTCGAATGAAATTAAAACTGTTGCAGTCTCATTATTTTTTTATGCATACTGTATTAGCCATATTAGCTGAGAAAATTGTGTTTTTGGCAAAAGTATTGACAAAACCTTATTATTACACAACTAAATTAGTGCAGATATTTTGAATTGAGGTTGTTATAAACCAAGCGGTGTAATTTGGTAAAGTGGCTAAAATTTATGCATTTGCTGCATTGTTTTTGCAATTGGTCCTCGTAATTAAACATACACACTTAGAGAATTTTACAGTATTCGGTAATTTTTTACCGAACTTTCAACAGCTGAACGTCCAGTAATACGATTTAACGGATTTCGGTAAAATTTGACAAGTTCCGGTAATTTTTTTACCGGAATACTGTAACATTTCACCGAAATCCGGTAAATCGGATAACCGACCGTTCAGCTGTTGAAAGTTCGGTAAAAAATTACCGAATACTGTAAATTTTTCTAAGTGTGTACAAACGTTGAAGCTTGTTTCCCCGAAATTAAGTTTGTTTCCTTACACCCTTAATTCTAAGCAATAACACAGAGAACAGACATTCAGGATCGATTTTTTTTTTCCAATTTACTGTGTAAAATTTTAAAAGTAAACCGTTGGAAAAACAACGCTGCCTACCCAGGTAACCAATAAGCATTAGCATATTCAGTAAATCAACCCGAAATCTGCATTTCGGATGCTACAAGCATTATATTAGCATTATACCAGCATCTAGAAAGCTATCTGTTGTAGAGTTGAATTTCAAATGCTATTTAAATGCTTGTAGCCTGTAATAAGCATTTCGAATGTGATATGTATGGATTAAAAGTGTATACTAATTGAGTTACTTCAATTTGAAGTACAATGCGATGTTTGTCGTATAACGAACACACAGTGCGATGTTTCGCACAATACATTGTGAAGTCTGATCGAGACATAAATAAAGAGAAAGATTCAGTCTTGTCTGGACAGTACACAAATTTAGAAGTGTTTTACGTTCCATAAAGGGCGATAC
The DNA here is from genome assembly GCA_024533555.2 of Aedes koreicus. Classification (NCBI taxonomy): domain Eukaryota; kingdom Metazoa; phylum Arthropoda; class Insecta; order Diptera; family Culicidae; genus Aedes; species Aedes koreicus. The sequence continues at coordinate 327,452 of JAHHFK020003195.1, read as the reverse complement.
GGTCAAAATTTGGTCAATATCAACTTGACGTATTTCTTTCAATTTTGCATTTAAAAAACCTGAACACCCCTCATTTTGAAGGTGTGTGTGTGTAGAATGTTGCTCCTATTTTGATTTTGGAATTCACTCTTCAGTTGTCAAAATGCCGTCCAAGCAAGAAGAGCAGCGTATCAAAATTTTGCTCGCGCATCGCGAAAATCCGAGCTACTCGCACGCAAAGTTGGCAAAATCGCTAAAAGTTGCCAAATCAACCGTTACAAATGTAATTAAAGTGTTTGGGGAACGTTTGTCGACAGCCAGGAAGTCTGGATCGGGGGGAAATCGAAAACCGGAAGCCGCTGAGACGACAAAGAGAGATGCCGGTAGTTTCAAGCGAAACCCTAACCTATCTCTCCGAGATGCCGCAAATAAGCTGGGTGTATCGTCTACAACCGTGCATCGAGCCAAAAAACGAGCCGGACTATCGACTTACAAGAAGGTAGTGACTCCAAATCGCGATGATAAACAAAATACGACGGCCAAAGCGCGATCCCGGAGGCTGTACACGACGATGCTGACGAAGTTTTAATGCGTGGTAATGGACGACGAAACCTACGTCAAAGCCGACTACAAGCAGCTTCCGGGACAGGAGTTTTATACGGCAAAAGGAAGGGGAAAGGTAGCAGATATTTTCAAGCACACGAAACTGTCAAAGTTCGCAAAGAAATATCTGGTTTGGCAAGCCATCTGTACCTGTGGCTTGAAAAGCAGCATTTCCATAGCTTCCGGGACTGTCAACCAAGAAATTTACGTGAAAGAGTGTTTGAATAAACGTCTGCTGCCTTTCCTGAAGAAACACGGTTGTTCCGTACTGTTTTGGCCGGATTTGGCATCTTGCCATTACGGTAAAAAGGCCATGGAGTGGTACGCCGCCAACAACGTGCAGGTGGTTCCCAAGGACAAGAACCCTCCCAACACGCCAGAGCTCCGCCCAATTGAGAAATACTGGGCTATTGTCAAGCGGAACCTAAAGAAGACCAAAAAAACTGCTAAGGACGAGCAGCAGTTCAAGGCAAACTGGCTTTCTGCGGCGAAGAAGGTGGACAAGGTGGCTGTACAAAATCTGATGGCAGGGGTCAAGCGTAAGGCCCGGCAATTCGAATTTGGAAAAGCGGAAGCCTAACTGAATATTTTTCCTGAATTTTATACTAATTGAACTTGAAAAAGAAATTTAATTAATTTTTTTAATAAAAAATTTAACCCCATTTACCCACTTTTCCCTTGACCAAATTTTGACCGTATCACCCTTTACTCTATTTTGTTATATTTGTATTCTCCGAACGTGGAGTAACGATTATGATGTAGAAGGAGATGTTTCGCTCATCGCCATGAGGCACCAAGAGTAGACAGTCATGTTTGCTAGAAAGAAAGATACGAAGAGAAAGTGTTGAAAGTTCCGTCGGTGTTACGGTAGGTTGGAAATGGAATAGAAGTATTGAAAATTGAGCGAAAGGGCATGGGTAAAGTAGTACTCGAACCAAGGACGTTATCATTGTCAAAAATCCCACTGCGGGGTAGGTTCATATCTTTCATTCTAGCAAACATGACTGTCTACTCTTGGTGCCTCATGGCGATGAGCGAAACATCTCCTTCTATATCATAATCGTTACTCCACGTTCGGAGAATACAAATATAACAATTAGAGTATGTAAACCTATAAATGGTGGTAACCATTAATTCATACTGGTGGGGACCAGTATCACAACGCTTTACGGTCTTTCTCTCCGAGGTCTCTACGTTAGAGATGACGGGAAAAAAACTAAGTAATTATCAGTCGTTGTGAACAAAAACAAACCCAAAAGGAGAGAGTGTTCTCTCCCATGTACGCATCAAAACAGAGTGTGTACAAACTACCGCTAGAAACTATCACAAGCGATCAGTGGTACATGAGCGAGATCCAACGAGTTATTATTGCCAGTTGAGGTGGCAGAATTTTACTCCTTCCCCCTCTCCCTCCCTTTTTTATTCTTCTTTTCCTTTTCCCCCCCCCCCCACACACACAGAACTTTAACCCCTCTCTTTCTCTCTTTTTTTTTCTCACAACAGACAACTTCTTTTTCCTGTTCCCCCACCACGAAGACCAAACAACCCCCCCCCCCCTCTTTTTTTTTTTCCCTCCTTTTTAGAAAAAACTGACTCTTGCATGTACATAAAAGAATGCAAAATAGCATTAATGAAGCATTATCATAGCATTGCAGTATAGCAGCCGTATATTGGGCCAAAAGCGGCATTTATGTTGCATTTAAGGCAGCTTGATAGCTTGATAGGCTGCCGTTAAGACGCTTTAGAACTGCTTATTATGGGTAGTCTACACACTTAGAAAATAACACCGAACTCAGTTCAATGTTCCACCGAACCACATCGGTTATCAACAGAAACCGAATAAATCGTTTATATATACTGTTTTCGGGTGTATTTTTTGAGTCAAACCCAAATTTCGGTTCCTATATGATATATTTGACAGATAAAAATGAAAGATGAACCGAACAGTACGGTAAAGCCGGGATATTCCAGAGTTCGGTACACGAAAGCCGAGAAAACTGAACCGAGCATTTGCTGAATATTCTAAAACGTTAAACATTTCTCTTCGAGTCAATTCTGCGACGGCTATGTCTACCGAAAAACTCGGTTATTTTAGCTGACTCGATAAGACCTGAAAAATCGTCAGCCATTTTATTTCGCGTGGGCGTGAAGAATGTCTGTTTGCGAAAACTCTCCGTACTCTTAGTTTTGTCAAGTGAGAATGGAAAAAATACCGAGAGACTACAACAGGAGGATGCACGTTTAATAATGTATGAGGATTATTTGAATCAATAAACAATGTAACTGACAAAACTGGTTTTATTACCATGAAATTCGAAGCTATTTCAACCGAAATTCTATACAACAATCCGCTTTGAATTAGAATTTCATTTGAATTTTCTAGAAGCATTTTAAAAGTTTCGTCCTATACTTTAACATGGGAGCTGTCAGATTTATCACCACTCGTTGTTTTCTTCTTTTTTTCAACGTAACCGAACATTGGACATTTCAGACCTGCAATATAAAGAATTATTCTTATACCGTACATATTAATAACACCTAGTCCTTCTTACCCTGCAGCCTCTCGAGCGATGCATTGCCCAGCTTATTGTTGAGTTCATCCATAGTGGGATTTTAAACGAACTTCTAAAACTCGGGGCAAGAAAGAGGTCAATCCGTAGACAATCACTTATGGAAAACTGATGAGAGGTAAGATGAATGGTGGATGGCAGGAGCAAACAAAAGAAAAGTTCAAATATTTGCAATACCCATTTATGAGTAAAAAAATACCCATAACCCAAATACCATTACCCAAATGGGTGATATTTTACCCATTTTCAAGTTTTTTTATTCACCCATTTTTGAAAACAGCATACAGGTTAGAAAAATGGGTGAAATTTGACCCATTAATGGGTTTTTGGTCCCTGCCGTGAACATTACACAGAAAAAAATCTTGTAGTAAAATCTACCATTTTACCCGACTATGCCTACACACTTGGAAAATTTTGCTGTATTCGGTAATTTTTTACCGAACTTTCAACAGCTGAACGTTCGGTAATCTGATTTACCGGATTTTGGTGAAATTTTACGGTATTCCGGTAAAAAAATTACCGGAACTTGTCAAATTTTATCGAAATCCGGTAAATCGGATTACCGAACGTTCAGCTGTTGAAAGTTCGGTAAAAATTACCGAATACTGTAAAATGTTCTAAGAGCACCCGTACCGGTGCACGACTAAACTATATTTGATCGCCCTCACCAACACTTCAAACCGTATCGGGCGCAACTGAAAGCGCTAGCAAAATTGTGGCGCGACTATATCACTGCAAATAAATCAATAATTTTTATTATTAAAATTGGCACTTAAATCGGTCAATTTTTACTTCGAATTGAAATCATTTGAGCCAGTATGATTTTCATTTGCCACACATAATTTTTAACACCCGTCACTTAATACACAGGTTCGTTTCCAATGAGACTGATATGGTCCGCACATAATTTTCAATGGAGCGAGAAATGTCATTCAAGTGTGTTTTCACTTTACCCCATTCTATCCATCTTCGCACTTAAAACGAAATAAAAAACCGTGCGCGAAAAACAATCAGCTGCTTTATCGTTCTAGAAGAAAAAAACTGCAAAATGGAGAAACAAAGTGAAGTTTACCGTGTGGTGGTTTAGGTACTTGGTTTACCAGTGGAAGTCACTGAATTTTTTGAAGGTAATAAATTACTATAGATGTTCTTCTATGCCATGTTAACGGTGTTTATTGTGAATATTTCAGATCTGCCGAGCATTTTTGCCATTCCCGCAGAAGAGCAGCTGAACGTGATAGCTTCAAAAAGTGATGAAGTTTTTATGATGGTACAAATAAAACCTCTTTTATTCACACATTTCGTTTTATTACATGAAAAGTACAAAAAATCCAATACTAAACTTTTTATGAAAAAATAAAATCCATGCACCTTTTCACATAAAACGTATTAATAAAAACTCATTTGATTTTTGCTAGGACAAGTTAATGCAATCCATGTACACTATAATTAATATCTATTCAGCTCTTGCACTTAAAGACTATATATTTATTGCACATATGGTTAATTGACCACATTTAATAAAAAATAAGTGCCGCGCCAATACAGAGCAATAACTTTCCACTTTGCCCAAATCTATAGGTACTGCCCAAGTAACCACAAGCATTATATCATAACACTAATTCGACTGACTATCAGCAACAGTAATGCCATATGACATTTTTTCAACAACTCCCATGCTATGTAGCATTACCTTTACATTAAAAATGTTATGATGCATTACCATATATCTACAAACAACTTAACGTTAAATACGCATTCAATGATGCATTATTGCATTATCTCAATAAATGCTTCATCGCTAGCTAAAAAGCAGCATTGGTGCAGTATCATCTGGATGACGTTTTCCAATTTGACTTTAGAAATGAGAAACATATGATCGAGCCGAGCTGCCTGTCAGATCCAGAATCTTCATCTTCATTCTCCTTCACCTTGGACTGAGCCTTGGACTTAGCAGCAGTAAATTTGGTTTGGAATATGGCTGCATTATGAGGAGCCACAGGTTTTTCTGGTGGTTGGTATTCAGAGGACTGAGCTGTTATACAACGAGGAATCTTCATTCTCATATATATGATATATCATTTTCATTTATGATCCAGTTTCAACCTGCACCGGGTATCAAAATTGTGTCGGCTTGTTGTGTGATGAACGGCGGTGGGTATGATTTAATTTGTAACTCGTATCGGGTTGAAGTTTGCACTGATAAAAGGTTCGGGCATCGCAGTCTCAACGACGTGTTTAGCCAGAATCTAAAAATAGCTGCAAGAAATATGATTTTATAGAACGACAAAAAGGGGTATGCTTCGTTTATATTATGCAGTTGTCTTGTATAATTCCATTGCTCTCTTGGCTAAGAGTGTTAACGCAACCGGCATTTATCGATCAGTCGTGAGAAGCGTTGGTTCAAATCCCGATGTAGGAAACACATTTGAGCTTATAAAAAACAAATCCTATCAATGTTACAATGTGCGTTACGCGAAGATGCCGTAAAATAATATGAACATTAATATCCCTAAATAAAAACGTAACAGAGGAAATGAATTCAAATAGAAGAAAATTGAATAAATTTTTGATGTTTTTTTTTCCAAAATATCCTAAGCACTATATTTGCTTTTTAAAATGCAATAAAACATTTCAGTAGAAGCAGTAATTCAACTGCTGAAAAAGACTATGCCCTAATTATACTTGTTCTCGGGCTTCAATAAAGCATGTGCGCTATCTTTAATTTGACAGGAGTGGGGCCCTTTTCGACTTTAGTTCTACTTTAAGTACGCATGTATGATTAGACTGATTTATACCATAAACTTATATCGTAATATAATGCAAAATTGATGTATCTATATAGAGCTTCATGGTTACTTGGGTGGCACTTAAATATAAGGTGCATTGTTTTTTGAGTGTAGGAAAGCATCAGGTGCTCAAATTTAGCAACGCGATAGTGGCGCAAGAGAGGGTTGCTATTCGACTGCCAATTGTCAAAAATCTCCGATTGGTTTGTTGTTTATTTTTGTTCACGCAATCAGGATTGGGGTCAAATTTTGAATTTGATTTGAATAAAATTATTGCTTTATCAACTTTAAGTCAATTTGGTTTAATAATAAGAATTTTATCAATAGAGTCGTGCGATGGCTTTTTCATGATTTCTCCTGGATAGATTTTTGGTTGGCATGAAAGAGAACCATTAGCCACAATGGCCGCTCTGGCAACCTCTGGGGTGTCCCGGGGGAACCTGTAGGAGATGTTTTGCGCCAAACCACGTAGTGCACCGTTTTTTTCTTCATGAGACTTTCGGTAGGCCTGAAAAGAACCTTTAGCCACATTGGCCTCTCTCGGAACCTCTGAGGTGCCCCGGGGGAACCTGTAGGAGGGGACATTTGTGTTTTTACACCATACCACGTCGTGCGACAGCTCTTTCTTTTTGATTTCTCCTGGAGAGTCCTTCGGTAGGCATGCAAAGAATAATTTATAATAATGACCCATCCGGAAACCTCTGGGGTGATTTGGCGAAACTTATAGGAAAGGACATTTATATTTTTGTACCAAACCCCAGTGGTTCCCAGAGAAAGAACTGTAACCAATGGTTCTTTTCATGCCAGCCGAACGTCTCTCCAAGAGAAGAAAGAGCTATCGCAATTGACTATGTTTATGACGATGACCGAATCTGTCAAACTGATGATGGAGCACTAGTTTAGCAGCGACCGATACCGAACACGGTAACAAAATATAGTAGCGACCGGTGTGAGATTGAGTGACTAAACTAAAATGACAGCTCGATGCGCTAGTATTTTAGTCGCCCAGATAGTTGCGCCCGATACGGATGCTCTAAGTGTGTATCTTTAAAACTACCATGCAATTTCAGTCAAATTTACTACGCTTATGGTAAAACCTTCAACATTTGTGGTATATTTGATTGACCTCATATTGATATCAACCGCACCATGGTCGATCTAATCGCAGGCATGGTAAAATCAAACGCATTTATAGTCAGCTGAAAATTGTTGGTGTTTGCGCTTAATTTAACCCTCGAAATGGTAGTTTCTACTGCGGTTTTTTTGCGTGTAGAGGCGTGCTAGTAGCGCCCGAGGTCGTACCAGTTTCTTTTAGGTCAGCCTTTAGGTCTTTGCAACAAAAAGTCACTTCCCGAGACAGCGATCTATACCCAGGTTTGGCATGACATCTCTAGGGGCCAATTTCTTCACCTCCGCTTAGAGCTTAAACCATGTTTAAGCGTATGGGTAAGCACCGCTTAGGAGTTAAGCGGAGGTGAAGAAATTGGCCCTAAAAGCTGCCGAAGCCTCCCGAATAAAAATAACCATACAATTGCAGTTCAATAATATAAAATAACATTAAAATCTATTGCAGACCATGAATCTAATTGTTTACATATAAGATTAATGAAAAATGCATATTGTCATTACAATAGATCTAAAGGGTGTATTCGATAAAAATGGCACACACATATATACTCATCAAAATTAAACTGATTATCGGATTTTCTTGAAATTTTCAGGGAATGAAGAACTAGGGTATGTGTCCCTTAAATCAGCCTAATAAGCAACGATCGATTAAATTTTTTATTATAATTCTTAAACTATTTAGGCTTAAATACAGCTTTAGCAAGTTATACACTTGTTTAGATATGTTTAATAAGACTTTTTGTAGTATGTATCATGAAAAGCTATAAAATTGGGTCTATTCATGGATGCAACTTCGTCCCATTCGATCGATTTTTTATTAAATGTAGTGTTCGTACAGTTTTTTTTTCCTGATTTTATGGTTTAAGACATTGCAAGTTGTATTCGTTTTACCGAACATGAAATTTCACAAAACAAACTAAACTAAAACTACTTTGAAACACTTAAAAGATTTTCACATATGATTCATTGGCCCACCGATAGTAAAAACATTATAATTCACTCTGCACAGGTTTTATTCTCTCGGTTTGTGGTTAGATAAGCCATTTGGAAAATATACAACCGAAACTCATACATTTTCAATGAAAATTTACCAATAGCAACATTTTTAATAAGTTTTCCAGATAACAGGCCATAGTTGAGAACAAAGACAAAAATATGTCCCTAACATTGGGTCCACGGTTTTCTCGATAAATCATTGTTATTTTATCTGTGTGAATTGTTAATTTGTAACGTTTGACTATTTTCTGTACATCTATGCTGCATTATTTGGTTTATCGGTTCAACTTAGCCAAATTTAGAGCATTCGAAGTTCATGGAGGTAATCTGTTCAGCTTAACCAGTGAAATCATGATGTCAAAAAAGTTAAGAAAACCGTCAATTACACGGAAGTGAACAAAAGTAAATTGATTAATATTGTTTGAATTCCTTTATATTAAATCGGTTATCTTGATAGCACCATAATTTTGTTGATTTTCGCTGAATTAATGACATATTTGGTACATAGGCCGAATGAAGGAGCTATGCTAACATTACATCCCCTTACCCTACTAATGAGTTTTGATTTGTTTAATTCAATTTCGTCTCCCATCCCGAATGCCCGCACCTTCCTTTTCACTCCACCCATCAAATTTTGTACAACCGATTTTCCCAGTGTTTTTGTTGTTTTTACCCAAATTTTCTTCAATTCTAGCTCTGTTTTTATAGTTTTGGGATGTTTGCGAAGTTCCGTTTTCATAATTGCCCAGAATTTTTCAATTGGACGAAGTTCCGGTGAATTTGGTGGGTTCATATCCTTTGGCACAAAATTGACTCCGTTGGCTCGGTACCATTCCAATACGTTTCGAGCGTAGTGGCAGGATGCTAGATCAGGCCAAGACAGAGTTGATCCTTTGTGCTTCTTAATGAATGGCAAGAGACGCTTCTTAAGGCACTCTTCCGTGTAAATCGCACCGTTTATTGTTCCGGAAGTGATGAAGGGAGCACTTATTTCACCACATCCGCAAATCGCCTGCCAGATTAGAAACTTCTTTGCAAATTTCGATAGTTTCTTCTTTCGAACATCCTCCGGAACATCGAACTTCACTTGGCAACGAAATATTCTTGCCCAGGAAGTTGACGGAAGTCGGCCTTGACGTATGTTTCGTCATCCATCACGATGCAACCGGATTTGGTGAGCAGCTTCGTGTAAAGTTTCCGGGCGCGGGTTTTCGCAGTGATGTTTTGTTTTTCATTCCGGTTTGGGGCTTTTTGCACTTTGTAACCTTTTAACCCAGCACGCTTCATGGTTTTCTGCACAAAACCGACTGACACCTTAGACTTTTTAGCGACATCTCGAATTGACATGTTTGGACGGTTCTTGAATTGTTGTACGACTTTCATGGCCATTTTACTGTCCATTGGACCACTTTTACGACCACTCCCTTCCTTCCTTTGGACACTCAGACGCTCTTTGAAGGTTCTTATTACACGAGACACAGTTGTATTTGCAATTCCAAGCCTTTTAGCAATCCACCGGTGGGACGCCCTTGGATTTTGATTGTGAGTGCACAAAATTTTCTCACGGACAATTTCTTGTTTCGACGACATGACTGGAACTACTGAATGTATAACTATGAAACTTGGCAGATGTAAATAATACACTATGGATAAGATCTACTCAAATTTCTAAGTTTTTTACTCATACGATTCAAAAGTTACAGAGAATTTTCTGTGTGCCATTTTTATCGAATACACCCTTTACTATTTACCGTATTTACTAGGACAAATATGATTAGTATGAATCGGAAAGTAAACAAGTGTTTGGAAGTGAAAATTACGAAGCCGTTCGAACACGAGTGCCAAACGTACGGCTCAACCCACATGATTCAACGAAACCAGATGTATCGAAGCTTCCACCAGGAGAGAAGTTAAAAACCGAATCGGTTCTAAACCCGACAAAAAAAAATCTCATAGTTTTACAGTTAATAGTATTGTTAACAACGATAAGATGACATTAGGAGTTATTGTTTCCACAATAGAATCTAATGTGAATTGAGACATCGACAATAGAAAAGGGGGGTTGTTATCCCAAGTAACCACAAGCATTATATTATTGCTGTTATTCAACACAAAATCAACATCATTAATGCTGGATCGCATCAATTCAACAGTTGTCAAGTAATGAAGCGTCAGATTAGCTTTAAGGTCGGTATCGTGTTCGAAAAAAAATTCTTTTTCTATCCCAAACACATGTTAAATTCCGTTTACTGAAACGGAAAAGTAAAGAATCGAAGAAGTAAAGAATCGAAAAAAAAATTCTGCAGCAGTATCCACCTGAAAAGAACGAAAAATAAAATTGGAATTTGTAAAGTTTCCACGCAAACTAATGGGAGCTGTCACTTTTACTTTCGGAAAAATATCCCGCTCGATTTTTCCGTAAGTTCGATTGTCAAAATTCCGTAACCTCTCTACTTTTTAAGTCGATACTGTCCTTTAAGAATGTAATGATGCATTACCAATGCAATGATGCATTACCAATGCAATGATGCATTACCAATTCAATAATGCTACTTTAGCAATGTCTCATGGCATTACAAAAAATATAGCATTAGTTCGATCTTAGTGGGGCCCTTTTCAGCTTTAATCCAACTTCAATGATGCACTAGACGTAATGCATATGCACTATATATGCAAGCTATTATAGCCTCGTGGTTACTTGGGATGTGTCTTAACTATAGAAAAAATATTTTTTTGCGAACATGTTTGAGTCAATTGCTATTAATTGTATTGTTTCACAATTGTTGAAAATCTTAGCATATGCTCGCATAATCAGGAAAAAATGGCAATTTTCACGAACAAAATTTTTGCTGTACTGTATGCCAAAAAGTTGGTATATAATCCAGACCGAATGCAGACAATAAAAAACCTTTCAATGACAATATGGCATACATTAACGATTTGTGTTAATGTAGAGGTTGTATGATGAAAATGAGATTAAACTATTTGATAACAATAACAAAAATGTGATAATACATCTTACATTAGAAATACAGTTTTGACTATATAGCAAATTGTTTTTCGTTATGCGGGCGAGTGAATAGTAAATCTATTTTAATGACAATATGCATTTTACATTTATCTGATTCATGAACAATAAGATTCATGGTAAGAAATTGATTTTAATGTTATTTTATATTATTGTATTGTAATTGTATGGTTATTTTTATCCGGGCAGTGATCGATCAGCTGGTCAATTCTCTAGAAAGCCGAACAGCGGCCTATCAGCAGATATGCAAACGATTTTGGTTTCTGTCTGACATTAGTCCTTCGGAATTGGAGGTTGCCGCCCAAAGCCTAGTAGTCGCTTATCCGAATGATTTGGAACCTGGATTAGGAAACGAGTTAATCCAGCTATTTTCTTTCTCAAAGCAGTCTGACATCACGGAAAATGCATCAATTGAATTACATTTGTACAACTTTATTTTGGATAACAATATGCGTTGTGCATTCCTCAATGCAGAAACTACTTTTGCGCATTTATTTGAGCTTAATAATTACAAATGCAACTGGTGAAAGGTCATTTTGAAGATGAAGCTTATTAACAGGTTGCGAACGACCATGAACAATGAACGACTTTCAAACTTGGCATTGCTTTTATTCTATTCTTGCCAACCATCAGGACCTGGCAAAGAGAACGAAGGCTGTTCTTCAAAGTGCTCGTCATATTCCAGGCTGCTTTTCAGGCCCACCGGTTGTGCAACAACCAAGACAACAATTTACCTTCTAGTCAGCAATAACATTACAGACTGATTTCTGTTATGTATCACTAGGTGCCTATATTATATTATATTGTATAGATACGTCTCTCACGAAGAAAACAGCTCATCAGAAAAATATTCCAATATTGATGCTATCACCGAAGCGTAGCTGTGTCATCGCCGTCGTCCTCTCCGATCGTCATGATCCATCGACTCGACGCCTCTTTCCATAATAGACCCAGGAAGAGAACAACTGCTGTTGCACTGATATCTTTCAGTACCGTTCATCCATTTCGATGAGGTTGGAAGGTAGATTTTCCTGTTCCTGGTTCAAATTAGTTCACTTTTGTTCTTTGCTTTTGTTCATATCCTACCAAGTCGCCACAATCAGGCAACCACCAAAGACGAGTCGAAAAAGAAGTCGTCACCAGAGCACCAACCATCATAGCAACCGCCAGTCGTCGTAGTCAGTGCAGCGTCGTGTCGTCGTCATCAGTGCGCCGGTTTGCGCTCCGAATACCTAAAAACTTGTGCGAGAGGGTCTACTTTCATCATCGTGAATGAATGAATGGAAAAATGCTCTCACCTATGTTGGATGTGTGTGAGTGAATGTGGGAGAGTTTTCCGATAACAGCTTACTGCTTTGTTTGACCTGGATTCGATTGTTTTCCTTTTTGTTATAGCGGTTGTAGATCGTTTTAGCGTGTAGTAGTATGAGAACCGAAACGAAAAATCAGCTGCTGTGAACTTTCCTTTGTAGTGTTGTTGTTTATTGTGTGTCGAACTTTCGGCAAAACGCGCTGGAAGTGTATCATTGCCGCGTCGCTGACCACTGTGAGTGCATCAAAAGAATTTGTGTTTGGGTTGGTAGGGGAAGCAATAAACCTGACGCGTGTTGTTTTCAACTAATCAAAACTTGAACGTATTTTTAGAACGGTGTTACACTTAGGTGTACAGGCAAAACTGATTGGCGATTGTGGTGTGTTGATTGTGAACACGATCGACTTATTTGTCTAATAATTCAGTCGAACAGAGAAGACGAGTGAGTCAGGGCAATTCCTCTTAACCTTGGTGGTCAATAAATGAACAACGGCGACGCGGCCTGGAAAGACTTCACTTTGAAATTCAACTTCATAGTGCTATCGTAGTGTTACCGGTGGAAAATTGTTATCAGTCACTACTTGATTAATTAAAAGAAAGCTGAGGGAAATTCCTTCAAGCATTGTTCATCGTACCGGTTTTAACGTATACGACGACCATTTGTGTGGATGTGTTAGTATAGCTAACTGTAGTAGTTGTATTCAGTGTTGTAGTAAAAAGCTGTAAACGTGCCAATTTTGCTATGGTGAATTGTTGGTGCAAAATGCCGAACGAATTTGACGCCAACATGGATACTAGCTCCCGAGAAGAGGCAGCTGTAAGTAATTACCTCCTCTTTTAATTTGTTTTTTTAATGTTTTTCGAAATTTTCTCTCCCGTCATGGGCGGTCTAGAATCAATTTGCTTGGTCAGTAACCGTACACCTACTTGATTGAGTTAACAACTATCGTAGATGATTTATCCAATAATAAATCAAGAACCATGTTAATTACTTTGGCCAAAAGGTTTCCCCAATGTTGACGATAAAATTATAAATTCAAATAAGCAAGTAAAAAATTTCACAATAACATACCATGCAAAAGTAAACTCACCAAGGTCGTTAATTCAAACTTATTGCAAACTTATTACGTGTATGTATGTTGTGTCTAAATGTGTAATTATGGGCTATTACTCAATTATTTTCAAATATATATATTTTTTTAACTATAAACGACGTTACTGATATGAAAAAAAAACTGAAAAAGTGCAAATCGACGTTTCTTACTGCGAGACTTATTCCGAGAGTCGACATGACTTTTTTTTCATTTGGTGAAGCCAAAAAAGTCACGTGGCAGTGAATTTGGCTACACGATGATCAGCAAGACTGGCAGTTAGCGAGGCAAGTCGCTTTTTAGTGATTTGGCCCATTATTTTCAAATCGTGTGCTTTGAAATCTCTATTGTCAAGATAATTGAGATAAATGCATATTTGCAATGTAATTCTTTTTTTTTTTACTTAAATGTATATTTATGAAGCTCAAGTGCCATAGGCATAACGGAGCCGGATGTAATGCTTATTCTAAACTTCATTAATTTTGGTGCTCTGGAACTATGTTGTATTAACACGATTCTTCTTTCTTCTTCTAGTATTTCAAGCTTATTGCTTTCACAATTCGTTTATTGCTTGTGTTCGGACCGGGACCAGAAACACTGTATTCTTCCCAGCTGCTTTTCTAGCAGCTAAAACTATTTTTTTGTTTAGTAACTTGTATTTTTTAGATGTAACATTTACTTACAAGAAGTAGTTTAATTCTGTAACCCTCGTGCGGCGGACAATAGATTTTGTGTGTTTCGTTCCTAGCATAAGTTCAAGTTATATTATTAAGTTTGACTTTGTGATTTTTGTAATTTTAGTCATACTCACAATAGTTTAAACTTCTATTTTATGATCAGAAATAGTATAGATGTAATATAATACGATTTAAGATAGATCTAAGCCAATGACACTAGAAGATGAAAATAGATTTAGTTTACTCCTTAATTTTTAACTACATGTTGTAAATATAAGTTTTAAATATATTCTTAACACTAACGTAATTTCATAACTCGATACTAAATTCACTACTTTTAAGGAAGTTTTAGCTTTAATTAAAGAACAATATTTTAGGATCACCAAATTGTGTATCACCGTTGTGACCTATGATCTCTATTGACAGGAGCTCATAATGCCATGATAATTTATTGATCGGTGAGAACCGGTTCATTATTCCCTTCACCAGTGCTGCCATAATAGCTTGCTCTCAACTAAGGGCATCTTCAGCGGCGGTCTATTTTTGAATCAACTTTATACCTGATTTGCATCAGCGAAACTTGAATAGAACTAGTTAAAATAGACCAACTTTGCGTTCCCCGCACCGGTGTTGTATTTCTTGTTGTTAAACCCGCCAACACCTGTCAGCCTGTCGATCATTCAACATTAGAGATCAGAAGTTTTTTTTTCAGAGATCGCAGATTTTTCACAAACATTTAGCCATTGATTGGTTTGACCAAATAATTTTTAATGCCTGTAGTGCGTCGTTAGCTGACGACAAGGAATACTTTTTCTTTCGTATGGCTGAAGGAGAGTGTGTGAATGCATGCATTTCATTAAAACGATATTAGATAATGCTGATTTGTAGTCTGGCAGCGGATAAACAAGAGTCGAAACAGGGAGGGTCACATCCTGGATGACGCCCCAACGTCGACCGTGATCTCCGTTCCGGTCATCAGAAGCTGTTCCAGGACTACTTTAGCGACACGAAAACCAACAAAGAGAAGCACTTTCTGCGTTTCCGCATGACAAGGGACGTGTTCCTGGACATTATGCGACAACTAGAGTCAACTAGAGGCTTCTCCAAAATTTATCTGTAGGAGCTGTTTGCAAGTGCTTATCATGACCAATCTATCAATAAACAGATTGTTTACTTTGAAGACTTCATTACTTTTCATTTCCGAGCAATCGAAATACTATTCGGAATCTCTGAACCTCCGCATTTTGATCTAGTCAGCGTTTTCCCGAAAATGCAGTGACAGTAAAAAAAACTAAGACAAGCATTCGTTGTTTAGGAATGAAACGAAAAGGAAATTCACTAGCACCGGGAGCAACTTGCGGTAATTATCAGCATCCGAGGTGAGCAACACAGCTTTTTGTCCGCCGCCAGCATCACACGCAGCAAACACGGTTACTTTTCGGCTCACAAATATACCTCAGAATATACTCAATAAAATTGAGTTATTGTTTAATAAAGGTTGAAATTTTACTCAATAATTGGTATTATCAAGTAGCGTGTAGTGTTTTGGAACGGTATTTTTCTTGTTCCAAATTACTGCAAGAATAGATGTTTTGATATACCAGTTTTAAAATGATGCAAAATAGATCCAGTATAAAACAAAATTTACAACACCGGTGCAGCGATGTTTTTGCGTTTGGTTTAAAAAAATAAATCCAATCCACGATTTGAATCGCCGTTGAAGATGCCCTTAGTGTTCAAAATGCACATCCACAGTTATTAATTGAGAGCTTTCGATGCCAGGTACCATTTTTGCATTATTATGATTGTGTGGCAAGCACAATCATACTCTATGCCTAGGGAGTCGAGACATTTTCCTTAACGAAAAATTCCTAGACCAGATCGTGAATCGAACCCAGTCAACTCCAGCGTGGTATTGCTTTGTAGCTGCGCCTTTTACCGACTGAGCTAAGGTAGGGCTCAAAATGATTACATTAGCTAAATTTACCACCTGGATAAGACTAGGTAAACGAACGAGCTAACAATGTATGAGTTTAGTGCCAAAATGTGAGACTATTATTTTGCTTAAAATATTGATTCTAAGTCTAAGTCTAAGTCTATTCTGAGTCTAGTCATCGAAAATGAAGCTCTTTCCGCCGAGGTAAAACAACTGACGTATTTTTTATAAATTAAAGAACCCAATTGAGCGCAGGACAATTCTCGGAATGAGTTATTATTTTCAAATATGTCGGCATTAGTCATTTTTTTTAAATATTTTGGGAATTCATTAAAATCAGTGATATTAAGTATTAAGTTTTATTTCGAAGTTTACAATTTGACAGATTGATAGGTGTTTATTATCGAGAATCCTAGATTTCGTCCATGACATATCACAAATACATGTAGGAGAGCTTTCATAAAATTCTGGAGTGAGAACTGAACAGAACTGACGCTTGACCTGGGTTTCTGAGAAATTTCGAGAGAACATTTCGACTCATTTCTTAAAATCAGGCTACGTAAATATTTGTTTCTATTGATCCAGTAATTCTCATTATATTTTTTTTTTAATAAAGAAATATTTATACCACACAGAAGTTGTCTCTCCACCCCGGCGGCCGCAACACAGTTTCGACAACACAGAAAGAGAGTTTACACCCACGAATAAAAAATTTTTTAGGGGTGGGTTGTTTTTTTTTTTTACAAAATAAATAAAAAAAAAAAAAAAAAACCCCCGGAAAAACCCCCCCGGTTTTTTTTTTCACATCTCCTCAAAAAAATAATCCCACAACCCCAAAAAACCAACCAAAAATTTCGTTTGAGTGGTTCGTAATATAACACCTAGTAAACAAGCTCCCTGAACTGCCAAACAAGTAAGGTTAATACATTCCGTGCAATAATCTATAGAGGAATCCAACTTGAAAAAAGAAGAAGACACCGAGTGCTGATAAATCTGACAGCTCCCATGTTAAAGTATAGGACGAAAATTTAAAAATGCTTCTAAAAAATTCAAATGAAATTTTAATTAAGAGCGCTTTGTTGTATGATGTAAGAAAAATCCCAAGCTGCACAATAGGGGCATTATTTTAATTTTGTTTTTATTTTGCTGAAAATGTCTTTATTGAGTAGTTTTGGATTTTTCTTACATCATACAACAAACCGCTTTTAATTAGAATTTCCTTTGAATTTTCTAGAAGCATTTTAAAAGTTTCGTCCTATACTTTAACATGGGAGCTGTCAGAATTATCACCACTCGGTGTCTTCTTCTTTTTTCAACCTGGATTCGTCCATAGACCTATTATAAATACTACTACACAACAACAAAACACACCCCCCCATAAAAAAAAAAAAACAATACGCCCCCAACACAACTTTTTACTCATTTCCTCTCCCTCCACTACCCCCCCTCGGCACCCCCCCCACACCACTCTATATAACTTCCCAACCCCTTTTTGGCCACTCTATTTTTTTTTATTTTTCTGTTTTGTTGATTTCGGCACGATACCGATGAAAATCTTTGCGCAGGCGGATTCTCCGGACGGTGTTTTGTTGGATGTATATTTTTAAGTTATACTTTAAGTCCTGGGTTTGCTCTAATTGTTCTCAATACCTTCCAATACAGTTGCCGATCGTAAGTTCCACCACGACGCTTACTGCACGGAAAAAATCCGGTCCCGTATTCTCGAACAAAAAATCACGATAATCTGAACAACATATTTCATATGTAAGGTCTGTATCCACATTAATCCGGACACCTTCAAATCATTGTAACTTTTGAAATATTGCACGTAGGAATGAAAAATTTCACTGTGGTATAGCTGAGAGTCTATGATGAAAAAGACTATGATTGATGTTTACATTTCATGTTTAGTATTCAAGATGGCAACGAAAGAAAAACAAGTGCGCGAGCGAATTTTGTACGGGCGTAAGGCAAATCCTGACTTGTCAATACGGGACCTTGCAAAAACATTGGATTTGCCTAAATCCACTGTTCACAGTGTGCTCAAATCATTTTCGGAACGTTTGACGGTGGAGAGGAAACCGAAAAGTGACAAAAACATTGGACGCGCTGTCATGGACCGAAAGGTGAAAAGGATATTAACGAAAAACCCAAATCTCTCCATTTGAACGGTGGCTCGTAAAATCGGGATGTCGCCTGGTTTTGTCCAAAAATCAAAACAACGTTTGGGACTTAAGTCGTATAAAGTAAAAACAGTTCCAAATCGCAACGACAAACAGAACTTGACAGCAAAATCACGGGCTCGACGTTTGTACTGCGAATATTTGACGAAGTTTTCAGAAATGCTACAGCTGAGCATTTCAGACCGAAGAAGGCATCGAAATTTCCCAAAAAGTACCTTGTGTGGCAATTTGCACGTGTGGCAAAAAGAGTAAATCTTTCGTCACTACAGGCACAATCTACAAGGAGATCTATCAGAAAGAGTGTTTGCAGAAGCGATCGCTACCCTTCATCAAAAGTCACAAAGAAAATCCTTTGTTCTGGCCCGATTTGACATCATGCCACTATGCTAAAACTGTGATGGAGTGGTACCAAGCAAATCAAGTGAACATTGTACCAAAAACCTCAAACCCGCCAAATTGCCCAGAGCTACGACCAATCGAGAGATATTGGGCTCTGATGAAGCGGAAGCTTTCTGGAAAGAAGCAAGGAATCAAAGACATCAAACACTTCCAGCAAATTTGGACAAAGACGGCTTCTACGATTTCTGAAGAGTCTGTACAAACCCTAATGGACGGAGTTCAGCGCAAAGTTCGAAAATTTTATGCAAATACCGAATAACTATGCTTTGTCTTCACGAATTGTTAAAACACATCCCATGAATCTGAAATAAACAACTACGACGGAAATATAATGCGAAATTTATGTTTTATTCATGTTTTGAGGTGTCCGGATTATTGCGGATACAGACCTTATTTTTTAACGGCCTATATTTCCACTTCCATCTGTGACAAACATTTTAAATCTTGATGAATCGTAACAAAACTTTAACAATAGAAAAGAGGAAAGCTTCCCAAATAACCTGTTGATAAAAGTGATGAGATTAAGAACCAACTACTAAGAGTGCTGTAAAAAAATATCAAAGCGTTCAGAGTTTAAGTGAATCGAGCTTTAGTAGTGGCTGCTTAATAAGCGATCGAATGTTAATTTCTTGTCAAAACCGATTGGTTACCGTCAAGAATAGACAAATAATAAGTATTTTGAAGGCAATTCGTTATTATTCAATCATTCAACATTTATGACTTTTCTACTAACGTTTGCTTAAAAACAAATGGCCTTTTTCGGATGTTGATAAAAAAAAGCTAAGACAGATAATTGCTTTTGATAAATTTCCCATGGAAGGTAATTATTTAAGCTTACTTGCAAAAAAATTCTACGCCCTTGCGAGCGGCCTTCCGGCAGTTAACCGGAACATTCGCCATGGCGGACGAAAACATGCGTTTAGGGATGTTTTTGAGTTCTTTCTTCTTTTTATTTATCAATTCCTCCTCCGTTTTCGCGACAAAATTGTTGGAGTAGATCTTACGCTTCAGGTTGACCCAGAAATTCTCGATGGGACGCAGCTGGGGGACGTTGGGCAGGTTCACCGACTTGGGTACCACATCGATATTCAGCCGCTCCATCTCCTCCAACGATCGCTTCGAGTAGTGGGCAGACGCCAGATCCGGTCAGAACACCGCGTCTTCGCCCTTATGGTATTTCTTGACGAACGACGCAACTTACGGCAGGCATTTCGTACTATAAATTTCACCGTTCACGGCCAGTCCGGAGCGAAAGAAGAGTGGCTTTGACATCCCATTCTCGCTGATTGTCAGCCACAGCAGCCCCTTCTTGGGGAACTTGGTGTGTGAAATGAACTTCACCTCGGAGCTCACTTCCTTCGTGGGGGAAGTAAAATACGAAGTGCCCTGCCAGTCGTTGCCATTCAGGGTGAGATAGGTCTCGTCGTCCATCACCACCGCCACGTCGCGATTCGCCGGGAAAATCGAGTTGACCATCTTATTCAGCCGCTGCCGCTGCGTCATTGCCTGCAGCTCCGAAACCAGTGGACACGACTTCCGCTTCCTGACATGTATTTTCATGTTCAACAGGTACTTTTTCACTGTTAGGCCGGTTGAACCGACCTCCCGGCCAAGCGCACGCAGCGATGTAGCCACTTTTCCCTCGGTCTTCCTCTTCAGCATCCTTCGGAGCTTCTTGTCGCTCAGGGTCGTCGGCCGTCCGGAACCGGGCTTTCTTTCAATGCTCTGATTGTTGTCTAATAGTGCTAAGATGTTGTAGATGCCGGACCGGGAGTATCCGGCGTCCACAAAGTGCCGCACGATGTCCGCTTTCGACGCGGCGGGGTGCCGTTCTTTGAACGCGCACTCTTCTGAACGGAATTGCTTCACTGTTTTAGCCATCACGGTTAGAGTTCGACTGATAGAGCTGTCAAATTTTGTCTGCTGAATCATGGGTTACTATGATTGATGCTGCATGGGTAGTTTCATCAGTGCGGTAAGTGAAGGTAAACCCATGAAAAATCGTCCATTTTTAGCCATTTTTTTAAGTACAAACGTTAACTTTTCGGTTATTTGAAATAATACCTCCATAATGGTGCCGAAAAAAAAACATGCTCGCGTAAACTTAATTAGACGGCAAAACATAAATCCAAATTAGGTAGGCACAACAGCTATAATGCTTTCAGATAGAATCAGAATAACGAAAATGTCACGCGCCGGTAATCGAACCAATGATCTGAGGTAGGAAGGGACATCCGATTCATATTTACATAGCCTATGGATAGCAGTCGCAGTCAGTGTGCCGATAAATAGGCCGATTGGAGGCGCGCAATCACGGTCTTTACCTTGGATCAAACTGATACCTTGTGCCACACCTACAGACTGTTGGAAAGCCATTTATACTAGGGTGAGGCATGATTTAGAATCGGTCTCAGAGTTATTGGATGGGTTACACGACTAGTGAGATAAATAGTCGTGCTAAGCTTTATCCTAAAATTAAGCTAGGGTCTTTTTTTATCATATTTGGAAGCTACAATACAAATCATAAATTTTAACGCGATGATTAATTTGTTAGGATTTCCGATTGAAGAACAGGCCCTCAATATAGTACGTCATATACTTCCTCTCTTTAAAGCTTTCTGCGGTCCTGTAGTGAGCGTTTGCGAGCATTTGATTTAATGTTGTTAATGTCAGTTGTTAGTTGGAAGCCTATTACATCCGAATAATTTAAGTGCAATAGTATTGTATGGCAATGGAAGTCGGTGAATTTTCCCGACTGAAGCAAACTCAGAGTAAGAAAACATTCTTTCTTTAAACAACAACGCCCCACCCTAATAGACATCGGCTACCGGTAAACAGTAGATAGTCTAGATAGACATCACCTTGGTTTTTTTTCCGGGTGGCTTTAATGCACAATGGATGGCCATTTATACTAAACCGGAAACAAATCGTATTAGTCCGTATGTTTGCTTGTCCGTCAATTTTCCCGCTATATTTAGATTGGATTATTAGGACTATTTTTGCCTGGCTTAGTATAGACTCTCTTATACGTACGCAGTTACTGCTGCTATGAATTATGTATCTATACTTTTTGAATGGCAATTGATACTGAAGGATAGAATGGTGGGCGAGGAATTAAATGCAACCTACCTACAAACAAAGCATATCTGACGCAGTTGGTTTGATTTTGTTCGATTTTAATTTGAAAGCCTACACACTTTTACTAGAACCAGATCCATCACGTCATAATACTCGGAAGTCACTCGTTAGTTATTCAGAATCCGATCAAATTACTTTTCTGCAGGTAAGGAGCACGTCCGGCACGTTTATGGCGTCGTTTCGATTGGGACACACGCGGTTTGGATGTTCCGTTTTCAATCTTTACTTCCAACTTGACATTTGGACGATGGGTGGCGTGATGCATTTTGTCCAAATTGGCACGAGACCAAATATGATGCATTATTTTGTCGTAAATTTCAAACAGCCACGCGTCCATTCAGTGACGATCTCGTGACGGGTAATTACTTTTTTTGATGAACTGCTTTTGACGTAGGACTTACGTCTCTCTTTTCTATTCCTGTATAGGGGCGCCGTTCTAAAATTTCTGAAATCGCAAGCGTTACGCGGGTTTGGAGACTTTGAACGATAATATCTCCTCTCTGGCCCACAGACATTTTACGATAAGTATTTCATTCGCAAGGTAGAACATCAAAGCTGAATCCCTGTTGCAAACTTAATTCATAATGTTTGTTTAAACTAATTAAAATGTACTTCAAAGAAAAATGTCTAAACGCACAACGCTATTGGTCGAAAATGACATCATGTTTGCGCCTCGCTCTGATTGGTTCATACTGCCACAGTTACCGTGCCAGCGAATTTCAAACATGTGGGGACGACCGACCAATCATCAGTTCTCGCTGTGCATCCGCATGCGACACACGTATTTGCGGAGCACGTTGGTAGAAAACGCCACCCGTGGAAACAAGAAGACCAGATGAAGAATCATCCCACGTCACCTGCAGCTAGCCATCCGCAACGACGAGGAGATGAACAAACTTTTCTCCGGTGTGACCATTTCACAGAGTGGTGTCCTGCAGCCCAAGAAGACTGAAGAAAATTTCAATCGCGAACCATCAACTAAAATCCGTCCTTTTCAGGACGATCAAATCAAGTTGCCAACTGAAGAGTATGTTTGATAGAAATTTCTCTTGAGCTCATCGAAATTTTCATTACCACGCACCGGCTCAATATGGCGTTGAAAAAGCCGCGTCTCGGAGAAAATGGCCAAGTCAATCGCCCACATCATCTTCGTGGTCAAGTGGTTAGCGACGTTGCCCGTCGTTCATTGCCATGAAGTGAGGGTTCGATTCCCGCTCCAGCCAGTGGAACTTTTTTGCAAAGCGAAAATGTCCAGTTTAATCCACTGGGTGTTTGGTTAAGTTGTTCGTTGTAATTCGCTCTATGGTCAATGTTCAGTGTGTACACTCTCGAGTGAAAGACGTTGCAAATGTCAATTTTTATCGTAGTATTACGTGCTGCCAAACACTCAGGCCATCCTGCTGCCCAGGAAGACCGAGAAGAAAATTTCAATCGCGAACCATGTTCCCTCCGTTAACACCTAAAACCCGGTCTTTTCAGGACGAACAAATAAATTTGCCAACTATTGAGTATGTTTGATTGAAATTTCTCTTGAGCTCATCGAATTTTCATTACCACGCACCGGCTCAACATGGCGTTGCTTGAAAAGCCACGTTCTGGAGAAAATGAGCAACATTTTTTATTAGTATCCGTATATAAATCTCTATTTGCCATGTTAAAACTAGCAAGCACGTTGTACATTCAACAAACGAAATATTAACAGTTAATTTGAGCGGAACTGCAGCACGGCAGACCAATTATGTGTTTCACATATTCAGTGTAGGGGGTAGGTTAGCTTCATTGTAGTTCTTGTTGTACATAGGTTCATAGTGGATTAGGTGCAGATAATAGGTTAGGTTAGTTACAGGTAGTTTTAAAATGTGAGATAATTTTTCTGGCCAATATTTACAAACTATTGTTTGTATTGTTACTATTGTTTTGCAGTTTCAGAAGCAAGTGTGTCTAAATCTCAACTCTCTTTGGATGGGGTTCTGAGGCCCTGACAAGGGCCGTTTTACTGTTGCCTGAGTAGAAAAGATGCGAATTTAACCTCCGAAACCCCTGTCGCTCTAATGAAAACTAATGATTTTATTTCCACGCTGCTGTCTGGCGTAACAACTGAGGCCCGTCCCCTTTTGTAAAATTTGATTTGCATTGCCATCGTTGAGAACCCTTCTTGTCATGTAATGGTATATGCCATTATATAAAACAGGCCTGGCATTCCCGTTAAAACAATAAAGAAGAAGAAGAATAGTAATCATTCGTTATTGGATCATCGACACATTCAGACGTGTGTATCCCGCTCTCGTGATAAAAAAGCGCTTTTCCGAGTTGTACGCCCTGCTGCTGGAAATCGAGTAGACGCTGATGTGGCGCCTGACGTGGCTGGCACGTCCGCTAGACGAGGCAAGCGGAAGAAGCCCGACGTCGACACTGACGTAAATCATCCCTCCGTAAACAACTAAAATCTGTCCTTTTCAGGACGACCAAATCAATTTACCGATTAAAGAGTATGTTTGATTTAAATTTCTCTTGAGCTCATCGAAATGTTCATTACCACGCACCGGCTGAACATGGCGTTGCTTAAACTGCCGCGTCCCGGAGAAAATGGCCAAATCCATCGCCCACATCATTTTCGTGGTCAAGTGGTTAGCGGCGTCGCCCGTCGTTCAAGCGGTTGTTGTCATGAAGTTGAGGGTTCGATTCCCGCTCCAGCCTGTGGAACTTTTTGCAACACGATAATGTCCAAACTGTCTACTTGGTGTTAAATGAAGTTGTTCGTAATTCGCTCTACACCCAAACTAACAATTAAGATTGTTATACAATTTCGCTTGATTTTGTTCCATTCTTGCTATTGATCGTAACTTGGATGAAAAATCTAACATTAGTTGTGGGCAAAACAGCAACAGCAATTCGCTATGAAAAATTGAACGTGTGCTTGAGGGTTGTTGTGCGCAGTGATATTTAGTTGATGAGTAAGAGATGAGTGTCCGAAAGTCAGATGGCTCACAAATTAAAATGTGCATATCACAAGCAGCCATGTCCAAACACTACACTGCACGCCGAGCTATTTTTTACCACGCTAGCGCGTGTATTGAATTCACCACTTTGACTTCGTGCTTCCAGACTTACACGCAATGTGGTGGGTACAACACCAATGCCAGTGCTCGTGTTTTAGCTTCAGACACCGTGTATGATGATTCGGAAAACACCACAGCCGAGTGGTTCCGATTGTGTCCGATTGCGGAATACACGCGTGGTTAATTTATTTTATCCCTACCCATGCCGTGCTTGTTAAACTCAATCAACTTATGCGCCCGTCACCCAACGGCCAAGAAAACAAACCCAGAAGTCAAATTATCAAATTTTTAGAATCATCCGACGAGCAATGCTCTATCCGTGGTAATCAGTGTCATGCTGGGTGTATGTTGAGAGCTTTCGTGTGATCGTAACCACTCGGCTCTGGTGTTTTCCCATAAATCAAGACACGGTGTCCAAAGCAAAACACGAGCGTGTACACTCGTGTCGCGTCCATTGCGTTGCGGGTTCATCTATAAGCACAAAACTGAAGTGGTAAATTATAGCCACATGGTCGTGTGTTTGCAGTCAAGTTCGGCTCTCGTGCAGAACGGTCTGGTGTTTTTACCAAGGCTGATCACAAGATCGAAATTCAGACCTGGACCGCTAACGCGGTGGCTCTTGATGGCAACCATTCAGCCACTTTGACAATGCAAGAGTAATATAATAGAAACCCTACGGTTAGTTCACTTGGCGAGGAATTCAGGGTACAGCAATGAAGCAAATGGACATATTTTCCACCAAGCTATGTGCAACCTGTCGTCAACAAACTTCCATGGCATTGTTTATTTCATAAAATGCTTTGTCGACGATCAGTGAGAACAAAAATAGAACACACTCAGGCTGTTCTGCACCCCAAGAAAATTTATAAGAACATTTCAATCGCGAACCATGTTCCCTCCGTAAACACAGGATCCATTTCACACTTACAAGCACGTTGGACATTTTAGCGCCAACATTTGATTAGGAAGAATCTGCTTTTGTAAACAAACACTTTGTCTGCTAATTTATCGGAAGTTGTATACAATTTCTTCAAATTGAATATATCAGCGGATAGAAATAAAGCTCTTCTTCCTTAAAGAGTGCTTAATTTGTATTTGTGACCTTTTGTTCAAGAGCAAATGACTATGAAAGCCAATCTAATGTTGGCGATGATTTAACAAACAAAATATCATTAACAGTCAATTCGAGGCGAACTTCAGTTTCTATAAATTTTCGTGAAGAACCAATAGCGGAAGAAGAACCGGAGCCTCACACACCAACAGCACAGGGTTTCATGGTTCTTTAGACTGAATAAAATATAGTAGAAATTCATGAATTCGATGACATCAATTTCTTCACATCATCGAGTTGCTTCACGGTTAATTAAAAAATCTTCTACCCATTTAAATCGTTCTCTTCCTTTCTCCCTTGAGCCTTGAAGGCAGTCCCAGTGTACCGACTTCAGGCCAGACCTTATAATCAATTATAAATTCAACTATAATTGGAAAGTGAATTGCGAAACGGCAGCGAAAGTGATACGAAAGATTTTTCTTCTCCTCTCGGAAGTAGACTCTGTGACTTGAAAAACGGAAAACGGATCAAAAGTTTCGCAGAGATTTTCCTCCACACTTTACCATTCTTCATCTAGAATCAAGCGGAACAGCATTAAATAAACCACCAATGTGCCGTGGGTAGCGATTTCAATCAAGAAAGTGGATTGCTTTTCCTCGTGCGGATTGACCGCGCAATTTTGTTGCTCTTGGGATTGCTTCCGCACGGTTTGCTAGTAAAACAACAAGTTTTCTTATTCCTAGTGTTAGTTGCTGCTGTACCGATGAGATTGAATCCGTATCGCTTTGATTGGATACTTTGGAGTTGAATGGTTTTAGTTGCATTGCATTCAAACATTAAAGTCTTTGCCAGCTCATTTAATATACTATTTGACCGTTAGCCGACCCATTTGACATTTATCATTCCAACGATGAGAGACGATCACTAATATTAGTCATTACTGCGCAATGGAAATTATTCTTTCTTCAACACTGACGAGGGAAAATATCATCTCATCGGCAGGGCAGCTTGTCAAGCTTAGTTACCTCAGTTTTGAATAGTAATCATTATGGTTTTTAAATCGCGAGTAATTCATGATTAGAGCCAAATGTAAACAATTACTGTAAACGATGATCATTCACGAATCAAGAGAATCCAACGATATCCTGGAATAGTGAACTAAAATTCCTCTACCAGATGCCACTTTCAATTCACGAGAGTGATTTTAGATTCAAGAGAAATCGACGTTTAAAGTCATTGTTTACAATTGGATTTTAGGCCCTTATCATGAATTACTCGAGAAATTTACTGTTTCCAACTAAGAAGACAATGTGGCAGAACCGATAGGAGCAGTTAATTACAAGGATGCCATATTTACAGACATGTCTGTAAATTCGCAGACCTTTCATTTTTGTTGCAGACTTTTTTAACGATACATACATTTAGCAGACATTTTATTTATGTTGCAGACTTTTACAGACATTTGGCATGTATTTTAAAATTTCAAATAAAGGTATTTAGGTGCACTGAAACTGTTTTCAAATGACACTAGAGGTTGTTGCACCTGACAACTAAGAAGCAATCAACTCTATCCATCAACTAAACCATAAATACAAGCTTTAAAAAATATATACCTCCGTATCAAAATACGAATAAACAAACTATTATGATATAGTTAGATAAGTCCAAAGTGAGTGGGTTTAAAAACAAATCTTAGTTCGTATACTTGACTGAAATGCTGCTTAAAATACACAATAAGCAACATAACACTTAATTCTCCAATCAATACACGTACACGATAAAACATAAATATTTAAACAAAAATATAAAATGCACCTTTTCAATACCCGTAGATCAATCGAAGACACGCAAGTTGACAGCCCCTCGACTTTAACTACAAAAAAATTGAGGTGGGTTATATCAGGGACTTTTGCGATAAATGAGGTAGACATTATTTGAATCAACATGAAAACAAAGGCTGAATTTACAGTTGTTGGGTCCCGGAGGCAATCAAATTGTGGGTTTAAGTATGGTCCTAAGTCTATGTCACACGAAAGAATAAGTAAAACTTATTTTACGGCAGCCTCTAATATGTGGAGGCCAGAAACCGTAACCATCCCCCCTCCAGGTCCAGTCATCTTAAATGCAGCTCTAAACTGACCATATCGAATGCATTCAATGAAAACATACGATTTGACAACTTCCGCGTGGACTTTGGCGGGTGGGCAAAGCCTTGTCTGAACCACCAGCTAGAGCTAGTGTCAAATATTGAACTCATTTTTTTTTTTTTAGTTTTTGCCTGAAGGCACGAAATACTTCTAGGAAAACTAGATTCATCAACTCCTTCAATCGTAATTTAAGGTATAGATTTCTCATTAGAACGTTCAATTTGTATGTTGCAAATAATAGCTCTAGTAATAAAATAGTTTGTAGAATGTAGTTGTGCAAATTGCAAGTTTAGAGAAACAAAGAGTCTACGTCGAGCATCGGCTGTGAACGGCTGTGTCGGTGATTTGTTGTTGCACTGTTTTGTTATTGGGCAAAGCGCATTATATATTGTTTCGATTACCTATTGTTCAGTGGCACGAGTGATCGAGTGAGCACAGAAAACATGTGGTGTTTCCACTGGATGTGGTGGGCTGGTGGTGGAGAGCATAATTAATTGTGATCCATATTATTCGCTCGCCATACCGGCGAGTATGCCACCATGTTTTGGAACTAGTAAACCTCTGTTGGTATAAATCGATCCAAATTGGCTCTTAAGTGCCAATACTAATTACCTTGTTCTCCTAATGAAAAACCACCATCACACTTTGTGAGTCAGTGAGTGCTCAACTTCCGAGCTGAACAGACGCTTTTGCTATCGTTCCGTGGAAGTCGAAATCACGCTACCAGTGGCTACTGTGTCTTTCGCGAATCCTGCTCATCGCAGAGTCGTTTTTCCGTGTCGCTGTGCGTCCAAACGATTCCGCGATGGGCCGTCGTGAAAACATCAACTCTTTTGTTTTATTATCATTCAAGCACGTCTTTTGACCACTCATAAGCTCCAGTACCCAAAAAGATCGAAAACCTCGCCGCAGACGAATCCTTCTAACGGTGCTTTAGTTGATATTGAATTTCTTGGCGATATCATCATCCAACGGTTCTAATAGTTGCCCTAATCGTTCTCAACACCATCAAAAGCAACTTCTGATCCTTAGCTACACTACGACGCTTGCTATGATCCAGCTGATCGATAGTATGCCGCTCACGGAAATGTTTGAGAATGCTGCACACGGTCGGTTTAGTCAATTTCAACGACTTCGCGATTTTCGAGCCTGACCACGTTGGATTTTCGAACTGGGTGTCCAAATGAAGTATAACTACTTTGAAACAAAATGAATCGTAACAAACTTTTTGCACTGAAAGAAAAAACATTCCAAATCAAACTGCTGTCAAAACATTCCAGATCCGACCACTAGGAGTGCTGCAGTTAAATAAACAGTGTGTCCTGATATTAAATGACTCAGGCCTTAAATCGATAATGGAGCATTTCTCTGCCAAATGAGCAAATGACTGAACTCGACCCTCTCCGATTTGGATGAAACTTTGCACATGTCTTCGGAATTGGTGACGATGGATTTTCCGCCGGTTAAGGGAATTTTTTGACTCAAGACAAATTTTTCAAAAGGGCGTATGTGTTTTGTCATGCGTATTTTTCAAAAAATCATAACTCGAAAACCGTTGGTTGTAATAAAATTGCGTCTGAGAAGAAGTTGTAATTAATTAATTTGACTTTATGAAAAAAATATTTACACTGTAAAAAAAATTCGTTATTTTTCTTCAAAAAAAAATCAAAAAATTATACATCAATTATAAATCAATCAGCAAATCTGTCCAACGTACGATTTTTATAAAAAAAATCGCCATTCAAAAAGGCTTTTGAGTCATAAAAAGAAGAATAGAAGTTGTTCTACGATGCAAGAGCAACTTAAGATAAAAAAGTTCTTAGAAGTAAGAAAAATTCAAGTTTTTTCTAATTTGTTGTCTATGCATAAATAACCATATTTTTATAATATAATACGATTTTTTTAGTGATTTTAAACAAAAATGCTCTTGGTGAGCAACATTCTAAATGTATCCGTTTTCGAGATAATTTGAAATTAATGTCGAAAAAATGGCTTTTTCCATGAAAATATCCCTTTTTCAAATGTTAGTCGTGATTGTCCATCTGCAAAAGTATTCTTTTCAAATTGTACATAAAATTTTCTACAATATACCTTTTATTACCGAGAATACTAGACAAACTGATTCCTGATATTTACTGTAGGTAACACGACAAAATTTGCTGCTTTTACTTACAGTATATTATGAAAACCTAACCCGAAACAAAAATAATTAGTATTCATGTTAGTGTACAAGCGTATTTTGTTCAGGTAGAAACATAATGTATTTAATTAGTTAAACTGTTTATAACAGTAAGAATACAATTGTATTACGCCCATTTATACTCTGTTCGTGCATTCCCTTTGGTGTTGACAGAAAATATAATTTACATGCATACCCCTGCACATACCAATATTTCAAAAAAAGTACCTAAAGTGCGTACCTAGTACGTATAAAAAGGATTACATTACAAAGTCATGACATCAGTTTAACAGTGTCTTTCATAAGTAGCGTAAAGTGTAAAACGATTTGAAATGGAACTCGAAACAAAGCATTGTTGTAAACCTTTTCGTGAAATCGGGAGACGGTGTTCGCCTAAACTTAGAAATTTAACTGACAAGTTAATTGAAAAACTTTTATCCATGCAGTGTACGGTCCATTTGGACACGTCATTAAGAATTTGTGATTCATGTCGGTTATATTCGTATCGTCGTAATCCTGTCGAAAGAGTGGAGCAACCAGAAAACGGTGGACATGACGAAGCACCAACCACATCACGGAACGATTTGGAGGAAATACCATCGGCAGCTTCAATTACCTCGGCATCTTCTCAGGACAGTGACCTACCGGATTATTCCAGGATACACAACATTGAGTTATTCAATAATGGAATTGCAGGAATAAATGTGTCTCCGATATCCATTAGAGAATTTAAAAACGATAAATACCGTCGGCAAAAATTTGCCGAAATTGTAGCAGGTATTAGAAAATATCTATTCAGCTTACCACCACAAGAAGAAGTCGAAGAGTTAGCTACATTGAAAACAAAGGTTGTGGAATATGATGAAATTATTTCCAAATTGAAAGAAAAATTCATAGAACCAGATTGTTCGAGAATAGATAAAATACGTATATTAACAGTTTTGCCTAATTCGTGGACGATTCAGCAGATAACGAGCAAATTTGAAACAAACAAATACCTTGCATTACAAGCAAAAGAATTGGCAGCCGAAAATGGAGTATTGGCTACCCCCAACGACAGATCGGGGAATCGTTTGAATCCGGATATAAAGAATCAAGTGATACAATTTTTTGACGAGGACGACATCAGCAGAGCCATGCCGGGACAAAGAGATTATGTCTCTGTAAACACTAATGGTAAGCGTCAACAAATTCAAAAACGGTTATTACTTTCATCACTTAGAGAAACTTTCACTCGATTTAAAGAAGTCAGTGAACATAAAATTGGATTTAGTACTTTTGCAGCATTACGACCAAAACATTGTAAATTGCTAAATGCTTCAGGTTCTCACAACGTTTGTGTTTGCGCAATTCACGAAAATATTGATTTAATGCTTCACAGTTTAAAAAAATATTCATTCAACACTGATTGTAATCAACATTTTGAGAAGTTATTGTGTAATTCATCATCAAGATCAAAATATTGTTACCTCCGTGAATGCGAAAATTGTCCCACGCTGTCAGAATTTGAGATAAGATTTTTAAAAGAACTTGAGAAACATAACTTGTCTGAGATATCGTTCGAACAATGGATTACAACTGATAGATGTAATTTAGAAACGCTATTAAAACCTGTCGATGAATTTGTTGAATATTTTAGCGAGAAATTAGAAAAACTATTAACTCATGATTATATAAAAACAAAGCAATCTAAATTTTTAAAAGATACAAAGTCTTCATTAAAAGAAGGAGAAGTAGTTATTATTTGCGATTTTGCAGAGAATTATTCATTTGTACTTCAGGATGCTGTTCAAAGTCATCATTGGAACAATGATCAGGCTACAATTCATCCGTTTGTTATTTATTATATGGAGTCAGGAATGCTTAAAAATCTAAGTTTTGTTGTAATATCAGAAGTTCTAAGACATGATACAATTGCGGTACAAGTATTTATTTCTAAATTACTAACGTATTTAAATCAACTAATGAATATAAAAAAGGCCATTTTTATGTCTGATGGGGCTGCTTCCCAATACAAAAATAGAAAAAAATTTGCAAGCCTCTGCAAGTTTAAAGAGAAATACAACATTGATTCTGAGTGGCATTTTTTCGCAACTTCACATGGTAAGGGACCATGTGATGCAATTGGCGGCACATTAAAACGAATGGCAACAAGAGCAAGCTTGGCCAAACAACATGAACATCCAATAACAAGTGCGAAAACTTTGTATGATTGGGCTATTAAGAGAAATCAAGAAAATTTCACAAAAATATCATTTTGCTATGTTTCACAAGAAGAATATGAAGAGGGAGCTGCAGAATGGGGTGGTAGTTATCAGCAAACAAAAATGATTCCTGGTACACAGAAATATCACTCCTTCATTCCAGTTGCAGATAACAAAATCGCTGCGAAAATATTTTCAACTGACGAAATACTGAGTTTTCATAATATTTATAGGAATGTTAGGAAATAGTGTTTGTAAAAATGTAAATACAATTTTTTTTTAAATAGTAGAAAAAATAAATAAATCATGTATGAACAAAAAAAAACTCAAAATTTTTATTTTTATTTGGTAATTAAGATTCGTTAATTTCGTTAATTAAGAAGATGTTCAATCTTCTTGGTGTCAAAAGGATAGTTGTTGAAATATTTATGTACAATTTGAAAAAAATACTTTTGAAGATGGACAATCACGACTAACTTTTGAAAAAGGGATATTTTCATGGAAAAAGCCATTTTTTCGACATTACTTTCAAATTATCTCGAAAACGGGTGCATAAAGAATGTTGCTTACCACGAGCATTTTTGTTTAAAATCACTAGAAAAATCGTATTATATTATTAAAATATGGTTATTTATGCAAAAACAACAAATTGGAAAAAAAAATTGAATTTTTCTTACTTCTAAGAACTTTTTTATCTTAAGTTGCTCCATCGTAGAACAACTTTTATTCTTCTTCTTTATGACTTAAAGTCTTTTTGGAAAAAAAAATTATAAAAATCGTACGTTGGACAGATTTGCTAATTGATTTTTAAGTTTAATTTTTGATTTTTTTGAAGAAAAAAAAATTTTTTTTTTACAGTGTACATATTTTTTTCATAAAGTCAAATTAATTAACTACAACTTCTTCTCAGACGCAATTTTATTACAACCAACGGTTTTCGAGTTATGATTTTTTGAAAAATACGCATGACAAAACACATACGCCCTTTTGAAAAAAATGTCTTGAGTCAAAAAATTCCCTTAACCCGCGGAAAATCCATCATCACCAATTCCGAAGACATGTGCAAAGTTTCATCCAAATCGGAGAGGGTCGTGCAAGATTTTGACTTTTTCCGGCTGATTTCATCTGGAAACGCTCTAACCACAAGAAACATTTCTTGCCTCCAAAACCTCCACATGTCAAATTTGGTTCCATTAACTTGATAAGTTCTCGAGTTATTCAGAAATTTGTGTTTCATTTGTATATGAGAGTCCCCCTTTCAGAGAAGGAGGGGTCTCAAACTACTGTAGAAACATTTATTGCCTTTAAAATCCCCCGCAAGCCAAATTTGGTTCCATTTGCTTGATCAGTTCTCGAGTTATGCAGAAATTTGTGCTTCATTTGTATGTGAGTCCCCCTTTCCAGAGAAGGGAGGGGTCTCAAACCATCATAAGAACCTTCTCCGGCCCCAAAAACCCCTGCATACAAATTTTCACGCCGATCGGCTCAGTAGTCTCCGAGCCTATTAGGTTCAGACAGACAGACAGACAGAAATCCATTTTTATATGATGATGATTATTTTTTTTTTTTTTTTTATTATTTTACGTCGGCCTATTTCCTCACATGGTGACAATCACCGACCGCCAGGAAGACGACTCCACCACCTGGACCCTACCTAACGACTCATGAATATGAACCGGGACCAACGGCTTTACTTCCCTTCCGAAGGAAGACGTGACCAGATTATTTCGCCTCAGAAAAACCACCGACGTCGACTGGGATTGAACCCAGACCCTACTGGGGTGCCAAGTAGCAGTCACGCTTACCACTACACCACCGATGCCGGCCTATGATGATGATGTTGATGATGATATAAAACTACCATTTATTTTAGCAAGGTAACTTCCCATAGCAGTGGAATAATCTGAAAAACGATTTGATCAGGATTCTATTATTGTTTGTGATCATCAACAGTTGACTCCAAATTACACAGTGAACCAACAGATGATGTTCGGAACACACCCAAGTAACACACAAAACATCTTTTTAGAATCTAAAGGGCGATACGGTCAAAATTTGGTCAATATCAACTTGACGTATTTCTTTCAATTTTGCATTTAAAAAACCTGAACACCCCTCATTTTGAAGGTGTGTGTGTGTAGAATGTTGCTCCTATTTTGATTTTGGAATTCACTCTTCAGTTGTCAAAATGCCGTCCAAGCAAGAAGAGCAGCGTATCATAATTTTGCTCGCGCATCGCGAAAATCCGAGCTACTCGCACGCAAAGTTGGCAAAATCGCTAAAAGTTGCCAAATCAACCGTTACAAATGTAATTAAAGTGTTTGGGGAACGTTTGTCGACAGCCAGGAA
Organism: Aedes koreicus; assembly: GCA_024533555.2. NCBI lineage: Eukaryota > Metazoa > Arthropoda > Insecta > Diptera > Culicidae > Aedes > Aedes koreicus. The sequence continues at coordinate 292,634 of JAHHFK020003195.1, read as the reverse complement.
GTCTGGATCGGGGGAAATCGAAAACCGGAAGCCGCTGAGACGACAAAGAGAGTTGCCGGTAGTTTCAAGCGAAACCCTAACCTATCTCTCCGAGATGCCGCAAATAAGCTGGGTGTATCGTCTACAACCGTGCATCGAGCCAAAAAACGAGCCGGACTATCGACTTACAAGAAGGTAGTGACTCCAAATCGCGATGATAAACAAAATACGACGGCCAAAGCGCGATCCCGGAGGCTGTACACGACGATGCTGACGAAGTTTGACTGCGTGGTAATGGACGACGAAACCTACGTCAAAGCCGACTACAAGCAGCTTCCGGGACAGGAGTTTTATACGGCAAAAGGAAGGGGAAAGGTAGCAGATATTTTCAAGCACACGAAACTGTCAAAGTTCGCAAAGAAATATCTGGTTTGGCAAGCCATCTGTACCTGTGGCTTGAAAAGCAGCATTTTCATAGCTTCCGGGACTGTCAACCAAGAAATTTACGTGAAAGAGTGTTTGAATAAACGTCTGCTGCCTTTCCTGAAGAAACACGGTTGTTCCGTACTGTTTTGGCCGGATTTGGCATCTTGCCATTACAGTAAAAAGGCCATGGAGTGGTACGCCGCCAACAACGTGCAGGTGGTTCCCAAGGACAAGAACCCTCCCAACACGCCAGAGCTCCGCCCAATTGAGAAATACTGGGCTATTGTCAAGCGGAACCTAAAGAAGACCAAAAAAACTGCTAAGGACGAGCAGCAGTTCAAGGCAAACTGGCTTTCTGCGGCGAAGAAGGTGGACAAGGTGGCTGTACAAAATCTGATGGCAGGAGTCAAGCGTAAGGCCCGGCAATTCGGATTTGGAAAAGCGGAAGCCTAACTGAATATTTTTTCTGAATTTTATACTAATTGAACTTGAAAAAGAAATTTAATTTGATTTTTTAAATAAACGATTTCACCGATTTACACGCGTTTTCCCTTGACCAAATTTTGACCGTATCACCCTTTATTCCTCAATATTTTTCACAGTAGCAGAAAAGTGTGATTTCACAATCAAAATAGAACAATTTTTGGAAGAATAGTGAGGACTGGATAAGAAATCGATTCATTGGGGTGGAGCTAATCGATAAATATAGCAATCATGCTCAACGTTTCAAGTCATTTAGTTTGAATACAGTTGAGTAAAAGCGATGAAAGACGGGGATTGGTCCGCATTCGAAATAATGGTCTACCATAATCTGCAACTGAATACAGCGTTTTTTGAAGATGTACACTAACAAATATACAAATTTACAATGCTTGTAGATAACGAGCTTTGAACTTGTTGTAAAGCGGATGAAATTAGCTTCTACGTGTCACTCAAACGTGAAATTTATGCCACCTGTAGTTACGCAAATTCCAAATCAACACCCCACTTTTCTCGGTAACAAGGCACATCTTATTACAAGAATGGCAAACATCTTTTCTCAATTAGGGTTTCTATTGCCCTTAGCTGCCACGTTAATGAATGTGCAACGTAAGTGTACTCACAATGTGAATAATCCAGAGACTTGACACACTGAAAGACAAACTGCCTACTGGGACTCTCTGTCTCAGTTGCTCGTCGTCATTATTCATTTAAATAGCTCAATGTGTTTTAATAATTGCACAGTCATCATGCTTACCTGGCCTCCTCGATAATGGCGTCGAGAAGAAAAACGCTATGTAGTCCTCGAAACAAGCACCGTCGTCGCAGCACTCAACACATATTTAGGGTTGATGAATAACTACCATCATACATATGACGATAGAAACCGGATGGAGCAGTTTCGGTTGTTGACTGTTCACCACGACACGATGGGAATCAAGTAAATCCGTCCATGTGCTGTTTGCCGACCTGATGGAGTGTGTAGGTCAGATTATGGTCGGAATTATGTCGTACCATGTAAATATTTATTATTTGCGATCGAAAGCCTAGTCAACTCGATACACACGAACACCGACTGTAGCTTATACAATTTTGCACTGAATTATGAAGAGACAAAATTACGCAATTTCCGTCTAAGAACGATAGCACCACCGAATGACACGTAACGCTGCAATACTTCACATTAGCAATAGCTTTCCGGCTTCTAATGGAACTGAGAGAAATGGACGATTTTCGTTTCACTTTGATCTAAACAGTGCATTTGATCTCGAGTAAGATTAATGCAGAAGATCTGAGGAACAGATTTTCCATTCGTTCGTTGGTCGCTCCATCCAAGTCTTCGGTTGATGATTATGATTATTGTATTGTCATTCTCGATGTTCCAACTTCTTCGCCAGCAATGGTTTGATGTTGCACTTGATTGAGGGTACAGATGCGAATGTGTCAGTTTTTTTTTTGCTTCTGCAGGAAATTGATCTAAAAATAGAAGTTAAAAGAGGAATTATTGCAGCAGCTGCGAGGGAACATGACATTTGAATACGGTAGCATTTACTGTCGAAAGAAGTTTCGTCAGAATAATTCATGTAAATAAATTTTGAATTATGTTTTCCTTGATTTCAAATATAGAATGCATTTTAAGCGAAAAAACAGTAAAGATCTCGTCGCTACAGATTGCTCTTGCTGTGTTTAGTTTAACATTATAGTCTAGGCATTCGAAAATTAAGAATGGAGTGCAATTAAGGTACGTGGATCGGGTAATTCATCCCCTCTTTTTTTATTGTACGAGGTTTTAGTGACTCCATGTTTTAGTTTGAAGTATTCGGTGGAAAATTTATGAAGAATAATAAGAAGGAATATTTTATCTTTAAGCTACTATATCACACCTAGATTCTTATTAAACTGGAATGCGGCGACATGGCGCACAGTCACATTTTCACATTGACTTCACATTGATCATTTTTATGTGATAATGCATACTATTTGAAACTTCTTTTTTCACATCGATAATACTTTTGTGATATTCCAAACTGTTTGAAATATTTCATGAAGATTTAATGAAAATTTAGCTCAGAGTAGGTTTACTACTCTACTAACTAAGTTTCCGAATGTGAGCACACATTCGCATACACATGACATTAGTCTTATTTTGAAGATTTCTTTTGGAAGCTATCCACTTTTTTCGAAATATTAAATATTTTGCAAGATGGCAGGTCCATCTTCAGTTGGCAATAGATTAGACGCACTTTGTTTGAATTAATTATCGATAAATTTATAAATTAAATTATAAACTAAAAATCAAAATTTCGATTGACAACTGGTACAATCCGTCGGAATCTATCAACGTTGCGTATGATCCAACCCGATTGGACAAAGTTCAGGGAAGCTATAGATGAAGCCGCAACGACGGTAGAAGGGCTCCCAAGTTCCATTCGAAAAACAGGGAACATCGATTGGCAAAAGCGGTAGGAAGACAAGAGAATTCAAGAAGTCACTGAGAATGGACTAGGACTACTCGCACAATCGCTAAATTTCAACGAGATGATCGCTATAAGAATCTGAGTAAATTGCCTGTGCAGAGCTTCAAATCAGCTTCTTCAGGTTTATTAATCGGGCTGAACAATTCGCATATCCTCGCAACTCTGGAGGGCGAGATAAGCTGCAACATCGGCAGATGCATATTTGTACTCAAACTACAGCTGTCAACCTACACGTATACATTCGAGAGTTTTTCTCGCTGGAAAGCCTCGGAATTGCGATAGCACCAAACATGGAATGTGCTGAAGAAGAGCGAACACGTTAGATTTTGGAAGAGACTACAATATGTAATCAGAGTGGAAAGCTTGAAACGGGGTTGTTATGGGAACACGACTAAATTGAGCTACCGGACAGCTGGTCTATGGCGGAAAAATATTTGAAATGCCTAGAGAAGCGGCTACAAAAGAATCCAACATTGTATGGAACAGATTGCAGAGTTCCAGTTTGAAGAATGTGTGCACGAAGCAACCGTAGAAGAAGTGTGACATTTTGACCTCCGACGTACATGGTACTCGCCTCTAGGGATTGTGGTGAATGCGAACAAACCCGGTAGGGTTCGCTTAATCTGGGATGCGGCGGCGATGGTAGAGGGCGTTTCATTGAATGACCAACTGCTAAAAGGCCCGAATCTTCTGACTTCGTTGTTGGCTGTTTTGTTTCAGTTCCGCGAGCTTCTAGTAGCAATATCGGCGGGTTTCATGAATATGTTCCTGCAGATTCTTATACGTCTTGTCAACCGCGGTGCTATATTGTTCTTGTGGAGAAATTTCCCAGATCACTCTATCAAGATTATGGTTACCGACGGGGCTATTTTTGGGGCAACCTACACTTCAGTTAAATCGCAATTCGTGTACTACAGGGTGCGGCAGAAAATAATGCAAAAATTTGTTCTATTTCTTTCAAATCACACTTTCAACTAATTCAAGGAATAATATCAATATTTTCGAGTGCAGTTATCTTTATAAAGTCCTTTTAAACAAATTTATTCAATTTGTCCTCCATTTTTATTAATAACCTCCTCGAGCCGACGCCGGAAGCCAGAGCATGCCTTTCGGACGTAGTCCTCCGACATTGACTGCCATGTGCGTGTTATGGTTGACTTCAGGGTTTTCACACTAGGGTGTGATGTTTTGCAGGCTCGTGCTTTAACATATGCCCAAATCGAATAATCCAACGGATTAAGATCTGGACTGCTAGGGGACCACAAATCCTTCGGCCAAAACTTCATGTTATCGTTCAACCATTGTTGGGTTCGATTGTACGTGTGACACAGCGCTCCATCCTGCTGTAGGACAACGTTTTGGTCCTCGGAGAAGTTGGCCTTCACCCAGGGAAGCACTTGGTCCTTTAAAATACCGATATACACTTCGGTATTAATTTTAACTCTAGCATCAATGAAAACAGGCGGCATTTTCAAACCGTTGGACGCCACCAAGCCAAACATCATGACACCAGCCGGATGTTTGGTTTGAAATTTGAATTTCACTTTTTCTGGAACGTTCTTCATTTTCTGCGGTGAAATGAACCGGTCCATGCGGCTGTTGGCCACAGCATCTTTCAGCATCGAGGCTTTTCGTCGGAGAACAGGATTATCATTTTTTCCTTCTTCAACAAGGAAAGCAATCTCTTGGAACGAGTCACTCGTAGTTCCTTGACCTGGTCCGTAATCAAGTGGCGTTTCACTCTGGCTCTGGAAGCTGCATGCAGGTCTTCTTTGATGATTCTCCGCATATATTTCTCCGAAATATTGGCTTCCTTTGCAAGTTTTCTTATGGAACGCACCGGGTTGCGAGCAATTTTTGCACGGACCGATTTAATCACGTTCGGCGTGCGTGTAAAGTGCGAACGTCCGCTTCCCGGCTTCCGCTGCTTAGGACCATCCTGCAGGGACTTTTTTATGCGGTAAAATGTTGCCAAATGGCACCCTACCACCTTGGCAATCTCTTTCGGCTTCTTCTGGGCGAGCAACAAACTGGTGATCACTTATTTCGCGAACATTTTGACGAATTTGCAATAAAACAAATAGAATGTTTGGATGCAGCAATTGAAAGTAAACATAAACAAATACACTTTCGACAGAAATTAGACACTAGCTACACGAATGAATCCAATACTCAAGTTTGAACATTTTCGTATTATTTTCTGCCGCACCCTGTATACCCGAAACCTGCGTTGGCGGTTGAAAAAAGCATTACGTCGAAGACTATCTGGATAGTGTCAATACGTTCGAAGAAGCGGTTCAAATAGCACAGGATGTTTCAACGGTACACGGAAAGGCTGATTTCTTCATCAGAAACTTCAACAGAACCTGTCAAACAGGCCAGAAGTACTGGAGAAACTTGGACAAGCCAATCCTGCTGCGGTTAAACGATTTGCAGTAGGTAAATATTGCAAGTTAGAACGATTGTTGGGAGTGATCTGGTCGCCGGAAGACGACGTATTCTCCTTCGATCTCTGCTTACGCGAAGAGCTTCGACAAAAAACAGACGGTGAAGCTATTCCGAGCAAGCGAGAGTTGCTGAGCGTGGTAATGAGTCTCTATGATCCTCTCGGATTGGTTTCAGCCTTTGTCATCCATGGGAAAGTACTCGTTCAAGATACCTGGAGATAAAATATTGGCTACGAAAGGATTTGATCTGGGATACTCAGCCGTTGGAACCAATGGTTGAAAGTACTACGAGAGATGACCAAGGTAAAGATCAGTCGTTGCTTCTTTCCTGAGTATGATCCAGCCAGCTACAATTCACTCCAGCTCCACATCTTGCTGATGTCGCATACTTTCGAATTGTCGAGAGAGGAGAAATTCGGTGTGCTCTAGTGTCATCGAAGAGTGGTACCTCTACAAGCAGTCAAGCACTGTCGATGCCACGGTTGGAGCTGATAGCTGCTTTGATAGGAGCTCGTCTAAGGAAAACTATCGAAGATCATCATTCTGTGAAAATCGCTCATACCCGCTTCTGGTGTGATTCCATTATGTCAGTAGCATTAATGAAATCCGATTTGCTGCCAATTTGCTGCCTTTAGAGAGTATGAAATCTTAAGTTTATCAAAGGTGGTTTAAAGAAAATGGATTGGAACAAGAAACAACGTCGCTGACGAAGCTACATAGTGGAGTCAAGGCCCGTCGACAGATACAGAAAGCCACCGGTATCAAGGACCTGCGTTTCTTTATGACCAAACCGGAGAGTGGTTGAATGAAAAAGTAGAAGAAACTACCGAGGAACTTCGACCTGCTGTAGTCTGTCCACATTTCATCGTGAAGTCAATGGTTGAATTCGAACGATTCTCCAAGTTTGAGCGTTTGAAACGATGCGTTGCGTACGTTCATCGATTCATCGACAACCTCTGCCGAGTTTCCAAAGGTATTGCTCGAAATGCAGCTGGAGACTTGAGTCGAGAAGAGTTGCAGAAAGCGCAATGGACTTTGTGGAGTCTGATGCCTATCCGGATGAGATTACTACCATGAAGCGTAATATGGAACCTGGAACCACCGAGAAGTTACTGGAACATTCGAGTAAACTTGCAAAGCTGCCATCGACGATGGATGACAACGAAAATCCGATAATACTACACTTGGTCCAACGATCTTCCAACTTTATTGTCCCATCTCGAAAGTGAATTTCTTGAAGGCCTGCAATATATTCCTCTACGATGGCTGTAACCTCTTAGTTTGATGAAATATGCTTTCCACGACGGAATTTTTTGAGGTGTGAGAACAGCCAGAAGTCAAAGGAGCTAAATCTGAGGAATAGGGTGGATGCTATAACAATTCGTACCCCAATTCACTGATTTTCGCGATGGTTTTTTTAGCTGTGTGAGTCTTGATGAAAAACGATGTTGTTTTACTACAAACGGGGTCTTTTTTCACAATTTATTTTCATCCAACTGGTCCAAAAGGTCACAAAAATAATCAGAGCTGATTGTCTTACCAGTTTGGAGATAATCTATCAATAACATTCCTTTTGCATCCCAAAAAACAGACTTCTTGGCCAATAACTGGAGACGAACTCGCTTCGGAGCCGAACCAAACGCTAACGCCAGTCCTTAGCCTCTTGTTTTTATTCAAGATCATTGTGGTAGACCCAAGTCTTATCCATAATGATGAATCAACGCAGAAAACCCTTTTTATCCTTTCAAACTTGCTTCGAATGTTGCTCAGAAAGTCGCATTCGAACGTGTTTTTGTTGCATTGTTAGCAAATATGGCACCCATTGTGCACACAGTTTTTGGAAACCCAAAACTTCAGCCAAAATATGCCATGTTTTTCCATGTGAGATGCCTGTGGTGTCAGCTATCACATCCACAGTCGATCGATGATCATCCAAAAACATATCTTGTATTTTCGCTATGATATCTGGTGTTGATGCCCTTTTTGGACGTCCTGAGCGTAGATCTTTCCTTCCCCCGTTTGAAAATGAAGGAGAAGCCTCCTTTAATACTTTCACCATCTTATCCTGACATTCCGACAAAGAATTTAATCCCCGCATGATATTCGGATTTTTCCATTATTAAAAAATACACTGATATGTCCACTTCAAATGGCTTTTAAATAAAGAATGAGTAGACAGATCGAAATGAAATTTTGAATACGTTCTAATTAAAGAAGAAATATTAGAATGGCGTAGAAATTTTGGTTTTTCTACTTTATCGCTTTCAAAACTTTTTGACTAACCTAGTACATTGAGATAGCAAGCAGCCTGACTGCCGATTCTTATAAAAAGGCCATGCGTAGGTTCATCGCCCGACGAAGAGCTCCACAAGAGATTTTCTCCGATAATGGCACCAATTTTCTCGGAGTCAGTAGAGAGTTGGCAAGGAAACGGAGGACATCAATGCGGAGCTTAGTACGGATAGTAGCTTTCAGGGACAGTCACACGCAGTGGAGATGCAACCCACTTTCAGCACCACACATGGAAGGCTGCGTGGAGCGGATTGTACGGTTCGCAGAATTAGTTCTTGGAGCGATTCCTTCAGAACGAAAGCTGGAAGATGAATCGATAGCAACGTTCTTCGCCGAAGCTGAAGAAATGATCAACTTTCGGCCGTCAACATTTGTTTCTCTGGAGACATCAGACCAGGAAGCGATCATCCAGAATAATTTCCTGCTGTTAAGTGCAACAGGCGTGCGTCAACCAGTAAAGTATCCAATTAGCGAAGCAGAATCACTGAAGAGCAGCTGGAATATGCTGCACTACACGTTGGACAACATTTGGCGAGAGTGGATTGCCGAATACCTGTCAGACATCACAAGAAAAACTAAGTGGTTCCTGAATATCCGGCCGATTAAAGAGGTGATTTTGTAGTCATTGTGGATTAGAAAGTCAGGAATAGGTGGTTGTGAGGTCAGGTAGTGCGCACATATACTGGAAAGGATGGTAGTTCGACAAGCTGAGGTGATGACTTCGGCAGGTCTACTCACGCAGGCCAATCGTCAAGCTAGCACTGCTAGATGTGGAACCAGAAGATAACGCCAAAGCGGAAGCTAAGGCTTCATGAGGGAAAGGATTTTGTGTGCAAGCCTCTTGTTTGCAAGTGAGCCACTACGCTGACCAACGATATGAATTCGACCCCCACAAATGACAAGGATGACTGACAGTGCGAATGTCATAAAAACATAGATAACAAATCGTGAAGTGAAGAGTGAATTGTTTATCCACGAAGGCTATTTCTATTCTACATAAACCTGCATTAAAAATAATAACTTGTTCGCCCTTTGAATTAGTTGGAGACTAAATTGTAAGTAATATTATACTGAATCTATTTTCTTTAAACTAATGAAATTAAAATTATAAATTGAGCATTGAAACAATTGCTATACCACAAAGGCGTATATTAGCTACAAAAACTTCGAAAAGCGAACAAGGAGGTTTGTATTCAGTTCAGGAGATGTAGTGATTTCCTAGCGGGAGCATTTTTTACACTCTAGAGCCTTCTGAAAAAGAGCGTATGCATTTACTTATCTTACCAATCAGACCAAGGCCGGGGTGGCCTCTGTTGTATACAGAAGTTGTCTCCATTCTATTCGATCCATGGCTGCATGAAGTCTTTTACTTAATCGATCCACCTTGCTCGCTACGTACCTCTTCTTCTTGTGCCCGTTGGTTCGTTTTCGAGAATCATTTAACTGCGCTATCGTCCGACATTCTAACGACATGTCCAGCCCAACGTAGTTCCCCGATTTTAGCAGTGTGTACGATAGGAGGTGCTCCCAGAAACTGATGCAATTTCGTGGTTCCTCCACGTTCCATTTTCCATTTGCACTTTATCGCAGATTGTACGCAACACCTTCTGTTCAAAAACACCAAGGGTGTGGGTGGTCCTCCACAAGCAATATCCATGTTTCGTGGCCATAGAAGACTACCGGCCTAATTAGCGTCGTGTAGATGGTCAACTTTCTTAGTACGGCGAACTTTTTACGATCTGAGCGTCTTTTGGAGTTCAAAGTAGGCACGATTACCATCATTAATACGCCTTTGTATCTCTCTGCTGTTATCGTTATCGGCAGTCACCAGTGTGCACGGATACACGAATTCGTCTACCGTCTCAATTTAATCACCACCGTTCTGAACTCAAGGTGGGAGGATTTGGTAGAGCAACTTGTAAGTGGCGCTCAGTTGTGTGATTGCACGATAGTTGCAGCAATCCAGCTTGTCACACTTTTTATTGACGTCAGACACGATACTTTACACCCAATCGTCCGGTAAATGCGCTTCCTCCCAAATCTTTTAGTTATCCAGTGCAGCGCCCTTGCCAGTGGTTCACCACCATATTTGAATAGAACACTTGGTAGTAAGTCAACACCAGCACCTTTGTTGTTTTTCAACCGACCAATTTCCTCCTCAACTTCCTGGAGGGTTGGAGTCGGAATCCTGTCATCTTCGGCGCGTATTTTGCTTCAGTGTAAGCCGAATGCATGAGCAAAGTTTCATTCTAATTGGAGCCACTGGAATCTGGACCTTGCGTCATTAGGGGTGGATATGCTGTCCAGTGCATGGCAGATAATTATCATGCATCAAGCATCTTAAATATATATAAATTTTATTAATATTCACGATTTTACTAATTTCTTACAAATATTCACTAGGAAAACAATCCTAGTAGTACATTTGTGTAAATCGGTCGAGGCTGTGACTTATTTAAGTCGCAATTAAGTTGAAGAAACCGATTTTTGTGGTTGTGCGTTGTTTGAGTTGCTACATTTACGATTACCTCCATCGACATCCAGCCAACTTGCGCTAATGTCAATAGCTATCAGTCGTCTTGACAACAACATGCATGCAAAACTGCAACGATTGCATTGTTCACTGTACAGTGAACTTTGTTACAATTTGTCTAACAGTAGAGAAGTGAATAATTTATAACATAAAAACGGCCAATGTACATGACCCTCTTGGAAAATTGAGCGAGAATTATTAAACTAACTATTAGCAAAGAACTTATAAGTAGTAAAGTGTTAAAAGTTCAATCAAAATTTTTTTTGCTTCGAAATTTGTCAAAAAATGTTTTGTTTTTGTAAACTATGACCCCCCGTTTGGAATTGACAAATGATTACTATTTTATCAAATATGAATTACCTGAGCAACGAATAGACTATACATATATGAAGTCTGTGCTATCTAGGAGCGCTGGCACTCTTTAGACCTATTTGTCATTCCAAACGAAAGTGCTTACTCAGTGATTTACATAAATTAATAATCATTTTTAAACACCATAATTCACTGCTGCGTTCGGAAGGCCCGAAACAAACAAACCCCGGCACAAGTGATTTAAATTGAAACATCCACAAATCACGCAGATCTACCCAATACGTTTCTGTTGAATAAAAAGCTAGACATAGCGAATCTAGATCCGTATCTATTATTACCTTGCTGCTGGAATAAATCCCCATCAAACGTAATCACCAGTCTAACAGTCTAGTAGCTACTCACGTCTTCATCGGAGTAGGTAGTTCCATATCCAAAATAAAACAAATCCCCTGATGACTAATTTGTACCGGTATCACTCAGTTACACTTCACCACATTTGTCACGGAAAAATGATTGCTTCTGTTTGACTTTTTCTCTTCTCACTTCACATCACTTTGCACACATTATTACCATTTCTGGATCCTCTCAAGTGCCACGTAATGAGCCCTTGCCACAAGCACTTAAATCATTATCCACACGTTATATGGTACATTCGCTTTTTCCTACCAGTATTCCCTCCCACTACTAGAAGCAAATGCGGGCAGTGCTTTTTCCACTACCATTCGTTTTCCCAGACGTCCGGCTTACTCGAGTACTCGTCGTGCCATCAAAACACTTATATCAGTGTTAAATGAATTTTACCCATTCTTAAACGTTGCACGTAGTAAGTAGATCATCAGCAGCAGCAACAAGCACACACACGCACACCCACGCCGATTGCCGTGTAGAGTTACACGCTTGCTTCCGTTCAGATGCACTCGCTTGCACTTGTAACTGTTTGCATCCCACTGCGATCATTGAATGATGCGTAGCCGCATTAAACTCACAACAAGATTATCGTCATGTTTACACGAATATCCTCGTAGGAAAGTAGATCTATCAGTTCGGAGATTCACGTGGTTACGTGCAACCGACTTGAAACGCGCTCGACGACTGCCGCTCGAAAGGATAGGTTGAATGCGTTTTAGTCCCCGTCTGCGAGTTTTCCGTTCGATCCCCGATGATGATGATGATGATGATGATGGTGATGACGTTTTCTAGAATGACAGGTTTTCGTTTTCCTCACGCGTGTACCAGAAGGTTATCCGGGTGGAGGCAGAGAATGAAAGATGAGAGAGGATGCATTGGGAAAACAACAAGAACAACAACAACACTGTCTGTGTTTGAATGTCAGCAAAGAGCGAAGCCGGTTTGTTATGAATGAGTTGAGAAGCGGGCTATGAGAGAAAGACTTTCCATTCGCAGGAAAGATAAGAGAAATAAACCTTCGGACGGGCATGCGTGGAACGAAACTGTCCAATACTGAGGGGAAAATCATATGTTCGATTGTGGTGTGGAAAACAAGATAGATTGGTGACATCGGGGAAGGAGGCGAGAAGTGTGAAAAGAGCAATGATGCAAATTATTTTCACTATTGATGATTTGTGGTTTGTAAGTTAGGATCCTCTTGAACGGAGAAGAAAGTGTAGGGTTGAATACGTTATTATTAAAAGTTTAAAGTGTAGAAACTTGGATTTTTCTATGTTTGCCACATAAGGGCATCTTCAATGGTGGTCCAAATCGTGGTTTGGATTTATTTTTTTAGACCAAACGCAAAACCATCACTGCACCGGTTTTGTAAAATTTTGTTTTATACCAGATCTATTTTGCATCGTTTTATATCTGGTATACGTTTTGATCCATTCGGAACAAGAATAATACTGTTCTAAAACACTACAAGCTACTTGATAATAAGTGAACATCAATACAAAAAAAAAAACACTTGTAGAAACGTAGTAAAACGTAGTGACGATATAAATCATTTGTACTGCGCCCTGTGGGATGTAGCTAGTCCGCTACTCAACTTGTTGCTGCTTGAACTCCGGCGTTGTTGGATGTCGCTGCTACCCCGTTCTTCGCTGCCACTCAGAGGATCTTTCTGCCGCTGCTATCTGATGTCGCAATCTCTCGCTACCTTCCAATTTAAAGAGTTGATTTAGGCCATAGTTCTGTTCAGAACTGGTCATCAGGAAGGTAGACGACTGAGATGCACAGTTGTGAGTGTTTGGTTCGGCAGCAGGTTCCCTGAGTTATTCGGCACTGTTGATGTCGGAAACCGATCGCTGCAGTTTGCTGTTGTCGTTCCCGCTTTAAACGTTGGCATGAGGAGATGTATTGTTATATTTAGTATATTTTGTTGTGGTCATTTGATTGCTTACCTTGTGTTAGGGAATTTAGCTGAAAGTAAGGGTTGTTTTTTTTTATCATTGTAACTGTCTGTCAGGACAAAAGGATAACATTATAATAGCAAAGTTTGTTTTTCTGAGTGCATTTAATTTTTAGATTTCAGCTACTTGAATTGTAAAAAATACAGTAAAAATTATTTTTTTTTGTAATTCATTGTCGTTTTGCGTACCCTTTGACTAAATTATTTACGATTGTTAGTATCTCTTTTTTTGTATGACATGTTTTCTGATTGCTGTTATTTTTTTCTTGGTTGGTTCCTCAACTTTAATCATAGGTTTAGGCGTGATGTGAAGTAAGTCGAACTGCTTTGTAGTAAAGTTAAGAAAAATGTATACCTTTAATATTTGCTTGAGTCTGTATCGTTTATTCCCCAAACGAGAATATTAAAATTCGTGATGAACACATTTACGTGAGGTTACTTTGTTCCTACTCATTGATGAACCTATTAATATCAAACCTTAATGTTGTTGTTTGAATTTTTTTAAATTTTTTTATTTTATATATATTATTTTTTTATTAGGGTTTTTGCTAGGGTCTATTTAAAAAAAATTTTTGTCTTTAGGTCTGATATTTTTTATTAATGTTTTTTTTCAAAGGCCTAATGGTAATATCTAAAGTATTATACTAATTAAAATTTATGTATTCAGATTTTTTGTGATTTCCTAACTTAGTAGTTTTGTGCTCAGTTTAATTTTTTTTATGTATTTATGTATGTATTTTTTTCATGTGCTTTGTACCTTGAATAGTGTTTCTTTATACTTATACTTATATCACAATCGCTAATAAGCCAGTTAACCTCGGATGCTGACAATTACCTCAAGTTGCTCCCGGTGCTATCGAATTGTCCTTTCGTTTCATTCCTGAATAACGAATGGTTCTCTTAGTTTTGTACAGTCACTGAATTTTCCGGAAAACTCTGACTATTTCGAAATTAGGAGCCTGTTATATAGAAAATTTCAGCCGGTTTAATGGGGATCAAGATAGTCAGGTTCATCTTCTGGTGCAGAGGATACATTTTACTATGGCAATTTTGAAAAGCTTCTGGGGGAAACCGACGATAACTTGAAGATAGATTCAATTCATATTTCTTGGAGGATAAGTTTCAAAAATCTCTGATTTTTTCAGGTATCATTTTTAAATATTATATTATTCATTTGCTTATTCTACAGCTTTTGGACAATCTTATGCACTTCTCGGCAGTTACATAAATTGTTCAGAGCTTTTAAAAGCTTCTGAAAACTGAACGAACTCTTTAAACATTATTTTCTGAATTACTATGAACTTCATAATATCTATGAAGATTGGTTGGAAATATAATAAACTTGACAGAAGTTGATTAAGCTTCTCGGAAGTTGAATGAATTTATTGGAAGTTTCAAGATAATTCACTCAATTTTTTTAAGAAGAGAACTGGTAGAACTTCAGAGAAGTCAATTGAATTGCCGAAAATTTCTCAACTTTTCTGGCATTTCTGGAGCTTTCAAAAAGTTTGCTAATCATCCATGGAATAGAAAAAACTTTCTGGAAACAACCGGAACTTTGAGAAGCAGATTAACCTTCCCCGAAGTTATTTGGACTTCCAATTAGTAAAAAGCAGAATATCACAAATATTTTAATAATTTTAACACCCCCCCCCGCCTCTCTCCCCGGCAACCCGCGGACCAGCCCGCTAAAATCTAGAAATTGAACAAAAAAAAAAAAACAAAAAAAAAATCTGGGAAGTTGATCGATTTGCAAAACTTTTAATTAGTTGGTGGAATTTCTGTGAAGTAAATAGCATTTCGAAGATGTTGTTAAACTTTACAAGAACTTTTTAGAGTCTCCAAGATTGTGATACAGCTGAAATTCCACGAAATCGATTAAACGTTAAAAAAGTAGTTTATTTTTTATTCTCGTTTTGGTTCGGTACGAAAAGTTCTCGAGTAGTAAGAAGTTTAAGTTCTTCTTAAAACATAAGTACCCTGAGCTTCTGAGATGTTCCTTGAACTATTGGATTTCGAGCTTCTGGGAAGATTTCTAGGAAGTATCTTGAACTTCTGATAAGTTCCCTGAGTTTCTAAGGAGTTCACTAAATTTATGCCTTTTTTTCCAACTTTTGGGAAGTATTTAAGTTCATCAGTTTCTTCACCTCTTCCCGTGTTGGGGGACACAAATACAGGCTGGTTTACGCAGCAGGCTGGTTGACTCCCCAATCTTCACATTTTCGTCGAGAGAACTAGCTGAGAAACTTTACGCCAACATCCGTAAGTCTGCAGTGCACTTTTGTAACGGGCTCAGGCAGATTTTTCCAGCTACATCGCTACTTAACTGGAAAAATTCATCAGATGACTATAGGTGTCGCATAATTTCTCACCAACATCTCCGTTGTCATGCAGAACCGACGCAGAAAGTGCTTCTCGTCGTTGGTTGGCGTGTCGCTAAAGTAGTCCTAGAACAGCATCTGATGACCGAAATGGAAATCACCGTCGACTTTGAGGCGTCATCTAGGACCCTCTTCGTTTGGACTTTTGCTGAATTGCTGCCAAATTACAAACTAGCATTATCTAATATCGTTTAAATGAAATGCATGGATTCACACACTCACCTTCAGCCAAACAAAAGAGCAAAAATTCCTCGTCCTCTGCTGACGACGCACTACTGGCGATCAAAATTATTTGGTCAAACCAATCTACGGAAAAATAGTTTGCCAAAAAATCTGCGATCTCTGAAAAGAAAATCCGATCTCTGATGTTGAATGAATGACAGGATGACAGGTGTTGGCGGGTTTAACAACAAAAAATACAACACTGATGCGGAGAACGCAACGTTGGTCTATTTTAGCTGGTTATATTCAAGTTTTGTTGATGCAAATCAAGTATAAAGTTGTTCCAAAAATAGACCACCGCTGAAGATGCCCTAATAGTGAATTTTGTAAATTTGATGGGCTGTGATCCTGTGCATTTTATGTGTGACGACCATACCATTAAAGGTATTTTCTACATGATTTGAGACATTAATAAGGGAAACTTTGTCTAGGGTGGGAATTATGAGACATCCCCCTTGTGAGGAGATCTCAGATAATCTATTCGGAGAATTCTAAGATTTTCTAAAAATGAGTCTACGTTGTTTTGAACAGGCCCTAAGCCACATTCGTTCTGCTTGTCGTCAGCAAAATGCTCTCATTACACCTCGTTCGTCCAATGCACGAACCAGCCAATCGATTTTCTTTTTTTGTCGTACCCTAACATGGATATGTTGTTGTTGTTGGGGCAAAAATCATATGCTTACCTCAAAAAAAAATTAAAATCGTCAAACGCTTCATGTCGAAAATTTTGACTTCCATCTTCATTTTATTCCTCCATTTCTTACGGGTCAACATAGCCTCGCAGGTAGCACAAACCACAACAATAATTGCAGCAACTTGATTTTGACTTAATTGAGTAACAAAGCAGTCACATCAACCGGTTTGTAACAAAAGTATTAGGTGCGCAACTAAGTTCCAGCTGTTTAGCAATAGATGGCGCCAGTAGTAAGTGCTGGTCGAATGTTGTACATTTCAAGCGTCATAAACCAAGCTCAGACGCTTATGGTAAACGAGCAGCTTTTGCCAAATCGAGAAGTGATTTTGGTTTGGTGTTATATATTTTGGTTGTTTGAAGATGCCTGATTTCGTGCCAAATAATGTCGTCATTTTGCGGGAAGTGTTGATTTTCTTCTTTCATTCGAATAAAACGGCGGCTGAAGCACATCAAAAAATCCAAAAAGTTTACGGTGATGCTGCTCTGAGTGAAGCAACGTAACGTCCGATTGGTTTCGTCGCCCCAAAAACGGATATTTCAGTGTTGATGATCGTCCACGTGAAGGAAGGCCAAAAAACTTCGAAGACTCTGAATTGGAGGCATTGCTCGATGAGGATCAGTGTCAAACGCAAGAAGAGCTTGGTTCGGGATTCTGAATTTCCCGCCAAGCCGTTTCTAAGCGATTGCATGCGTTGACAATGATTCAAAAGCAAGGGACTTGGGTTCCTTACGATTTGAAGCCAAGAGATGTTGAGCGTCGTTTTTTCGTCTGTGAACAACTGCTCCAGCGGCAAAAAAGGAAGAGCACTGCACGAAAAACGGCCACAATACAAGCACAGACACGAAAAAGTGATTCTTCAGCATGACAACGCTCGACCTCCCGTTGCGAAACCCGTGAAAACCTACTTGGAAACGCTCAAATAGGAAATCCTACCCCACCCGCCATATTCTCCTGATATTGCACCGTCCGATTATTACTTGTTCCGTTCGATGGCACATGGTCTCACTGGTCAGCAATTCCACTCATATGATGACATCTCAAAATGGCTTGATTCTTGGATAGCATCAAAAGACAAACAAATCTATCCAAGACATAGTCTTGGAACTCCGCGGTACTCATTAAAGCATCATTTGGATACATTTGCACTAGTGATCTATAAACTAACCCTTGGGATCACCGCGGTAAAAACTGATTATTCGAAACATCCGTAAACGCGATCAATTCACGAAACTAGTCTACCCTAGTAGCACACTTGTTACCGTTGGGTTTAGATGACATGAATGTTACTTGTTTCAGTCATAACTGGGTTGCTGCAACTAATTATGATCATAGTGTGCTGCTTGGGTATGAGCTCTGCAGTTTTAATCCAAAAGTACTTTAAAAAGCCATTCGAATACATTTTCCTTTTGTGTCTTCAGATCAGAAAGGAAAAATGTATTCGAATGTGTTATTTTGTTTTTGTTTCTGTGAAAAACTTTTTTTAGGTAATAAATTGTGTTGCGGGGTTAGTTTATTATATAAATGATCAATCTTTATTTCTTTTTGAAGTTTATCGTCTACAAAACACAAGAAAATTATTTGATAAGGCTTTCGATTTTCCAAATGCGAACTGTCTTCTCGTCTTTACGTTTCCCACCTTCCATCAAGTTTTGTACCGCTGGCTGTTTATATCCACCTTATTTGATGCTGAACGCCAATTTTTCTTGAACTGTTTTTCACATCCAACTTTTTTTGGAGTTCTTTTGAGGTTTCTCTCTTTACGATTGCCCAATATTTTTCAATTGGGCGCAGTTCCGGCGAGTTTTTCTCCTGGGGTACGATTTGCACACTATTGGCGGCATACCATTCCTGAGCCATTTTTCCATAGTGGCAAGCAGCGAGGTCTGGCCAAAACAGCACGGAACAACTATGCTTCTTCAAGAAAGGCAATAACCGTTTTTGCAAGCATTCCTTTACATAAATATCTTGGTTGACAGTGCCAGTTGTCACGAAACTTTTGCTTTTTAGCGCACAGGTGCATATCGCCTGCCAAACCGAGTATTCATTTTTTTTGTTTTTTGAACTTTGACATTTTTTTGCTAAAACTTATCCTGAACCTTTCCTTTTCCGGTAGCCGTATAAAACTCTTGGCCTCGGAGCTGCTTAAAATCAGCCTTGACGTGTGTTTTATCGACCATTACGACGCAATCAAACTTGGTCAATAAACTCGTGCACAACTTACGCGCTCTTCCTTTTGGCTGTAATGTTTTGCTTATCATCTCGACTTGGTGTCAATGTAATCTTATATGTTGACAGTCCGGCTCGTTTCTTTGCTATTTGCACTGTTCTGTGGGACTTTTCCAATTTGTTACCAATATCTCTGATGGAACGTTTGGGATTGCGTTTGAAAATGATGGCCACTATTCTTCCGGTCGCTGCGGCTTCCTGGTTTTAGTTTTCTCCTGATTCTGGGCCCCCTGGCAATTGAATGTGAATTGCGGATTGCGCATAGGGTGTCGGAAGTTAGATTAAAACCCCTACTCTTACAATTATTAGGGATACATCAGTGAACCACCGGGTTCTCGCGTTTTCCGAAATCTTCCTAAGTGGAGACTTCTATAATTACCCTAAAAATCTCGATTTTTTTTATTCCGTGTCGGGTATTTTCGTCACTGCGACCAATTTTTAGATCTATTGTGACATATCCCCTTTTTGTTGTTGCTTTAGTTATTTTCAGCATGACGCATCACTATTGATAGAAGTGATCGTCAAAGTCTGACCTAAAGCATTGTCCCAGGACGGTATAACGCTCCGAATAAAGTGTACTACCGTACTGGGGTTTGTTCTCCAAATCTCAAGGGGTTCTAGTAGCCCTTTGTTAAAGAACTTCAGCCTATTATTGAAAATTGCCGGGCAGTGGCATAACAAGTGTTCCGAGTCTTCTCTATCCATGTTACAGAATCGACATGAATCATCTTGAAGTTTTCCTATCAGCTTCAAGTGATAACGGCTCGGACAGTGACCGGTTATAAGGCCTGTATATATTGTTAGATCTTTTTTGGTAAGATCTAGTAACTTGCGAGTCATTGAAATGTTTGGAGTAATGAACCGCTTTGATTGCCTAGCTTTGAAAGTGTTGTTCCAGTTTGTCTCCACTTTCAAGCATTCCCAGGCTTTCATCTCCATTCTAAGAGAAGAAGCAGATACACCACAAAAGGGTTCAGGTCCTACAAACTGATGAGACGATCCGAGTCTTGCTAGTTCATCGGCTTTCTCGTTTCCATCAATTCCAGAATGACCAGGAACCCAGTACAAATTGACTTGATTACGACAAGACAATTTCCGAAGTGATTGAACACATTCCCAAACATGTTTGGACGTGCATATTGCTGACTTTAAAGCATTCAGAGCTGCTTGACTATCCGAAAAAATGCATACATTTGAATATCTATAGTTTCTGCGTAAGCATATAGCAGAACATTCCAGAATTGCTTGAATTTCAGCTTGGAATACAGTTGGCCACTTTCCCATTGGGATTGAAAGGTTAATCCCTGGGCCAGTTACCCCAGCTCCCACTTGATTGTTCATTTTCGAACCGTCTGTATAGAAAACAATCGATCCTTGGCGGAGGTTTGGGCCACCTCTTGCCCACGAATCACGCCCAGGATCAATAACTTGATATGAACAATCAAAGTTGTATTTTTTTCCATCCAATCTTCGTTGTTCATAACTAAAGGATTAAATTTTACAATTTTTAGAATGCTAAGATGTCCTATTAGATCACCTTCTAAAAGGTTCGCAAACCTTCTGATCCTTAGAGCGCTCTTTTCAGCTTCTAACTGTATGAATTGATGCAATGGCAACAGGTATCAAAATTTTGCTCGCGCATCGCGAAAATCCCCTTGAAATCGCTAAAAGTTGCCAAATCAACCGTTACAAATGTAATTAAAGTGTTTGGGGAACGTTTGTCGACAGCCAGGAAGTCTGGATCGGGGGGAAATCGAAAACCGGAAGCCGCTGAGACGACAAAGAGAGTTGCCGGTAGTTTCAAGCGAAACCCTAACCTATCTCTCCGAGATGCCGCAAATAAGCTGGGTGTATCGTCTACAACCGTGCATCGAGCCAAAAAACGAGCCGGACTATCGACTTACAAGAAGGTAGTGACTCCAAATCGCGATGATAAACAAAATACGACGGCCAAAGCGCGATCCCGGAGGCTGTACACGACGATGCTGACGAAGTTTGACTGCGTGGTAATGGACGACGAAACCTACGTCAAAGCCGACTACAAGCAGCTTCCGGGACAGGAGTTTTATACGGCAAAAGGAAGGGGAAAGGTAGCAGATATTTTCAAGCACACGAAACTGTCAAAGTTCGCAAAGAAATATCTGGTTTGGCAAGCCATCTGTACCTGTGGCTTGAAAAGCAGCATTTTCATAGCTTCCGGGACTGTCAACCAAGAAATTTACGTGAAAGAGTGTTTGAATAAACGTCTGCTGCCTTTCCTGAAGAAACACGGTTGTTCCGTACTGTTTTGGCCGGATTTGGCATCTTGCCATTACGGTAAAAAGGCCATGGAGTGGTACGCCGCCAACAACGTGCAGGTGGTTCCCAAGGACAAGAACCCTCCCAACACGCCAGAGCTCCGCCCAATTGAGAAATACTGGGCTATTGTCAAGCGGAACCTAAAGAAGACCAAAAAAACTGCTAAGGACGAGCAGCAGTTCAAGGCAAACTAGCTTTCTGCGGCGAAGAAGGTGGACAAGGTGGCTGTACAAAATCTGATGGCAGGGGTCAAGCGTAAGGCCCGGCAATTCGGATTTGGAAAAGCGGAAGCCTAACTGAATATTTTTCCTGAATTTTATACTAATTGAACTTGAAGCAGAAATTTAATTTGATTTTTTAAATAAACGATTTCACCGATTTACACGCGTTTTCCCTTGACCAAATTTTGACCGTATCACCCTTTAGTTTTGGAAGGGTTTATGTTCAAGCCTTCCTTATCACACCACGAAAAGACATAATTTAAAGCACTTTGCATTCTGTTTGCAATGATACAGTCGTATTTACCGCGTACTATTAAGACTATATCATCTGCGAAGCCAACTACTTCAAACCCTAGGGTTTTCAGATTTTTAAGGAGATCATCAACTGTTATAGAGCACAATAAAGTTGATAATACGCCTCCTTGTGGACACCCTTTTACAGCTCTAATACTGATGGATGAGCTTCGGAGGTTTGCTGATATTTGTCTATTTGATAACATCTCGTTAATCCAATCGACAATACATTTGTCGAAACCAAGTTTCATCATTGCTTTAACCATTGAACTATGAGATGAATTAGCAAATGCTCCTTCAATGTATAGGAACGCAGCTTGTGAGATTTCCTTAGCTTGAAAAGATTTTTCTAGTTTAGCAACAACCGCATGCAACGCTGTTACCGATGATTTACCTTCCTGATAAGCAAATTGATGTTTACTCAGAGGAGTTTTAAGTAAATATGTTGACTTTATGTATTCATCAATAATTTTTTCCATTGTTTTAAGTATAATTGGCGATAAGCTTATGGGCCTATAGGATTTAGGTGAACTTTTTTCCTTTTTATTAGCCTTAGGAATAAACGTCACACGCACTTGTCGCCACGCTGTCGGAAGGTAGCTTAATGTTAAACTTGTCCGAAATAGTTTTGTTAGAATGGGTAATAGAGTTGACTTTCCCTTCTGCAGTAGTACAGGATAGATTCCATCCCTACCAGGTGATTTGAAGGGTTCAAAAGAGTCAATCGCCCATTCGACTTTTCTTTCGGTAAAAATTGTATCGGCCAAAGAACAAGCATCAACCCTGGCTCTATCTACTCCAGTCGTTCCATTCATTGTTAAATGAACATGCGTCCTGGTTTCATCAAGGCTAACTTTTGGTGCAAGTATACTTTGGTCTTCACTTGAACTAATGATAGAACATGGAAAGTTTGTTTTCATCATCAATTCCAAAGTTTCACTTGCTGATGAAGTAAAAGAACCATCCTCGTTTTTAAGAGTGCCCAGCCCATTGGTCGATCAAAGCATCTTACGTTCGAGGATAAGGTAAAAATCAAGGCGTAAAGATGCATGTCTCTCTAATAGAGATATCGGTCGGAAAATCTTCCTATCACACACTGCTGTCGGAAATTTCTTGATAAATGGTGATAAAAGTAGCCGAACAGAGAAACGTGGAAGGAAAAGTAAGCTAACAGCAAAGGATACCCGTAGAATTTGTAGAATCGCATTGAACCAGAAAGGAACAGCATCGCAAATCCGCGCGGGGATGGAGATTCCGGTTACCACACGTCGTGTTCAATAAATTCTGTCGAGTAGCGAGAACTTGGAGTGGCGTAAAAAGCTGGGAAAGCCCAACCTCACAGAGCAGCATAAGCTGAATCGTTTTAAAATTGCAGAAAAGTACATTTCCTGGACCGATGAATGGAAAAACGTACTGTTTTTTTTTTTTTCTGCTGGCAGTACTACTGGCACGACTTGAGCAAGGACCCGGATGTGAAAATGAGCAGGAACTTTGGTGGTGGACACTGATGACTTGGGGCGCCTTTCCATTTCGAGGAAGGCTTCCGTTGGAGTGGATTTCCACTAAAATGAAGTCCGAAGATTACGTGGAGATACTCACTGATGGTTCCAGGCTTTGTTTTTCAGCAAGATAATGCGGCCATTCACAACTCAAAACTGACTAAGGCGTGGTTTTTTGACAAAAACATTGAGGTTCTCGACTGACCCGCTTGTTTTCCGGATCTGAATACCATCGAGAACCTCTGGTATATTTTTGCGCGTGCTCGTGATTCCTGTGAATCTGGTGGTATCCGCTCAATAATAAAACTGCGTAATAGGATTCTTGACTTCACGAACTGAAAATCAGCTGTTCATTCATTGCTCTTTTAGTCGTGAAAAGCAGTACACTGCATTACATCGAAACGATGGCATCGCAGAGATTGCTTAGCCCCCGCCTCACTCGCATCGCCTCACTCGCATTGCCTCACTCGCTTCGCATCCACTTTTTATTCGATCAATGCGATACTGGTGGATCGAGGATGAATGGAATAAAATAAGAGTACTAAACAAACAACTCGCTCACTATTCGCTCACAGCTCTCCACTTCAGAAATTGCTTCGATTCATTCGGGATTGTTTGTTTTGATTTTCTCCTACGAATGCATTCGAGGAAGATGAACGAATTCAAGTTGTACCAAGCGAATATCAGTAATCTTGATGCAAAACATCAACATCTGAATTCAAGAATAGTTTGGAGTACCGTAAATATTCTGAGAATACTACACCTACAAAAATATTTTATGATTATTTATTTTTTAACCAAACTTTCCACCCCTAGAATTCGCTAATCTGGTTTTACTGATTTCTGTAAAATTTGGCAAGCTTCGGTAATTTTTTTTACCGGAATACTGTAAAATTGCACTGAAATCCAGTAAATCGGATTATCGAACGTTTAGCTGTTGAAAGTTCGGTAAAAAATTATTTCTATGCCTATAATTGTGCAATGATATCCCTAGGAGCTTTATTAACGAATAAGTACGATAAATAGTAAATCACCTTGTTGAATATAAGGGGGCCAAGGGTGGTTTGGAGTACCGTAGATTCTGAGATTACTATAATAAGTCTGCAACGGTGTTAATATTTTCCTTATAGCTTTTGCCGCTAAGCGGTACGGTCAAAATACTCTAAACCTCCTTGTCGATCATGCACAACATCAAGGTCTGAACTCAAGGACAGTTTAGATGATCTAGATCATCATTGTATCCGTAACCATACCCGGTCAATATTTTTCCAAGTTAAAAGAGTTAATTTTTTACAAGTTTTCAGAAACAAGTTTCTCTGTAACTCTAAAGGCCGAATTTTGACAACAAATCTTGGATCATATATGACCCATCCGTATTGAATCGGGTTGGTGTTCTAAGTGATTAAAGGTAATTCATCAGTGTTTCGTAGAAATAAATCTAGTTTAAATGCCAAAACTGAATACCTGATTAAGATTATATGTTTGATTCCGTTCTGTTTATTCTATTTATTTATTGTTCGGTTGTCCTCTAAAGCCTATGACATCCAACAGTACATCACCCGATTTAGAACAGAAATTTCGTGGCAATTAGTGGGAATTTTCTTCGACAATTCATCGAAATGCCTGGCAAATTTTCAATAGAATTACTGATTAATTTTGTTTCTTTCACCAGAAAATGTTCATCAATCAAATAGGATTTTCAAACGTGAAGAAATTACCAGAAGCTTTCGACCGTCTTGAAGAAAATATTGCCTGTAGAAGCTGACCACTTTAAAAAGACTTTAATAAAGATTTTACTCGAAAAAAATACATAACTTTCTTTTGTGTACAACCTATAAAATTGAGTTTATAAAACCCACTACCTTTTGAGGATTCGCAGCTCAAATTTCTTCAGGTTGCATATAGCAAAGGGCGAACACGAAATTATTGCGACACCGAAAATGTCATGCCAATTTTCTTATAATGTTTAGAATCAAACCAAAATTTTAGGGTAGTTTTATACATATATTTACTTCAAAAATCAAAAGAAAAGTTAATCGATGGAGCCTTGAGTGTAAAATTGAACGCATTTTCGCTTGATGCCCTCCATCAAAGTCTTTACAGTGTCATCCGGTACCAGTTTCTCAGTTTTTTTTTCCATTTTTCTTAACATGTCCTTCTCGTCTTTGACTGTCTTCTTGCTCTTCCGAAGTTCCCGCTTCATCATTGCCCAGTACTGCTCCACCGGGCGCAGCTCCGGACAGTTTGGCGGATTCATGTCCTTTGGAACAAAATGGACAGAATTGGCCTCATACCACTCCAGGACACTTTTAGAATAGTGGCATGATGCCAAATCTGGCCAAAATAGCGGAGCTTCGTCGTGCTGCTGCAAGAACGGCAAAAGGCGCTTCTCGAGGCACTCAGATTTGTAGATCTCGCCATTTACTGTGCCCTTTGTCACGAAAGGCTCACTCCTCAGTCCGCAAGAGCAGATGGCCTGCCAAATGAGATATTTGGAGGCGAACTTCGACATTTTCTTCTTCTTAAATTTGTCGTCCACATAGAACTTGCTCTTGCCGGTGAAAAACTCCAACCCCGGAATTTGCTTAAAATCGGCTTTTATATACGTTTCGTCGTCCATCACACAGCAGCCATATTTTGTCAGCATCTTCTCGTAGAGCTTCCGTGCCCGAGTTTTAGCCGTCGATTGTTGCCGCTCATCGCGGTTTGGGAAGTTCTGTACCTTGTATGTATGTAGTCCAGCTCTCTTCTTTGCATTCTGGACGTAGCTCTGCGACATGCCGATCTTTTTAGCCAAATCACGGCTTGAGACGTTGGGATTTGCTTTAATCATCCGCTTCACCTTTCCCTCCGTCTTTTTGTTCTCCGGTCCCGGTTTTCTTCCAGCTCCTTTGCCGTGGTCCAACGTCAACCGCTCCTGGAACCGCTTCAACACTCTGGAGACGGTTGAATGGTGAATGTTCAACATTTTTCCCAACTGCCGGTGCGACAGGTCAGGAAATTCCAGGTGTTTGGAAAGAATTTGTTCTCTCGACTCGCGTTGGTTCACCTCCATTTTCGTTGAATCGAAAAACACGACTTCGAGTTTGACAGCATGTAAACAATACACATCAATGAGAAAGTGTGCAAAATTTGGTTGATTTTTACCCAATGGTAAAAAAGTTATGCCCTGTTGAATGTGTCGCAATAATTTCGTGTTCGCCCTTTAAGTGCTCTTTCTTTTACCGATAAAGCTTTTTCTACCTTTGAAACTTATTTAGTTGTCCTATCAAGGATTTCTTTATTGTACTCAGTAAGTGCACTTCTATAGGGGGTCCAATCTGAGGTTCTTTTCGCTTTATTAAACAACCTACGAGATGTTTTACGCAGACGTTCCAACTTAGAGTTCCACCACGGAACATCCCTGTTAGAGGACGATTCCTTGATAGGACAACTAATATTGACAGAATTTAAAATCGTATCATTGTTCTTTTGGGAAAATGATTCCAATTTCTGAACTGAATCAATCTTTCCCCTCGCTTCTGTAAATAACTCCGAATTTAAATGGTGTGCATATTGATCCCAGTTTGTTTTCCATAGGTTTTTGAAATGTAACAGTTGACCGATTTCCCCCTCTCCATTCAAACACAATGTGTCTATGATCTGACAATGATGTTTCTTCAGAAACTTCTCAATTTACAATTCTTTCATAGATTACACTATTGCACAATGTCAGATCTAAGACTTCTTGTCTAATAACATTTAAAAATGTAGGTACGTTTCCCCTATTGCAT
Organism: Aedes koreicus; assembly: GCA_024533555.2. NCBI lineage: Eukaryota > Metazoa > Arthropoda > Insecta > Diptera > Culicidae > Aedes > Aedes koreicus. Next base: position 265,714 of record JAHHFK020003195.1, on the reverse strand, counting down.
ATGTCTATATTATTTGATAAGAGATATTCCAATAAGTACTCCCCTCGACTGTTGAAAACTGGACTATTTTTTTTTGTGTTTTGTCTTTTGGCATCACAGCCAATGGGGGGGAAGGTATTATTTGCCCTGCAGTACTCGACAAATGAGTCGATCTCAGAAGGAGGCACCTCAGGAGCATCAACCGGAAAATAGGTTGAAGCCACTATGACCTCTGTTTTTCCTCTGGTGGTAGGCACCTCAACCATGACCGCAACGATGTCCCGTTTGAAGAATTCTGTAATGGGATAGCAATTCAGTGTTTATCAACCAAAACAGCAGTTCTCGGCGTACTCTGCTTTTCATCATAGAACAGCTTACAGTCCTGTGTTTGAATACCAAGTATTTTTCCTTTATTGGTCCATGGCTCTTGAAGGAAGGCGTCTAACCGAACTGATAAACAGAATACGGTGGCCAAATCCCGCGCGAGGAAGCTGTACCGCGAGTGGTTGGATTGCAGCCGAAATGCATCGTAATGGACGACGAAACGTGACATTAAAGCGGGCGTAAAGCAGATCCCCGGCCTAGAGTTTTTTTGTCGGCAAGTCCCGCCTGAATGTTCCGGAGAAGTGCCGAAAGAAGAAGGTCGACAAATTTGCGAAGTTGATGTGGTAGACGATCTGTGGGTTCGACAAATTCAGCGAGCCGTACATAACGACCGGCAACTGCAACTTTCAAATATATGAAGAATAATGCTTCCAGAAGCGCCAACGAAGATGATACTCTGTTTTGGCCGGATCTAGTATCGTGCCATTTCCAGAAACCGGTGATGTAGGTGGTACGAGGGCAACGATGTTGGTTTTGTGGCTAACGAGGGAAACTTTGCCAAAACATAGCTAATATGTGTTTATTTATTCCTAGTGTTTAAAAAATTACCCACCTAAAATAAATTTTTGGTGATCATGTTTGACTCCGGGTGCATTTTTTTCGAGGACGATCTATAAACTAAACACCAGGAATCCTTAAATTGCTCGATGAGATATCAAATATATACAACTAAATTGTCCATCCTGTACACCATCGTTTTCGGGCACATCGTTGCCTGAAACACGGCATTCTCACTTCAATTAGATTCCAATTTATACAATATATCAAAAAGATGCTTGTCATTACTTCGACCAGTCACGCAACCCCAGGCAGAGGATTTAACGAACGTCTGCTAACCGCAGATTGTCAAAGTTTGTAAGGCACTGTATTACCAAGCTGATAGCGACGGGTTCGATCCCCAATCCGGTTGTAAACATCTTTCAGGTTGGAACTTTTTCTAGCCTTCTCTGGTCAAAAAGTATTACTGTGATTTCCACGTAGGATTTGAATTTGATTTGTTTGCTTAATAGAGATCTTAATTGATGATTGTGCACGACCATCCTTTTGATAATATTTAGTGGAGAGCCTGCACAGAGCTCGCTACCAAAGTTTTAAAATCCTACACGGCGAAGAAGAAGTAAACGTTGACTCAACGGCCCAGTTTGCAGAAAGCAGACAAATATTTGCTGTATTACCCAAACATTATCATTAAGAGTCAATAAAAAAGAAAACAGCCGACACGCAATCGTCCATCGCTAGCCCCAACCCGCCGTTCAATGTCGTTGTTTTCCACGTGCCAGATTTCTGATTCCAATCGATTGAACCAAAAGAAAACATTTTCTCCCTTTCAACCACCGAAAACGTGTACCTAACTAGTGTTTATTTGTTTTTTTCCTCAAAAACAAGCAAACACACCACTGTACGACAAATTCGAAGTCGTAATCAAATTCTATTGGTCCCATGGTCCTTGATCGAAACGGCCGACGGTTGGGAAACGGTTTTGAAAACAAAACATATACTCTATATGAAAAAGCAGCGCGATTGCTGTGATGTGGGCAAAGTAAAAAAAACAGCACGAAATTTGAAGCAGGATGCGAATTACCATCGGTCAATCCCATTGAAGGAAATTGCAAACCTGACAAAAATAAAGATTCTTGCTTTATTGATTCAAGAGCAGGAATGCCGACTCCATTTCCTGATTGAATTTCCTCAAGAAACAATTTTTAAATAGACGAAATTTCTCGTATCATGGAATGTGCAGCATAAACTTCATCTGATAAAAAGATCTAGGAATCATGTTTCCATAATAGAGTATACGCCTCAATCGTTGCAGTACGTTAGCAAAAAGAGTGACCAAAAAGTTGTGTATGGAGCCTCCATAGCCCTATTGAAGCGTTTACCCAACATGAGAAAACTTATTCCAATTTTTTTTAACCGTAAGGCTTAAAGGGTGGAACGGTCAAACATTGGTCAAACATGATTGAGTGCTTACTGAGTTCAGTTTATTATATAAATGATCAGTCTTTATTTATTTCAGAAGTTCATCGTCTACAAAACACAGGAAAATTATGTTGATAAGGCTTCCGATTTTCCAAATGCGAGCTGTCGGGCTTTACGTTTCAAACCTTCCATCATGTTTTGTACCGCTGTTATAGATATCCACCTTATTTGATGCTGAATGCCAATTTGCCTTGAACTGTTTTCCATTTCCATCCTGATTTTTGATTTCTTTGGAATTGCTCAATATGTTTCAATTGGGTGCAGTTCCGGCGAGTTTTTCTCCTTGGGTACGATTTACACACTATTGGCGGTATACCATTCTTGAGCCATTTTTTCGTAGTGGCAAGCAGCGAGGTATGGCCAAAACAGCACGAAACAACTATGCTTCTTCAAGAAAGGCAATAAGCGTTTTTACAAGCATTCCTAAATATCTTGGTTGACAGTGGTTGTTTTTTTTTTTTTTTTTTTTTTAAAACTCTTGACCTGGGAGCTGATTGAAATCAGCCTTGACGTATGTTTCATCATCCATTACGACACGCAATAAAACTTGGTCAACAATCTCGTGAAAAACTCACGCGCTCTTCCTTTGGGTTTCTTTTGGTTTTTTGCTTAGCATCTGTATACAATCCAACGCCCACCGTCCGGCAGTGTTTTTATGGAAGAAAAATGTTTGCAGTTAAACGAACTGTTGTCGACTCGACAAACATTTTTAGCCCGGGAGTTGGAAGGTGATAGCTCTGTTGGGTTCCAGTGACCCATTTCAGAATGCCTGGTTACTCACGTCCATTCCGAGGTCACTTTCACTTACAACAAGCCCCGCATAAACACAGTACAAACATCAAATGGATATAGGTACTGTGCATACACTTCCATCATCAAATCTTATTGTTTTGAGGATGGCACGTATTTAGCAGTATCGTTCAAATTTAGTTATAATCAGATAGATCTCACCGGAAATTGTTGCTGATGTACAGTCTTCATTTGGACGGCTTCCCTGTGATGCTAAAGGATGCATTTATGTCTCTACAGAAGTAGCACTCCGCTATTCGGCAAATATTTTCACATCATCCTTTTCGAATGGAACAGCCCGAATACAATTAGTACTTCGCGCACAAATGCAATACAATGAAAATCACAGGTAAAAAAAAACACTTCGGAGAAGAAATTTAACTTGGAAATCACAATCATTGTGCAACGAAAGAAAAAAAAAATCACAGCTCTCCATCTGTACACCACGTGGTGAGTGCATCTGAAATTATATGCCAGCCACTCACGCGCGCATGCGCGTTAGCTTCGTTCTTTGCTTCTGACCAGCAAATGGCCGTTTTCTACATTGCACTGGTTTTCTTTTTTTTTCTCTCCACACTCTGTCAATAATCAAAATCCCCCGCTATGAGGCGACTCTATATCGACTTCTAAACTGCTTATAATCATCAATTCACTCGCGACAAAGCGGAAAAATACTCTAATTTAATCATTTATGTCCGCGTGGCACAATACTAACAGCACTAACAAACACAACTAAGCTGATATTAACTCTTCCGGGGAAAAACTACCGACCATCACAAATTTCGGGAGGGAATCGATTATATTCACTACATCTTACACAAAACACGTGGAGATTTTATGATTTCACTGTTCGTTTAGGTTGAATTACGAATATATTTTTGATTTTATTTTTCGCGAAAAGGACGCAGCAAAAACAAAACACGTCAGTTTCCAAGCACGGCTTGCTGGCTTTCCTGTACAAGAATCATTGTTTTTGCTTTGATTCGCGTTGTTAATTTAACAGAATATATTAAAAGTTCTTCAATGTTAGCTAAATTTTTTAGGGGCGCACTAAATGACAGCTGTCAGTCTGAAAGTCAGTTGTGCGTGTGCTTCAAAAATGATTTTCCATATTTTTTGAGATAATCTTTTGAAATTTTTTTTATAGAATTTCTCAAAGATTCTATGGAAAGTTCTCAAACATTCCTTGGAGATATTCCTTCTGGCGTTTCTATAGGTATTCTTCAGAATGTTGTTGGCATTTCTCTAGGGATTTTTCAGAGTTTCTTCTGGCATCTCATCGGCAGTGTTTCTAAACATTCTTGTGGTGATTTTTTTTTTGGAGGAATCCCTGAACTTGTACAGTTTTGTGATTCTAAAGGAATCTCGAGGACACCTGAAAGAACAACGCAAAAACCATAAGATAATTCTTGGAGAAAATCTTGATTTGTTTGGAGAAATCTAAGAAGAATGTTTTGCTATGAATTCCATAATCTCATTTATTTAATTCTGAATTCAAAAAAAAATCCGCAAGGGGTTTTGTAGAATTATTTTTTAAAATTTTGCCCAAGATGTCTGAAGGCATTCTAACATATAGTTCTCCAAAAAATACTTCATTAATTTCTTCAAGTATTCCGCTGGAGAAGTATTTGTCTCAATGTTCTTTAAGAGAATTTCCTAGAGACTTTACAAAAAATACTGTTCTTCCAATTTAAAAGCATTTTCATGCATTCACTCAGAGGAATTTTGGAAAGTTAGAATAAAGTTCTCTAAAAAAAAACTTCAGCTATTCAAAGTACAGTTGTTTCTTGAACGTGATTTTTTACATATTCTTTAATGAGCTTTGGATCAGATGGAGGAGCAGCGGGTAATAATATGTTCTGACCGATCCGCCCAGAAGCTGCAGAAACGTGACTGTCCTCATTTTATAATTATTAAGTGTACTGGCTCCTTGTGCAATCTACGCATTCGAAAAGCTGCCATAGTACCTGGAACAGTAGATCCGTTCCGATACAATCCAAGGAATTACAGATGATACAAAGTATCTTGGAATTGGAAACCTTTAAAAGTTCTGCATCCTTTCACTACCAGATGGTTATCGTTGGAGCCAATTGTCAAAAAGAATTTGGAACGGTTTTAGGAGCTCGTGTTGTTTTTCTCGCTTCAAGCCAACTGCGATAACAATCAAACCACACAGCGCATTTTCAATCAATCTAATGACAGGATGCCCATTATCAATAAAGCAAACCCCACCTTCTAGGGAAATAGTTCCTCAATTTCTGAACATGTGCAATCAGCTGAGGTCTCACTGCTAATGGCTCTCCTTGCAAATATTTGTGAGGATGATTACCTAAGACACGTGACGGATTTCGGAGTTTTTTATTTAGAGAAACATCTTCGTAAAAAAAATCGAAAAATATATCGGAGTAGCAGCAGGAGAAATGCTGTAATCGAACTCGATGATACCAGAAAGGAGGGTTTCGATCTGCTGTGCTGCTCGCATACCGAGTTGGCTAAATAGATCACTTTTTGCTTTGATCTGAACGAATCCAGTTCTGATTACTGCATCGATGCTGCAGACTTCGAAGGTTCTACTGAATCAGATCTTCTTCTGAAAGCGGGTATGAACAGTCCAGTAGAAAATGAGTTTCTTGAGCTGAGGACGGCAATCATCGGCAAGGACATATAGGTGGAAGAATCGGATGACTTGAAAACTTATTGGAGAAAACTGCTGTGTTTCAAATTCGAGTAGATGGGAAGAATGCTTTTCACTTGCTAAGAAATTTCACTTGTGAACTTTCTACTAATTCCTGTACAACTAGTTTCCTTTAGAAAGAATATCTGTTTTGCTTGTGGTGTGATGTAGGCAAACCGATAAATACACTTAAGCCCTATTGCAAAGACCTTATTGTATCGGCCAATCACAGTAAATGTGTTCTGATGAGTATTGCTGGTTGCAGTTGTGATTGGACTCTAGAAGTGCTTTTTTGCGCATTTTAAAGTGTAATAAAAGTGCACGTGCACGTAAAATCGTTTTGTTGCCTTCGGAGAACTTATCCTTTATGCTGAAAGGTATATGTTCACTGAAGACAGGAAACGATTTGTCGCAAACGTGCTCTTTTATCACACTTTTTCTGTTTTTGTTTGAGTCCAATTTTAACTGCAATCAGCAATATATATCTGTTTTATTGTGCAACTAACTCAATAGCAATTAGTGCTTAAGCTAGCACCTGAAAAGTTTACAGCACAAAGTTTTAAGCTAAGATTTTTGCCAAGATTTTCTGCTGTAAAACACAGATACACAAGATTTTTTTTTGGTAAAATTTAAAGATGGGAACGAAAAATAATGTGGCAACCCTGCACGTGCCGTGCTTGTTAAACTCAATCAACCCGTCACCCTACATTCAAGAAACCAGTGTGGTAACCAGTGTCATACTGGGTGTATGCTGAGAGCTTTCTTGTGATTGTAACCACTCGACTCGGGTGTTTTCGCAAAATACAAGGCACGGTGTCTAAAGCAAAACACGAGCGTGTACAATCGTGTCGCGTGCATTGCGTTGCGGGTTCATCCATAAGCACGAAACTGAAGGGGTAAATTATAGCCACATGGTGGTGTGTTTGCAGTCAAGCTTGGCTCATCGTGCAGAACGGGTTTGGTGTTTTCACCAAGGCTGCCTCACACCAAGCCTGTAAAGCTTTCGCCTGGAGGGATGTTCATTCCAGAGTGTTGTTGGAAGCAGTATGGTGCATGCTTGAAGTGTTTCTTGACGAAGGAAGCAAATAGTTCTTCAAAACATTATCGATGTTACATTTACTGTTGATTTTAACACTACAGTGTAGTGAATAAATCTTACTTTCTACCGATTCACTCCCAATTCACTTCATGTCAAACGTGAGTAAGCTTAAATTCATTTGCGATATAGCCACCGTCGAAAGCTTTTCAATTGAAATTCAGGCTTGCTTCACCGACTGAAGCACCGTCGTATATTGGTTTTCCCCCCCCCCGGCGGGTTGCAACCCGACGGAACCGCCGACCAGTGGTTTTAAGAAGAATCCCGACGGAAGCCGTGATCACTTCGTTGAAATTGATTTTGATTTCTCCTCATTCGGCGTGTGCGCCCGAAACATCTACCGTGTTTTTTAGAGTTCAGAAGGAAATAACAAAATTATTTCAAGTGTTGTTATTCAGCTATGCCTTTTTTATAAGAGAGGTTGTTAGAATTTAGATCGCGGATGTAGTTAAAATAACAGAAATTGTTACAAAAAATCCTCAAGACGTAACACAATATTAGCAAACTATGATATAGACATAACATAAACAAAACAAAATTTGTAACAGTTTTGTTACGATGTAGCAAAATTATATCAGCTATTGTTATAATTAATCTATTTCTTCACGCAGATTGTGCCTCCCAGGGTATTATATCTTAATTTGTTATTAGTATGTTACACAATTATTCAGATGAAAACATTTTTAACAAATTTATATCATAATCAGTTAGTCGTAAAAAGGTTTGTTATAATTTTGATATTTTTATGTTATGCCCTTTTGGTCGGGTCCCCCCACCCCAACAACCCACCCCCCACCCCACACCTTTTTTCACCCTTTCCTCCTTTCCAAAAACCCCCCAAAACCCCCCCCCACCCATCCTTCAATTACACCCAAGACCAAAAAAAAACCGATGAACGGAAAGCTTAGTCGAAATGTTCGTTTGAAGATTGTTTTGTTGAAGTTGGGTAAGAAGTGGCTGTCAAATGAAGGTAATGTGTTTCAATTGAAAGGGACGAATGTTAAGTTCATGGTCCCACGACGATTTTCAATTGAAAGTGAAATTATATGCCCCTGCCCTAGAAACATTCTAGACCTAGGAACAGCTAAACTATCACGAGGAATATCAAAAAGATGTGCTGCAAACACCCGACCAATTTGCTGGTTGTGATGATCCTGTAGCAGGAACATTTTTTCGTCAAAAAACAGAATTTCCCAATCACCGTGCCGCTTGAGCAGTTTCCGACATATTTCGACTCTAGCAAAATTCTGATTTTCAGTCAAGCCATGCCCCATTTTTTGTATGGATTCAGTCCAAGGTCGTCTTTCAAAATACTCCTGATTGTTGACTGCGATATTCCCAGTTCTTTGACTTACCAGGATTCCGCCGAATTCGCTCTCTCACTCGTTTGATGGTTACCAGACACCTGACCGTGCGTTTACAGCCAGGTCTGGCAGGTATTTCCATGATTCGGATTCTTTGTTGTTGATTTTACAGAGTATCTGTGGAAGAAAAACAAAGGTTTTCAGGACTTTCAATCGCACGAAAATCCCGTGAAGTTCGGGCCAAACTATGTAATGTCGATTTTATTGAGAAAAGTATCAATCCACCCAATTGTCCAGATTTTCGTCCTATCGAAAAATGTTGGGTAATTATGAAACGTAAATTGAATTAATGCGGCAAGACACCGAAAAAATCAAAAATACATCCGAAAAGCTGACGAATATTGTATGACGATGCGTGTATTCGTCTTTAAATCTCAATAAAAAAAAAACAAGAAAATTAAACCTTTAGATTTTCTGTACGTTACTTCCTCTTGGAGAAATCGCCCATTTTAAGCGGCCAAATTGTAAATGAAAAAGATTTTATCAGGAGCATTATGAAGCGACCAGTTCTGAATAATAACCGTCATCCATTTCATTTAAACAAACTTAACTTTTATGAAAAACGATAGGTTGGATGATTGATTGAATGGAGAATCCAATTAAAGTCAAACATCAGCGGCAAAAGTTTCACTTTGGGAACAATGGAAATAAAAAGACATGAAAACAATTACTGCCATTTCGTGGACTAAATGTTTTTCTTCGTTTGGATGAACTTATGCCACTCAGGTGCAAGTTTTTTTTGTTTCTCTTTATGTCGCTTTTTCTTTGCCTTTGCCACTTTGTGGATTTCGCTGGAAATGAAACATTTTTTTTTTCTACCTTTCCTTAAACATTGAAGAATAAGTAAAACAAAATTCATGTCAAGCTAACTGAATCTAAATTATCTTGACGACCCTGCACACAGGCTTCGATTGGAAAGTGCTTCCAAGAACCGAAAAACTTTGACCGTCCACTCATAACGTCTCGCTGGCCAATCAAGATGTTCAACCTTTATTGGATTGCCAATCACTCATAGCTAGGGGTTGCGATTGGCAAGAATGCGGATGGAATGAGTGTAAAAGTAAGACACAAACTGTTCTGATTCCTGTGGGAATGTAAAGTTATGATGATGCCAGTTTGCATCCTAAGCACTGTGACAACTAAACTAGTAAAATTCAAATACTTGTAACTTTTTCGAAAAGTTTATTTTAATTATTTAAAAGTCTTTATAGTTTGGGAAATTGCTTCAGAAATATTGCAGCTTATTTTAGTTCACTTGCTCTCATTATCCCATTCCGGCGCAACTTTGTTCGAACCCGTGCCATGAGGTTCACGACAGTACTATTCGATATCTTCATACTGGCAGAATTCAATTTCTTGCGAAAGTCACTGATGTAATTAGTTTTCCGAAGATACCCCTTAAAAACTGACCTGTATCTCTCGATGGGTCAACACTAAAGAACATTTGGTGGATTCATATTGGGCGTTATCCTTAGAAGCACCCAGTTTTTTGGCAACATCTAAAACAGAAGTACCTTTTTTATTCGATGTAGCCATCATGATCTTCCGGTCCATCTTTCGGTTCATTGGTCCTGGTTTTCGACCACATTTCGGTGCGTCCGCAAAGCTACAATCTTCATCAAACTTCCGAATGGCATTTCAAACCGCTTCGATACCAACACTTGTCAGTTTCGCCAATTGACTTAGTGAAATATTAGGAGTAGAGCACTATTTCTGCACAAACTGTTTAAGCTTTTCAGGAGCAATGCCTTGCATTTTGATGACTTCTTTGCAAAAATTCAGTTACGACAAACAAAATTGTTTCTCAGTTTGTAAATAAAGACACACAGTGGAAATCAGCTGTCTTACGTCCTGATGACAATTGTGGTGCAGTTTCATGTAGAAATCGTGCATATACTTTCTGGGACACCCTATATGCGCGTTACATAATTGACTGGTAACGCGAAAACGCAGTCAACTTTGTAATGAAAGTTATAAAACCTCTAAATTGCCTCCAAATAAGGCCCATACAAATGTTGGGCTTAGTTAGAAGCAAAACGTCGGAAGAAGGGTGCAGAAAACGATGACGTCGACTAATATTACTATTAGTTAATCATTTTATAACAAGCAAACATTACTATCGTAATTTAAACTCAGGAAAAAATACAAAAGCAAATAAAGCAGTTTTTCCCCTTTCAATATGTAGCGATGCAGTCCTTACCACCTTCTGACAGAGATTTGTATGAGTTATTTTTTTGTTGGCTAATAGACAAAGCTACCATTATCCATACCATATCCCAAAAATATCTACTTATCTATTTACAAAAGTAAAAATAAAAGGGCCTCTGACTGTTACAATTTAACCTGAGAGCGGATTGACAAATTCTCTTGATTTCTCATGAATATTAATAACCAAAAAATTCCCGTGACCGCTTCTGCAGAAGGAAGATTTAAGAAAAGTTCGGGCACTATTTGTAAACAGTATAAAACACCATCGTAAAAATATCATCAATTAGAACTAAGCAACTAATAAACAACAAATATTGCTCCATCGTGAATTTGTTTGAATTTTTCGGCGCTTTGGCCTAACCTGTACGGTAAAAAATATAAATCCCCAAATGGGAGGTTTAAATATTAAAATCCACAAAAGCTTAAAAAAATATAAATATTTACCATTACCCTAAAGATTCTCTAAACTGATACAGAAAAAAAAAAATAAAATATTTGAATGAAAAAAAAAAAAAAAAACAAAATGCACACACACACACCCCCCCCAAACAAAATGGGCTTTTACGAAGGCCATGAAAGCAGCGGAAAATGTAAAAAAAACTCAAGAAATATTAGCCAAAAGGATAAAAATGGTAGGAAAAAGCATTGAGCAGCAGCTTAAGAGTAGTGTTGAGCATAAGCATGATTGACCGCATAGGCGTAGCCAGGATTTCAAATAGGGGGGGGGGGGGGGGAGTTTTTTTTTTTAGAGAGAGAGAGAGAGAGAGAGAGAGAGAGAGAGAGAGAGAGAGAGAATTACATCGTCTCCAACCAGTGGTTGCACATACTGAACAATTAACATTAACGGACACTTAACGGACAATACAACGCCCGGTGGACCAGTAGAGTAGGGTCATTTTCATGTTCCGACAGATGGAGCGGGAATGGAGCCCCATTTATGTGACATTACGCCTGAATGCGGGTGGATTATCTTCTCTACTCTCACTCAAAGTATTTGACAATACCCGTCCGTTTCTTGCAACAAGATTAAACAATTCTAGGCTTGTTCTGGAATAAAAAAAAAACGATTTTAAAAACTTTCGATTTTTCCCATGTTTTTAAATCAAACCACATTGAATGCCAAACATTTAACGGGTCATGTTGGATTTTTGTATAGAATAACCACCGAATTTGTTTGCAGTTTGTACTGAAAATGTACTTTTCATCCGCGACCCTCTCACCCAAAGCAACACAGAAGAAACACCGTTTTTTACTCACCATGCTCACACCGTTTGAATAGATTATATTTTTTTAATGGTTGTTCAAATAATAAGTGATTAGCTTTTAACAAACATACATTTTGAGTTTTGGTGGTTTATAGCTTATGGTTAGTGTCTCCTTTGCTCACCTTTAGTATAATTATTTTATCTGATATTTTCTAAACAGGAACATCAAACATAACCTTTTAAAACGACGTAAGTAACAAATGTAAGCAAGCTGTGTTTTTTGTGCTGAATTGTTGCTACTTGCATTCTCAACACACGAGTAGTTAGTAAATAATTTAAGAAATTTTATTCATCAATGACGAAAAGAAATTCATATGCGTTCCAACAGCTATTCCTCAATATTTTAAAAATAATTTATATACACATCTGCATCTGCCTTTTGAAATTTTAACCGATTTATCTGATATGATCCAACTGAAACACGTTCTGTCGAAACACGGTATATGTAGCAATCATGTGTATCTGAGTAGTATGAAACCAAAACGGTGTATCATTGAATTACATTAAAATTGTTGTTCAAATTCGAGAAATACAACCATTTTGCATATTTTTCTATTCGTGGTTATTTCAGCTGCATGAAAAAACATTCGTTTTGTTTTGTTTGCTTGTTTTTTTTAATTACATGCTGGAAAATATTATACTTACTTTTGAAAAACTTTCGAATGTCCATTTATGGTACTTCTGGATAAAATGAATCAAATAACTGCTTTAGACTGCTTATAATTTAAAAAAAAACCGTATGTATTTTACCCGATGATTCGTTTTGTTATGAAGGTTCTTCTGTTTATAAACACGCGCAGAACCATCGCTTATTCTTCCGGTCTTCCTCTAAACTCTCCACCGATTGCTTGTCGATCTGCCAAACTTGGAAGACATCTGCATGGAGTTATCTCAAATTATAATAATCCGTCCAATCTATCACAAAACGTTGCGATTGGTTGAGCGGACTGGAGATAATGAAATCCATTTGTATAAGGCCACGTCTCTCCCGGTTGCTATTAAACCGATGAGCATGGATATCAATAGAAACATAAAGTTACCAGAAGGCACAAAATGCATCTACGGACTCTTATTTTTACGAAATCCCTCAATTTCAATTTTTAATGGATTAGCATAGATTGTTCATTAGACACTTCAACTTGATTGATACAGTTATTAGTTACAGCAGTGCAATAGATTGTAGAATACAGTAGTAAAAATTGTAAGTTACGAAAAAAGAGTTTGGTTCGAGCATCAGCTGTGAAAGGTTGTGTCGATGCTTTATTACGCACTATTTTCCTATCGAGCATGGCGCGTTTCGTGTTGTTTTGGTTATCTATAATTCGGTGTAACGAGTGATCGAGTGAGCACAGTAAGAGAACAACAAAGCGTCTCTCAAGCGTTCATAAAATTATCCTTGTTTTCCTAACGGAAAACCACCATCACACTCTGTGAGTGGCTCCAATAGCATCCTTATTATTGGTTTAACTCAGATCAAATCGGATTTCCAACATTATAAAAAATCACCTTGTTTATCCGATGAAAAAACACCATTACACTTTGTGTGTGGCCCCAATAGCATCCTTACTGTTGTAATCGGTTCGAATCAGAAATCGGTACTAGTATTTAAATATTTTACTAAACGAAGCGTGAATTCAGCTTATTGTTTACCAAAACGAACCCTGCTGCCACCCAATGTTGTCATCCAAAATCCCAGTGATTTCTCGTGGAAGTGCGGCGGTGGTCTCGGCTTCCAATGAAACGTCCAAATAAACGTTAACGCATTCCTACCCTTTCCTTATTTGACCTGCATTCGGGCGAGGCCAGCGCCGGTATTGCCTTAGTTTGGGATCACCAGTTTTACACATTGAGCATGTTTGCATCATCTGTTGATCTTCTGAGTAATGGAAGTAACGGAATAACAACTTCGGGCGGTCAATCATGCTCATTATCCTGCTCATGCTCATAAAAACGGATAAATTATTTTAATAGGATAAGACAACTGCAACTTCTCGCCCTGACTAGCTTGCTGTTCTGCTTCTCACACGCTGACTCAAACTGTAAGATATGATCAACATATATTCTCAATAATACGAAACTACAGTACCCTAAAACGGGGAAAGCGGGGTAACGGTGCGGTTTGACCCATGCCATGAATAGTTCAAATAAATATTTTTCGTTGATACTTTTTCTAACTATCAACTGTGTTTCTTAATCTAGTATTATTTGGCTTCTGAAAACTATAGCATAGGTTTGAATATTCAGTTTTTTGATTAACCAAGAGCTGAACATTTTATTGAGCATAGCTTCTTCAACTTTCAGCTAGCGGGGAAAAAAATCAATCAATGCTTATCTAATAGCTAACATTACAGATTAAGAGATATTTCCCTAGAAGCACATTTGTTTCAACCCAGTAAAGGTGACTGCTCTGTGACTCAATTAAGTCACAATAGAGCTGCTGAAACCAGTTTTGACTGTTGTGTGCTGCTTGGGGTTTTTAGATACTTTAGGCTACATAGGTTGGGTTCTAGGTTAAAGGAAAAATATTGTTATAAAATTGTTACTCGTTACTATTTAAAAACTATTATATAATTACAACTTTTTTCTCATGGATGTCAATTTTTTACGCTTTTTTGCTACAACTTGTTACAAAATCGAGGCAACTTCGCGTAATTTGGCTTTTTTATTTAGGCAAAGGAGCAATCTGACAAACATCCCAAGCAAAACAAAAACGTCATATTTGGTTACAGTGACTTGATTGTGACTTAATTGAGTAGTATTGGAGTAACATCAACTGTATTGCAACAAGTTACCTTGAAACCTTCTAGAGATAAAAAATAAATAATAATATATTGAAACAAATAATAAAATTCTAAAAATAAAATCAAAACTTAGGGGGGGGGAACGCCCTCCCCCCCTGCCCCCCCCCTGGCTACGCTTATGATTGACCGCCCGAGGTTGTTACTCCGTTATTGCCAGATTAGCTGTTATTACACAGAGAATCAACATATGATGCTTGGGATAGCTAGGAATATGTTGACGTGATACTCACTTTGATAGAAGCCGAGAAATCCTCTGCACTTCCACGAGAAATCACTGGGATGTTGGATAAAATTGTTGGGTTTGCAACAGGATCCGTTTTGGTAAACGGTGTGCTTAATTCAACTGGCGTCGGCAGCGAATAAGATATTTAACTATGTTCCCGGTTTATTCTCTGTACAGAGATGCACATTGATTTTATTGAAATTTTGGCTCCGATTTAAACCAACAGTAAGGATGCTGTTGGGGCCACTCACAAGTGTGGGTGGTTTGTTTCAGCTGAATACAATAATACATTAAAGCATCGATTTTGAGAACCGATTTAAACCAACAGTAAGGATGCTGTTGAGGAAACTCACAAGTGTGGGTGATTTAATTCAAAGAAATACAAGAATGCGTTGAAGTATCGACTTTGAGGACCGATTCAAACCAACAGTAAGGATGCTGTTGGGGCCACTCACAAGTGTGGGTAGTTTATTTCAGCAGAATACAAAAATACGTTAAACATCGAGTTTGAGAACCAATTTGAACCAACAGTAAGGATGCTGTTTGGGCCACTCATGAGTGTGGTTGTTATATTTCAGTAGAATACAAGAATACGTTGAAATATCCAACAGTAAAGATTCTATTGGGGCTTCTCATAAGAATGAATGGTTTATATCAATAGATCACAAAATTATAATGAAAGAGAACCGATTTAAACCAACTGTAGTGATGCCGTAGGGGCCACTCACATCTGTGGGGGGTTAATTTCTAAGGAATACTAAAATACGTTGAAATATCGAGAAAAATATTCAATTATAATCCAATACGACTTATCAGCAGAATGGAATTTCTTATTGTGGAATAGTACTGGAAGTTCAGAATTACGGTTTAAATTTAAAAAAAAACGAAAGGGTGAGTTATGTCTGTGACAAAACTGCAAAGTTGGCGTAGGACTGCTTTTTGATGTGAAGAAATTGATGTCATCGAATCGATAAATTTCGACTATATTTTATTCAGTCTTAAGAACTATAAACCCCTATGCTATTAGTGTGTGAGGCTTTACAATTGGTTTTCCATGAAAATTTATAGAAAATGCAGTTCGGTTCGAAGGAACTGTTATTAATATTTTGTTTGTTGAATGTCCAACGTGCTTGTAAGTGTTAAATGGATCCTGTGTTTACGGAACATGATTCGCGATTGAAATTTTCTTCTCAGTCTTCTTGGGCTGCAGGACATCCTGGGTGTTTGGCAGCACGTAATACTATGATAAAAATGACATTTACACCGTCTTCAACTCGAGGCTGTACAGAAAAAACATTAAACATAGAGTGAAACAACTTAACCTAACACGCAGTGGACCACTTTGGACATTTTCATTTTGCGAAAAGTTCCTCAGGCTGGAGCGGGAATCGAACGCTCACTTCATCGCCATTGCTTGAACGACGGTTGACGCCGCTAACCACTTGACCACGAAGATGACGTGGGCGATTGATTTGGCCATTTTCTCTGGGACGCGGCTTTTTAACAACGCCATGTTGAGCCGGTGTGTAATTATGAAAATATCGATGAGCTTAAGTGAAGTTTCACCAAACATACTCTGTAGTTGGCATATTTATTTATTTGTTTATTTGTTGTTATTTTATTGGTTTACGGAGGGAACATAGTTCGCGATTGAAATTTTCTTCTAGGTCTGCGTGGGCTGCAGGACGTTTGGCAGGACACCACTCTGTGAAATGGTCACACCAGAGAAAAGTTTGTTCAGCTCCTCGTCGTTGCGGACGGCTGCAGATGACGTGGGATGATTCTGGTCTTCTTGTTTTCACGGGCGGCGTTGT
The DNA here is from genome assembly GCA_024533555.2 of Aedes koreicus. Lineage (NCBI taxonomy): Eukaryota > Metazoa > Arthropoda > Insecta > Diptera > Culicidae > Aedes > Aedes koreicus. The sequence goes on along the minus strand of JAHHFK020003195.1, from coordinate 249,137 downwards.
CTACCAACGTGCTCGGTGAACACGTCTGTCGCATGCGGATGCATAGCGAGAGCTGATGATTGGTTGGTCGTCCCCACATGTTTTAAAATCGGTGGCACGGTAACTGTGGCAGTATGAACCAATCAGAGCGTGGCGCAGGGTGTGAAAGTAGTTCGCCTCCCCGCGGTGCACCCTGGAAACGTTAAGCTCCCCTTAACGGCTAAACGAACTACAATGGAGGAGGCGCCATACAGCGCGGGATCCGACAGGAAGCTGTAAGCGGCAGATACATGAGGAACAGGGACGACCCTGGGGTAGCCGCCCCCAGACGTTCCAACCCCTGTCCTGACCCTGGCTTTCTCGATCGGAGGAAGGACCATGTGGTCGGGCAAGGAGATCGTGGCCGATCTGGCGCGGACGTCCCGAACCCTGCTTGAAACCAGGAGCATCTCGATCGAATCAGCGTCAGGTCGGCGAAGCTAACTACTAAAGAGCTATGTAGTTAGACATAGTGGGTGCGGAAAGCACAACAGCCCCCTCCCTGAAGTAATTCCGAGAGGTGGTCCCGGGGAGGGCCGGGGCTGGAGGCACGGGTGGGTTTTGAGTGGATCGAGGAGTTGGTTAGCAACTGGGATTCAGCTTTGATGTTCTACCTTTCGAATGAAATACTTATCGTAACATTTCTGTGGGCCTGAGAGGAGATATTTTCGTTCTAAATCTCCAAACCTGCGTAACGTTTTCGATTGCAGAAATTTCAGAACGGTGCCCCTATACAGGAATAGAGAGGAGAGACGTAAGTCCTACGTCAAACAAAAAATATTTAAAATTTTATGCTGAGATTCTGCAAAAAAAAATAAGCATAGCATGACAGTACAACACATACTTAAAAGAGATGTAGAGAACTCCACGACCCCTCACACGTGTCACAGGAAATGGAGCGTCAATAGGAAGAGGACCACCCAAGGGACACGCCCGACAAGTATTACGACTGATAAAAAATGTTGAAAAACGATCACACATGACACGCAGCGCACCAGCATCGGAGATCTCCTAAAAACTAACATTGATAGAAACAAAGTCAACAAGAACAATTACTGAGTGATAACACATAACATTGACTTGGCTGAAAATGACGATCGGACCTTCAAAAAAAATCCACCTAACAACAGATGTCACTTATGAAATAAAAATGAACCAATCCACAACAACACATGAATTGATTATACAACAAGTGATGAAAATGATAGTAGTCACAAACAACGTGAACCCAGCAATAACATGCACACCACATATCATGGGTTAGGTGGGCCAAACCTAAGTAGACGCACAAAGCCGAAGCTGAAAATGAAAAACATTACCGAGCCGAGGAATCGCAAAAACCAACACATTTATCAATTACGCCCAGATGAACCCAAAATACTGAAACAAAAAATATCGACGGTGCTCAAGTGTGCGTGAACTCAACGTCAAAATGCTCCACAGAGAGTATACAAAAATAACAAGAGAATGGGAAGGCGTATCAGGTCGAGAGTAACAAATGTAAACAATGACTTAAAACGTAAATTTCCTGGAAATGCCAGGTTGCTAACATCTATATCCACCACCGACGGTAAGGTAATAACTCCCTGTATCTGTTTCTGGTGCTATTTTGTTTGTGGGAGCAAGTAGATCCCAGAAAAATACGCTAGAAGTCATTGTTTACAAATGGTACTTTCGACCTTTTGACTATTTTGTCTAGAGTTGTTGAATTCAGGACATACCCTTCCTCAGAAAAAAAATTGCTTCAAAAATCTCTCTCCTCACCGACGCAACTAACTGCACGGCCACTAATCTAACTTACTCACCGCAAGGATTATATATATTTCGCAATTAATCGGACCGCCCGCAAACACGCGCCATTTTCCTTCTCCGCCACTCACTCTCTCTTCTTATGAGTAGTGTTAAGGGAAGAGTAAGGAACTTGCTTACACTTCGAAAAATCAAACAAACTGAAACCCTTTATGCTTAGTTAAAATTATTTTTTGTTTGTTTTTAGTTTTAAGATGAACATTGTTATACTGACACGCAGGAATAAAAACCTGTTTAAAATACATAACTGCTAAGGCATGAACAATGTAAACAAAATTAGGTACGAATTTTAACAATTAAGGTTGATACGTTACTGTAGTAGTTGGAGCGCATAGATTAACATGAAAAGTAAATATTAATAAACTTGGAACAAATAAAAAGTTAAGAAAAAAGAAAGCAAACTGAAATGAAAAAGAAAAGAAAACCATTTTGAATTATATCATTTGAAAGTAAAAAAAAAAAAAAAAAAAAAAAAAAAAATTTTTTCAAAAAAAAACAATGCGGGGGAAAAATAAAAAAAAGGGCGGCCCCGCCTCCCCGTTTTTTTTACCTCCACCGTAATTTTCTTCCTTTTTTTTTTTTTTTTTATTGGGTTTTTTTTTTTTTCAAAAAAACAAAATATATAAAACTGAAAAGAAAAAAAAAAATAGTTTTGTTTTGAGAAGTCTTCTGATGAAATAAGTTCAATAACACCCAGAATGCTCACCATGCTCGGAAGAATTGTCACTTCCTATCTAAATTGTGTACACGCAGAGAAAATTTACCTCTTTGAATTAAAAAAAAAATTGTTGAAATGTTTTGTAACTTCAAATATTTAAATTTTTGTCTTTGATACTTTTTTTTTTTGTAGCTTCAACAATTCTGATTGTTGTTTCCAAAAACAAATTCAAAGAGGATATAAATTTTAGTTTCAACAAGTTATGTTTTTGTGTTCAAAAATAATTTCAATCAATTTAAAAAAAAACACCCCCCACAAAACCTTTTTTTTCTCCCCCTAATCCCTTTCCCCCCTTTTTTTTTCCCCTTTTTTCTTTTTTTATATAATCTATTTTAATGACGACTTACATATTTACCTGCACTTAGTAATTCAGAAAAAGCACCAAAAAAGGATAGAAGTGCCACTAAATTATTAAGGCCTGTGCCAACAAATAATGTGTGATCAGCATTAAAAATTTAGAAATGAGCAATAATAGATGAGAAATGATCTTTGGATAATCTAATTGTGACCGGTAAATCTGTCAAATAAAGCAACAGCTATTAGTATATGTGCAAATAAATATGGCTTTATTTCCGCCAAATGAAATTATTTGAGCACTAAACTACTCGCATGTGTCTTGGAATTTTTATTTGATTTTCCCATAAAAAAAGTAAAATGAGTAATAAATAACTGAATAACCACAATAAAAAAAAACTCAAATGTCCTAGGTAGTAGATACAGTTACCCATCTATAAATTCAAAAATAATTTGATATCGTGAAAACTTTCCCATGAAATATTCAACAACACCATTTGAAAACTAAATGGGTTCCAGAGAGCAGACAATAAATCCAGGCAAAAAATTGGGAATGAGCCATAAAAAGTGCCATTGGTAATCCCTTGAACTGTGTGGAATCGCGGTGTGGTGGATGAGTAGATCAATTACAAGGACGTTTGAATGACGAATTATGTTCGTCAACAATAAGAATTTACTGGCGTTGTTACCAATCTGCTTTGACAAATTTAAGCCATTTAAATGAGTAGTCTTTTTCTAAGTGCTGCTTTATATTATAAAATTGATCATATTTTTTTATTTCCGAATGCTGTTTTTATTTGTGCGCCTGAACATTGATAATGGTTTGATGACTATTTCAAAATTATCACATGTTGATTGTTGTACTTTTCCTTGGCATGGATACATTTATCAACCGTATTTATAAGTATCAATATTTTTTCCATTCAAGTGACAGTCTTATGGTTATTGGTAAACTCAACACATCATTTGATAAAAATATAAATTGTAGAAGCTCAACAACTCTTATTTGGAATGTGTACGTTCATAAGTCCATTTGCAAAAATATCATTGTCTTTTGCGCATTATTGAATATTCATTGCTCATTTTACCTCTTCCATATGATTTTTTTTATTTGTCCTAAAACACATCACAACTTTTTATGGCTCATTCCCAATTTTTTGCCTGGATTTATTTTCTGCTCTCTGGAACCCATTCAGTTTTAAATGGTGTTGTTGAATATTTCATGGGAAAGTTTTCACGATATCAAATTATTTTTGAATTTATAGATGGGTAACTGTATCTACTACCTAGGACATTTGAGTTTTTTTTTATTGTGGTTATTCAGTTATTTATTACTCATTTTACTTTTTTTATGGGAAAATCAAATAAAAATTCCAAGACACATGCGAGTAGTTTAGTGCTCAAATAATTTCATTTGGCGGAAATAAAGCCATATTTATTTGCACATATACTAATAGCTGTTGCTTTATTTGACAGATTTACCGGCCACAATTAGATTATCCAAAGATCATTTCTCATCTATTATTGCTCATTTCTAAATTTTTAATGCTGATGACACATTATTCGTTGGCACAGCCATAATTATTTAGTGGCACTTTTTTATTTTTTATTGCTCAAATCTTTCTTTTAATTGATGATTAATTATGCTGCCTTTTAATGACTACTTTCTATTCGTATTTTCTTTCTATTTATTAGAAAATCAGTTTACAGCTTACAGTTGAAATATCAATGACATTTTAATATTATAATATTTTAATTTAAAGACTTAAATATGGAAATTCAGCAAAAGTACTTTTATCTTTGTAAGTCATTGCAATTTTATCAACATTTTTGAACTGAGCTGTATAGTGATAGATAAGAACAATGATGTAATATTAGTTTGTCGTAACGTTATTTGTCGCCTTTTTGACGATCATTTCCAATCTTTTGAGGTTTATAGACTAGAGGATCCTAAATTGGTTTCAAACATTGTTCATTACGAAGCCCACACTATTGATCTACTCACTGTTAATGATATGCCTTACTTTTTTTAGTAAATAAAAATTAAACAAAATCAAAATCATTGAAATTATTTCGGAATAAAAAGTAATCTGGTTAAATTTACAATTAAAATATTTAAAACAAAAAAAATCTCTACAATCATAAAATATTAATTATAGCCGCAACAATTGTTTTTTGTTTCAAAGAAATTGATTGTTGGCAGCAACTGCTATATTTTTGTTTTAAAAAAAAATCTATCTGATAATAAAAAAAATTGTTATTTCAACAAATTTTATTTTTCATTGCTTTTTTGACAGATTTTGTAAAGAAAAATATTCTTTGTTCAATCTATAAATATTTATTGTTGAATCCAACAGAAAAAAATATTAGCCGGGGAATGATAATTTTTATTGTTGTTTTTAATACAGAATATCATTGACTTTAAAAAACTTTTCGCTGCGTGTAAACATTTTGTTTCCTCGGTTGACCACCGGTAAATGATTCTCTTGAACTTTTGTTAAACTTGATTTGCAATACTTGATCACGAATGTATTAAGATTGCTCATTTTCAGGAAGAACCTAAAACATTTTTTTAATAACAATTCAACCACGATTGATCCACAATTGACTTGCATCACCAGTCAACTTACGTTTGATGGTAACTTTTTGTCTCGCATTATTTTTTGGTTGCTTCTAATCGTTTTTGTCTAACACTTGCAGAGCTTTCACTTGAATCCACGGATTCAATTTCGTCTTTGTATCTTAGTTTCGAAAATTGGATATTTCTCCAAACGAAAAAAAAGTCTCTGTCACTACTGCCATCCGATTTACTCTGATTATATTGACTCATTAAAACCCTTTTCCTTAAAAAAAACTGTTTAATCCATGATAACTTAATTTGTTTGTACTTCAATACTTGTTAAATACAAAAATGACAACAAAGCATACAGGGATTAGCTGCCAAAAATATATACAAAACTTTTGTTTTTTATGCATTTATAGACTGTTCCAGAAAGTATAAGCACAGTTTCAAAATAACAAAAAAGTCATGTTTTTTTTTAATTTTAATAATTTTATTTGGCATATCATTTTTGTATTTGTGTTTCATATGATATTTTACTCTCGTTTAATCAAAATATTTAATCCTAGCCAAGACTTCTAACTTTTCCTCGAACATGACCCATTAGCTTCTGCACAGTGGTACTTCCCACCATTTTGACCACTTTTGGCCAAATTTTTGGATGTCGTCCGCTAGTTTTATGAAGTTGAAAAGTCCCAAAAAGTCTCGATTGGCCGTGTCTCGGGCAGTTCGGCGAATTCATGTCTTTCGGCACGAAACATACATTTTGACTTTTGTATCATTCTAAAGTGTCCTTTGCGTAATGACATGACACCAAATCAGGCCAAAACACTACTTGACCTTCGTGCTGCCTGATCATCGGCAATAATCGCTTCTCGAGACATTCCTTAACGTATTTCTGAGTGTTCATCGTCTCCGTTGTGATGTACGGACTAGATGTTTTACCACACTCGCATATTGCCTGCCAAACCATAACCTTCTTACCGAAGTTTTCGGTTAAAATTGCCTTCTCCGTTTCGGGGATGTCTCTGCCTTCGCTCACAGTATAGAATTGTGGTCCGGGAAGCGTTTTGTAATCTAGTTTCACATACGTTTCATCGTCCATTATTATACACCCAGAATTTCTACACAATAACGAATCGTAGAGTTTGCGGGCCCGTGGTTTCACGGACGCGGTCTGTTTTTTGGGTTTTTTCTGCTTTCGGTATGTTTTTAGCCTAAGTCTTTCTTTGGCACGCATGACGTTACTCAACGAGGTCCCTAGTTTTTTCGCAACATCCCGAACGGAAGTCGCTGGTTTTCGCTTGTAGGCATCCCTGATCTTTTTATCGATATCCGGACTAACAGGACCGGATTTCCGACCACTCTTCGGCGCATCTTCAAACGTACACTGTTCTCGATTTTTTTTCGAATCGCAGATCGTACCGCTCCGACGCTTACACCCTCTTCCTTGGCCAATTTTCTCAAGGAGAGTCCGCTCACAGTGCACCATTTGTGCACGATACTTTTTCGTTGTTCCGGAGTAAGACCGCGCATTTTGATAGGTAACACAAAACTGAGCACTTTTTTGATGATATGTCATTCAGAAATGTGCAAAGAAAAGGACGCAGCCAAAACATGTTGAAATATTTCATTATATTCAAAGTGACCGTTAAAATAAAGTGTGCTTATACTTTCTGGAACAGTCGTTATTTTACAGTTTGCGATACTAAACAAAAGCAAAACAGGGCACATGAGATGGCACATCTCATATTTTTTCTAATTCACAGTTTAAAAGAAACCACAATAATGGAATTCTAGATTTGACATAAATCCATCGGATAATTCATGTAAATTTACGGCAGATATCGCCCAAATTAGGTCAGTTGTATGAAAGATTGTAAACATTTTTTTTACTTACGCTTTGTTTTATTTGGTTTGATTTATTTACCCTTGGGAAGGAATTTTACGCATCTGTAACATTCGTTACATCATTGATCGTATTTTTTTTTAGAATTAGTTTTATAAGTTTATCAATTTTGTGATTTGATGAAACCTCTGAAAAAAGTAAATAATACGTAACATGCGAAGCATAACGCACAGAAACGTATAACCTGATACAATCTGCACATCAGTGGTTACCACTCCTTCGGCATATTTTACCTCTCCTATCCATTTAGAAGCCATTTGGAAATAACAGTTGATCCACATACGGACTCATAATGTGCGAGTATATATTTTTCAAACCTTTCCGAGTATACAGTAATTAAGAAACGTTCAAACAATCATCCATCATAAATTCGAAGTATTGCAAATGTATATGCAAACATTGCATCTATTTTTTCGGTAACCAACTTGGTTACACAAAAACGAAATATATCGTGTGACAGCTTACCAGCTAAAAATATCACATTCACCAACAGAAATAATCGGAAACATTAAACATCAAACAACGATATAAATTTCATTTGTATTCGACACAACTGGTCTGGTTCTTAACCGTATTTTCCTCTATTATTATCAGTCCCAAACCAGCAACAATTCAGTATACAGGAAGTTCTCGTAAGGCGTGGCTTTAACGGAAGCTACCACTTCTCAACTGACCTGCATTATATTAAACTTCCATGGTTTTGAATGCTTCTGTAGATTTAGATGGTGTCATGAGTTGTTTTCTCGATTAAGGAGGGAAAAGTCTTAAAATATGCATCACAGTGGTCCGACCAAAAAGCCGGCCAAAACCTAAAATACCTATCAACTTTGATAAGCATCGTTCTGAACTATTTTAATGAATGCGCTATATTTGAATAATTTTTAGTTAAAATTTGAAGCAATTAAAACCATGAATAAATTTTCAATAAAATTTTAGAGTCGACCATTTCGTGAAAATTGGTTTAAAACATTTTTGATTAAAGGTTCTATGGAATCAAATTGCACCACTTTTAAATGGCTGTAACTATTCACCCGATGGGTATTTTCTATTAAAATTCTGGGTGGAATTAGTTCAATGTGTATTTGTTTACGCTGTGTAAGTTTCACTAGCAGATGTGCAATCGTTGCGAAGATGGAGTCGGAAGAACAGCAGCGGTGCAAAGAAATTTTGCGCACATATCTCGAAAATCCGGATCTTTCTCATTGTGCCATCAGCAGGAAGCTGGGAATGGTACATTCTACCGTGTCTCGTGTTTTAAATCAGTACTACAAACGTTTGACCATCGATCGGAAAGAAAAAAAAAAAAAAAGGGGCAAAAATGGATCTCCGTATAGTGTTAAGGATCACAAGCGAGTAGTTCAAGCTTTCAAGAGGAATCCCAACAGTTCAGTTCGAGATGTGGCGAAGAAACTGAATCTAACCAAAACTTTCGTGCAAAGTCGTATTCGAAATAATTTTTTTTGTATTTCATATGAGTATGATTACTTCCCAAAAACGGAAACTCAATAAATCCAAAACAAACAAAAAACAAAAATAAAGGCAGTATATTCTTTGATAACTTTTGTTTACTACTGGGCCCATAAATGATTCTTTATGTCTGTGAAATAGAAAATATAGAATCATAAAAAATGTTTGTTTTTGGAATTAAATATTTTGGACGAAGAAAAAAATAGGTTTGGTAGAATTTGTCGTATATGATCCTCTCTTAAAAAAACCTCCTATCTTTTCAAATACATAACGTCAGTTAGGTGGGCCAAAACTTACAACAATGCAAATGCGAAGCTGAAAATAGCATAACAATATTGTGAAGGGATGTTATGATATGAAATGATAATGATAATGAAATGGTAATAATAATTATATTTGTAATGTCTGAATGTCAGCTAAAGCTGCTGCAATTGTAGACGGACTTGCATTATCATAGCCACGAGGGAAGAAAATAATTCAAAATAACTATACAATACCTGAGAATTCCGTGGATGATCTGAAATTATATACCGTATAAAGAATACTTCCATTTTCCGTGGTAGGGTAAGATTTCAGCATGCTACCTTACCGGGGTCGCGCTGCCTACACCGTTTTTCATACTCAACCGTTAGATGCCACGACAGACGCTGTTTGAGCCACACCTCCTTGGTGAACGGACGCTCGGCACGTACCTTCTCAATCTAGCTGAAGTCAGAAGGACAACAGTGCCCTGGCTATACTACCAGCCAAGTACGCAACCCTTAGCTGGCGGTCTTTGTCATCTTTGAAACGTGGAAGCATGAGGTAGGAACTTGTGAGGACCATAGCTATGTTGCGGGGACGCACGCTCCATCCCAGGTGTCTACTCACCATTTTGCAGCCCATGTTAATAATTAATAATGATGTTGAAAAAATAAAAATATGGAGCAACCTGGATTCGAACCTTGAACGATGAGGTTATGGGTCCATTGACTTAAGCACTAGTATATATCAATTGAAGAGCTAAAACAAATGCTGAAGAAGGCACGAAAAAGAACTTCCACAGGACTGGAAGCGTTCTCTTCCTGTCCCCATAGCAGAGATACTTCCCCCAAGAACCCGGAGACTATCGCCGGGTCTGCCTAAGTAGCATCGGATACAAAGACAACGCATCTTGCATTCTTCAGGAAACCCTTGAACGGGCAACGCCTTTAGGATCCCGTCAAGCAGCATTCCTCTATGGCAGATCAACGCTGGATCACGTCACGGTTCTTGAAGAAAAACAGAACGTCGGAGATGACCTATATGTGATGACTCTTGATTTGAGCAAGGCTTTCGATAAGGTGTCTCTTAAAAGTTTACCAAAAATGCTAAAAAAGAAGAACGTACCAGATTCCATTGTTATCACGTATTATATAATGCATTAATTTTTTTTTAGTTCTTTGATTACACTAGTTTACAGCATTTATGAACTCGGTAAGCTGATCATCATTTCTAATGTGAAATTTTATGCAAAATACATTTTTTTTTATTCCTTTATTATCGAGATAGTATGCAAAATATAAAAAAGCCGTCAGAAAAATTTAGAGTAGAACAGTTTTCGAGATATGGATAAAAGTTGATTTTTTTATAAATGAACAAAAAGACATTTACTTAAAATGGAATATCTCCAACGCATAAGATCCAATTTCAAAAATTATCATCAAATAAAGCGAATTTAACACCGATCTTCTGAACATTGCAATACATTAGGAGTAATAGTTTCGACGCTATTTATAAGTATATATAATTATTTTGCGTTTTTTGTTGGAGATTTGTAACAAAAATTGTGCTAAACATATGATTAATACCAAAATCACGTCAACAAAATATTGCATATGTAGCTTAAAGCCAAAGAAAAAACGAAGAAAATAAAGGCTCAATGGTGAAAATCTGTTGAAAAATGAGGAAGTTATGCTGGTTTTTGGAAAAAGTGCAGAAATGCGGGAAAAAACAGAAATTCGAAAGAAATACGCCCATCTCTCTCTCTCTCTCTCTCTCTCTCTCTCTCTCTCTCTCTCTCTCACACACACACACACACACACACACACACACACACACACACACACACACACACACACACACACACACACACACACACACACACACACACACACACACACACACACACACACAAGATTTGGTTTACCTACTGTTCTATTGTTTGGTAAGATATGCTGGCACCTAATTTTAATAGCTATTGGTAACCCTTCAAAACAAAACAAATTGTGACAGTTCGTTGTTCAGTTATCGGAGTGAGAAAAATGTGCGCTGCAAAACGGGAATTCAAATGCAGAAATGATCCACAAAAGTTTTGTTATGCCTGTGGCGTCTACATTTTTACGACACCGGTTAAATTCACTGCTTCGCTTCAATCTGCGATCCGTTTTTATTTTGAAATTTGTCCGGAGAATCTGGATAAACCATGGGTGCCTAACGTTCTGTGTAATTCGTGCAAAACTTGCCTGGCTAGGTGGATAGCAGGTAAAAGGTATGTATGGCTTAACACTGGTCCCATTCAAATTTGTTATATACTCTCATTTCTGTCACTGTAAAGCCGCTATTTGTCCTTTGATAAATTAGTTATTTGGAATGAACCTTTTTGCCATGCTACGGATTGTTATTTCTGCCTCACCGAAGTTCAACAACATGGCCGCCATAAGTCGGTGAAGTATGAGGGGGAACACCCAGAAAAAACAACAACAACAATCACACCCCCCCCCCCCTTTACCCCAAACAAAAAAAGAGGATTTTTTTTTAAAAAAAACCCCCCCCCTGAAAAAAGAAGCCCCACAAAACCCCACCCAAAATTAAAAAAAAACCCCCATTTTTTCCCAAGCAGAACTCAATGATTTGGTACGTGATTTGGAATTGTCGAAACAGAAATCTGAACTGCTTGCATCACGCCTAAAAGAAAGAAATTTATTAGAGCCTGGTGTGACAATTTCGTACTACAGAAATCGTGATGAACAACTCGCTAAATATCCCACATAATCTCATTATTCCTATATTCATCCCACTATGAATCAAACAACAAAACAGCTGAAGAAGCAGTTGTTTTTTTTAATAATAATTTTTTATCATAAAAAAAAACAACAAAAAACAACAAAAAAAACTACTATCTAAAAAAAAAAAAAATAAATAAAAAAAAACACAAAAAAAAAAAAAACAAAAAAATACCCTTGCCCCCGTCCCTTCCCAAATTTTTTGAAAATAAAATACTACAAAATGATTAAGTTTTGACATCATTTGTTTATTGAACCTCTTCTCCCAACCCAAATGCCCACACCTTAGCCTTGACCCCTTTCATCAAATTTTGGGCAATGATAGGACCGACTTGCTTACTTACTTTTAACCACACTTTCTTTAGTTCAAGTTCATTTTCTATCAGTTTTGGAGTTTTAACGAGCTTTGCCTTCATGATTGCCCAAAATTTTTCAATTGGACGAAGTTCCGGAGTGTTTGGAGGGTTGACGTCTTTTGGTACAAAAACTACATTATTATCTTTGTACCAGTCGAAGACGGGCCGGGCATAGTGGCAAGATGCCAAATCCGGCCAAAACAGTGTCGGGCCATCGTGAGATCTCTAGAAGGGCAGAAGTCGTTTTTGGATGCATTCGTCCCTTTAGATTTGTCCGTTGACGGTCCCAGAGGTGATGAAGGGCTGACTCATTTTGCCACATCCGCAGATCGCTTGCCAGACAAGGAATTTTGTGGCGAATTTCGACAGTTTCTTCTTCCGTACACTCTCCGGAACGGCCAACTTAGAGGTGGCGACGTAGTGTTCCTGTCCTGGCATTTGTATGGTGTCGGCTTTAATGTAGGTCTCATCGTCCATCACAAGTTTTCTTGCACGAGTTTTGGCCACCGAGTTCTGTTTATCGCTCCGGTTCGGTGCCTTCTGAACCATGTACACATGTAATCCAGAACGTTTCATTGTTTTCTGCACAAAACAAACTGGAACTTTCGCCTTTTTCGCAACATCCCTGATCGAAATGTTGGGATAACGCTTATATTGGTTCAATACCATCCTGGCCTTCTCCGGATTTGATGTGCCACTTTTTTTGCCACTACCATTTTTTCGCTTGGTTGTCTAACGGTCCTTGAACGTTTTGATCACATGAGATACGGTTGAATGTGCGATTCCGAGCTGTTTTCCGATCCATCGATGAGAAGCGTTTGGGTTTTCCAAGTGAGTGCCCAAAATTTGTTGGCGCACTATTTCTTCATTCGAAGCCATCACTGAAATCACTCAACCGATTTTAACGAAACTTATTACACAATTGACACAACACAATGAAATACATTCAGTTAAAATTTCAATAATTTTTACCCACACGCTAAAAAGTTACGAACAATTGCGTGTGTCCAATTTTATCAAATAAAATTTTTTTTTTTTTTTTTTTTAATAAGAAGAATTAAAAAAAAAAGAAAATAATAAAAGTAAAATTTCCCCCCCCCCCCCACAAAAAAAAACAAAATTTTTGCCCGGAGATAACCGTTTTGTCCGAAAATTGTGGGGGGAGACACACACCAACAAAGTGGTTTGTTTTTATCGACAGCAGAAAACTGAGATTGAAGGCTGTTTTACTGCCTCAAGGAAACAGGAAACCCTCGATACCGCTGGCTCATGCTGTTAACATGAAGGAATCGTATGAATCAATGGGGCTGCTGCTGAATTTGATAAATTATAAGCAACACTCTTGAAAGATTTGCTCCGATCTTAAGGTTGTTGCCATGTTGACTGGGTTACAACAGGGGTACACAAAATACATGTGCTTTCTCTGTAAATGGGATAACCGAGCACGAAAGGAGCATTACGTTCAAAAAGACTGGCCAAAGAGGACAAGTTTGACTCTTGGGAAAGAAAACGTGAAATGTGTTCCTCTCGTGGATTAAGATCAAATTATTCTCCCACCGTTACATATAAAACTTGGACTCTTGAAGAATTTTGTAAAAGCGTTGGAAAAAAAATGGACCTGCATTTGAATATTTGAAATCAGTATTCCCAAACATATCGGATGCAAAGATTAAGGAAGATGTTTTCGTGGGTCGTCAAATAAAAAAATTGATTGATGACAAACTTCGCAGTTTTGGCTCCTGATGAGCAAGAAGCGTGGAAATCATTGCGACTGGTTGTTACGAATTTTCTAGGAAACACTAAAAGTGCGGATCATGTCGAAGTTATTGAGAATTTGCTGGAGAACTATAAGAAAATAGGTAATATTAAATCTAAAAACAACTTATCGAGTAACCAATGTTTCATGCACATAGTTTATAACTCCTTGCTCTTCATAACTATAGGTGTGAACATGTCATTGAAAATCCATTTCCGCCACTCATATTTGGATTTCTTCCCACCGAATCTTGGCGACGAAAGTGATGAGCACGGGGAACGATTCCACCAACAAATGAAGCAAATAGAACGACGATATCAAGGCTTTTGGGACGAATCAATGCTGGGCGACTACTGTTGGTTTCTAGTTAGAGAAACCAAAACGAAGCACAAACGACGAAGCGCAAGTTTGAATCATTTTTAAGTTTTAATAAACTTATTTTAAAGAAATTTGCCTATAGTACTCAAGAATGACAAAAAAAGGTGTGTGTGTGTGTGTGTGTGTGTGTGTGTGTGTGTGTGTGTGTGTGTGTGTGTGTGTGTGTGTGTGTGTGTGTGTGTGTGTGTGTGTGTGTGTGTGTGTGTGTGAGAGAGAGAGAGAGAGAGAGAGAAGAAGAGAGAGAGAGGAGATGGGTGTATTTCTTTCGAATTTCTGTTTTTTCCCGCATTTCTGCACTTTTTCAAAAAACCAGCATAACTTCCTCATTTTTCAACCGATTTTCACCATTAGGCCCTTATTTTCTTCGTTTTTTCCTTTAAGCTAAACATGCAATATATTTTTTTGTTGACGTTATTTTGGTATTAATCATATGTTTAGCACAACTTTTTTTTTACAAATCTCCAAAAAAATCGCAAAAAATTATATATACTTATAAATAGTGTCGAAAATATTACTCCTAGAATATTGCAATGTTCAGAAGATCGGTGTTTAATTTAATTTTGCTTTATTTGATGAACATTTTTGAAATTGGATCACACGCGTTGGAGGTATTTCATTTTAAGTAAATGTGTTTTTGTTCATTTATTTAAAAAAACAACTTTTATCCATATATCGAAAACTGTTCTACTTTAAATTTTGACGGCATTTTTGAGTTCTGCTTAAAATTTCACATTAGAAACATTAGTCGAATTATAAAGTTCATCACTTTTGATTTATTTTGTTAACTAGTGTTATCGAGATTTTTAGCCCAGGGCTGATTCATCACCCGTCGTAGTCACTCAAATACCTATTTGGGTATTTTTCGCAACTTGTGTGGGGGTGAGATTCGAACTCGTGACTTTGGAGTGAGAGGTATAGAGAATCACTTTGGCTGTGTAGGCCAAAGACGGCGAAAGCTAGGTGTAGTAAAGCTACCCAGGTAACCAATAAGCAGCTCCAGAGCGTCTTAACGGCAGCCTAGTAAGCAATTAAGTCGCCTTAAATGCAACATAAATGCCACTTTTGGCCCAATATACGGCTGCTTTACTGCAATGCTATGATAATGCTTCATTAATGCTATTTTGCATTCGAAATGCTTATTACAGGCTACAAGCATTTAAATTGCATTTTAAATGCAACTTTACAACAGATAGCATTCAAGATGCTGATATAATGCTTATATAATGCTTGTAGCATCTGAAATGCAGATTTAGGGTTGATTTACTGTATATGCTAATGCTTATTGGTTACCTGGGTATAAAAGCATCAAAAGCAATGCAAAGTTTCATCAAAGAAAACAATCCGTCAGTAAAAGTTAAAAAAAATTTACGGTACTATCATTGCCCCAACGATGTTGTTCGGCACCCAAGTATCAATTTTAATAAAAATCATGGAGGAAATATGAACGTCAGATTTTGAATGAGCTCAGGTCTAATTGTATGAGTGAGACAAAAATACGTAATAGAGATTTTTAAGGAGGTATAACAATCACAAAAAAAACAGCCCTTCAACTGAGGTATTGGACCCACATCTTAAAAATGGATGATGCACACCTTCTAAAACTAGCAGCTTTCTATAAGAAAAACTATAGAAAAAGAGGAAGACCAGCCTTAACATGGATAGACATCATACAGTCAGGCAAAATTGAGTTTATAAAACCCACCACCTTTCCAAGATTTGCAGTCCAATTTTCTTTACGTTGCATATAGCAACTGTACAGAAATTTAAGTCTGCTCTTGAACAAAGCATCACAACTGCAAAGCAGATGTTCCGAGGTTTCACGTTCCATGTTACAGAAACGACAAATATCATTCTGAACCTGGCCAATGTTTTTCATATGATATCTACTCGGGCAATGCCCGGTTACTAGGCCAGTATAGGTACAAAGAGGTACAAGATCTTAATTCCATTTTGATGGCACAGTATGATATACCGCAGAATGGTTCTGGGCCAATAAACTGTGCATTTGAACCTTGTTTAGCAAGCTCGTCTGCCCTTTCATTGCTTTCAATGCCACAGTGTCCCGGAACCCAGAATAAATTTACCGAGTTCTCTTGGCACGCCTTTCGCAATGAAAGAATGCATTCCCAGACAAGTTTGGATGTACATATATAATTACTCAACGCTTTGAGTGCCGCTTGGCTGTCTGTAAAAATACAAATATTTGCATATCTATATTTCCTCTTCATACAAACGTTAACACATGTTATTAGCAAAGATCTACGCTTGGAAAACCGTTGGATAGTTTCCCATCGCCTTTGAGATTTCTACCCCAGGCCGGAAGATTCCTGCTCCCGTTTTTGTTCCAATTTTTGAGCCACCTGTGAAGAATTTTATGGAGCCATGACGAACAGTGGGACCTCCGACTTCCCAATCTATACGTGACGTTTCACATATTTTGTATGGGATGTCATGGTTTTCCACAGGTTTCATCCCGTCTCCATTCATATACACCAATGACCCATTTTGAAAGCTTTGTGAAATGCTCAGGTGACCGACTAAGTCCCTGTCTGTTTTCAGCCGTTCAAAGGTCGGTATCTCAAAAGAAATTTCTTTTTCTATCCCAAACCCATGTTAAATTCCGTTTACTGTAACGGAAAAGTAAAGAATCTAAAAGAAATGTCTGCAGCAGTACCGACCTGAAAAGAACAAAAAATAAAATTGGAATTTGTAAGGTTTCCACGCAAAGTAATAGGAGCTGCCACTTTTACTTTCGGAAAAATATTCCGCTCGATTATTCCGTCAGTGAAGGTGACATTTCGTTCCATGCAGATCAATTTTCAAAATTCTGCTTGGTAATATTGAACAAAACTCCGTAACCTCTTTACTTTTTAGGTCGATACTGGCCTTAAGTCCAAGCATACTCTTTTCCGCTTCTAGTTGCACGTATTTGTGCAAAGGCAGCAGATTTAGAATTGCATTCAACGCATTTGATGGAGTGCTGCGCATCGCTCCCGTTAAAGCAATGGATACTTGCCGTTACTAGCAATAGATAGGGAAAAAGTAAAGTTAAAAATAGAAGAAATTTACGAAAAAGCATAATCTATTGATTCAGGTAACGAAAACTAGATATAAGTAATCACTGCAATTCAAGAAATCAAGTTACGGGTGGTTCTCAAACATGCTTCTTTTTTCAGTGAGCGAGTATTGGCGCTTTAACCATAAGCCATATTGGGCTAGGACTATAGTTAATGCTAAAGTTCCAACCATATGAAGAGAAATGGAACATCACATAACGTTCTTCTATCTACTGAAGACTAGGTGGGCTCCCCGTGTTTTCTTAAGGTAGATACCAAACCCTCCCTATGCCCAACGGTTGCTTGGAGGTGACCAGGCCGGTGAGGGATCGAGGAGTGCTATTGCTAATGCTAAAACAATAACAACGTCGTGTAACACCAAATCCATTCATAAGTCATGCTTACGAAATTCCAAAGCATCGCTCATAAGGTGAATTCTTAAGTTTAGCTGCCTGAGTGTAGAACACATTCTATCACATTTACATTGCACAGTGGTACGAATGCTGAAAATCGCGATCATTTAATTAACTTTTTAAACAGTAGTTTCATCATCATGGTATCTCAACATTTGACCATATCATGGTTTTTGCATGATAATATGTGCATAGACCGATGATTGGTTTTGGTTAAAAACCCTTCCGTTTATAATCAAATTATACAAATGTGGTGTCTTGAGCAATGTTGTAGAAAATTTTAATACAAACAACTTTGCTGAAGACACCACATCTATAGGTGTCTATTTTTTTTTTTTCAAATAGGTTATTTCTAATATATGGAATCGCGATATTGGAGGAACTACTGTATTCATGAAATAACGGGATATCACCAAGCTATCCGATATTATATTGTGGTGATTGTAGTGGTGGTGAAATGCTGCGTTGTTTGCTTATTTTACAGCTGAAATTAAAGGGAGAAGTAGGAAATGACGCTAACAGAATTTTTGGACGAGAGCAATTCGATCCACAGATGAAAAGTAAACGTAGCAAGTTGAAGGCAAAATATTGCTTTCATATCGCTTTGCAAAAGCTTTCGTAGGCAAAAGTTGATTTTGAGATGAGGAACTTTTTCTGTCAGTTCGATCCCCTTTGTTCGAAGTGCGGAGGTACGATGAAGCAGTAATCTCTTGGTTTTTTTAGCGATGTTTTTTTATACAGATTTCGCTTTGATTTAGTAAGATTTGACACGTAGATCACATTACACAGACAAATCTTGTAGAGAGAAAAAAAACAGGGAAATCAATTTAGGAGGCCAATGATTTATTGTGCAAATGCAACAAAGAAGCAAGATGTTGTTAAACCAAGTGAACATTTGGCGATAGTCTACAGTGCTGTGATAGATAAGGTTTTTAGTGCAATTCCTTTTGTTTTTTTTTTTTTGTCTTCTTTATTTTACGTCGGCCTATTTTCCTCACATGGTGACAATCACCGACGCCAGGGAGACGACTCCACCACCTGGACCCTACCTAACGACTCATGAATATGAGCCGGGACCAACGGCTTTACTTCCCTTCCGAAGGAAGACGTGACCAGATTTTTTCGCCTCAGAAAAATCACCGACGTCGACTGGGATTGAACCCAGACCCACCAGGGTGCCAAGTAGCAGTCACGCTTACCACTACACCACCGACGCCGGCTAATTCCTTTTGTTTTCTATCTCATCAAAACTAAAATGTAGGAATAATTCAATTTAATACACTGAAAATTTATTTTCGTAAATAAGCTTCCACTCGTTTCGTAAACATGGATTTTGTACATAGAACAAATGTCTCGTGTATTGTGCATATTAATTTTTATCTGGTGAAATGCTATCATTAGACCTTTTTGTAGAATGTACGAAATGGATTTCGTGATGACCAGCCAATCGCTGCTTCTCTGTTGATGTTGCTGCTGGGATGGGCGGGAATAATTTATTTATCCCAACAACAAAATTAAAATGCTGCCGAGAGTTATAACTTCATACTCATTAATCAAGGATCTTCTCGTGTGTCACCATGGCCTAGTGAGGTCAACCACGGATTCAATAACAGCTCTTTACAAAAATACCATCATCCCAGAAACATTAAAAAAAACGCTGGACAACTTCAGGCGTTTGCGTTTTTTTTTTTCAATTACATTTCGAGTCAATAAAGAACATCTGTCCGTCAGTCTTGCACCCACCAGAGAGACGTTTCTTTTTAATTTGCAGGAAAATATTCGTACATAACTCTTTGTATTGTTTTTCTGCAATGAACGAATGTTCTTACTGTTTCAACAAATACTGCGTGCTTTTGACAGTAGCGCGTGTGGCATTAATTACGAAGGTAGCTTCATAGAACGTACAAATCAGTTTCGTTGAAGAAAACAACGAATGGATTCGTAAGTGCTACTTCTGATTTCGTTATAAAAACTAAAATTAATTTTCAGTGTAGAAAGAGCTAAAATTATTAACCACTCAAGTCACGAATGTCTAATAATTCAGCTCGACCAACTGGTCAACAGGCCACCGCTGTTGCCTATGGCCTATGGAAAACAAAAACATAAAAATAAAGGCTACGATGGCACACTCATAATATAGAGCAACTGTTTGATCATGCGGAAAAATTATCAATATCTTAGATAACTTATAACTATTGAATTGGTCACTTGGGAAATAATTCGGGACTCAGTGTTGGTTCGGTGGGTGCTTTCTTCGTGGAGCTTTGGCAAGGAGGGAGCATGATAACTGTATGCATACCTGTGGTTATTGGGAAAACGGGTTAAGGCGAGTGGACTCTGCGAGTTTCAGCTGATATAGTCGATGTTAACCATGGATAAGTAAAGTGATATAATGCGGGGTTTCTGTCTCCAATCGGAAAATATGTTGTTACCTTTTTTTTAGTTTCATTAGTGATACTTTACACCAGAAGGATGCATTCGTGTCTTACAAAATTATTAATTCAATAATTCATTACAATGTACAATATCTGCAGTATTTTTTCTCCAACTACTCTTCATTTCCTTCTTTTCAACTCTTACGCCTCAAATTCTCTTCTATAACTTCTCTACTTCCCCTTCTATTCCTCCGTTGGTTTGCATCAACTTTTCCTGCTCCTTACGTTTCTTCTACTTTTCCTTTCTCTCTTTTTCTCTGATTCTTTGACTTTTCTTCTTCCATTTTTCGTCTTCCGCTTTTTCCTTCTGTTTCTCAACTTCTTCAATTTACTGTGCTTTTGCTCTTCCGTTTCTCTTCTTCGACTTCTATTCATCCACCTCGTCCACTTCGCATTTTTTGTTTTTCGATTTTATATGTTTCTCTCATTCATGTTGTCTTCTTCTATTTCACTTGTTTTCGCTTCTTTCCACTGTTTTGCTTCTTCCGTTGTTCCTCCTTCAATTTCTTCTGCCACATTTTTCTCTCGTCGGCTTGCTACTGCTTTCATGACTGTATGCCAGCGTATCATCATGGAAAGTGATACTTAAATTATAATCCAGTGATCACTTGAATCCTTTCTTCTTCCTCTTATGGTTAAAGCAAGGGGTATCTCACTGGAATAAAGCGCAACAAATTTCAGGTTTCCGAAAATCGATGATTTGGAGCCGCAGGAACAAATTGCCTGCCATACGAGAACCTTCTGGCAAAATTTGACCACTTCGAACACATCTTCGCCGATAACCTTGGTGTAAAATTGCGGTCCTGGAAGCGTTCTGGAGTCCTCTTTCACATATATTTCGTCATCGATCAAAACGCAGGCAGACAATCGTTGCAAAAGTCGGCTGCATTACTTTCTAGCTCTCGTTTTCAACCTGGATTTTCGCTCAGCAATTTGTTTTGCTATTTTCCGCTTCCGAAACATTTCGCTATTTTGTTCATCGAGACACTTTAACACTCTTTTCGATTGGCGGCATCTCGAAAACGATCATTGTTCACCGAAAGTTCAGCAGCTGATCAAGTTGTTGACAGATGAACGCGTCGAATGTAGGTAAGCTCAGACCGATAGTCTGTATACGTGTGTATGTGTGAGTGCATCATAAGCGTTGCCAATTTATTTTCTATAAAATCCTTATCATATATTCAGCACTTTTATTGCTCTGCTCTGTCATTCATTTGATTTATTATATGATCGTTTTGACAGTTCCCATCAAATTTTGTTAAATATTTGCTGGCATATTACGTCTCTTGTTTATAGACCGCTTTTTTCAAGCTCAAAACTGCAAGAAATAATAATTTAGTAAAACTTTTAGTTTCTACGTACCCTGGTGACACCAAAGTAAAATGCATATTAGTGAAGAGCAGCAACCGTAAAACGTTAATCTTAACCATGCAGGTAGTACAGGTTGGAGTTCTGCAGCAATTTCTACAAAGAAAGAGAATAAAAAGTTATATACTTGTCGAATTTCTTCTGCACTAATTTACAGCCAGTCAGTCTGATTAAAGATCAAAGACCCTTTGGATGGAGAGTTTGCCTTTTTTAAGAGCATTTCATTATTTTTAATGAGTGCAAATGAGGGCTACCATAAGAATATGATACACGATACCTGCAAGTTGTTTAACATTTTGTTAACCCCATTAGCAATACAACACTCAACCAGTAACCCTGCAGGAGCGCAAAAAATGTATTCAGAACCATTCAATCATGCAGAAGAAATACTTAATTTAAAAGTTGAATTTAATTTCCAACACACCACGTGCATCTACGTCCAAAATATGATGAAATAATTTGTGTGAACATTTTCATCCTCTATCACATATAAAATCATTTAGTTTGATGCCATTCATACAAGCAACAGGCAACGCGTAGAACAGAGAAGTGTGTTTCAATCTTATATGATTTTTTTGCTTGCCGGAGCGATACCTACCCGACTAATGTCATGTTTTCGCCGAAGAGTATAAAGCATCAAACACATGTTCCTGTCAGGTTCGGCTTATTAGTTAAATGGGAGCTGTTTTTGACTGATGGTGTACCTCAATCACGGGCTGTTTGATCGTTCCTGCTAGTAGGTATATGTTCATGGACGAAACTTTGTCCAATTCGAACGAATTGGAAAGCTCGCGGCATTTTGTTGTGCACTTCAAGCAGATGATTTCTATGCGTATTTTTTGATTACATAGCATAGCTTACGGGTATTTTTGATTTTAACTTGATTTTGAGAGAAACAGCACCGTTTCAGCTAGAGTATAGGAATAATGAACACTACCACACATTTCCTACCAAAATCAAGAATTTAGGCGAAAAGTATACGAGCTTAATGCTGTGTGGTAAATTATATATTATAATTATTTTAATTATATATAGATGAAAATAAATGGTGTACATACGGATGTTTTACTGTCATCATTATGAATGTTTTTAAAATCTCCTGCGGTTTGTGGTCCACCGTCTTTGTCGGCTGGCTGACTCTCGGTGAAGAAAAAACCCTAGTAGTCATGTTGCATTTTTGAAATTCATTATCGTTGAGAAAAATAATGATACTTCACAACCGCCGTCTTTCATGTGATGATCAGTTGTACCCTTTATTAGTAGAATAGTAAGTTCTAAACCGTGAAAAATTCTTGAAGAATATAAACTGCCATAACAGCTTATGAATTATGATATTCAAAAGTGTGATCATATTTAAAAACTATATCCTGTCCAGCAGATAATCATTCTAAATTTAATTTTTGTTCATATGCGTAACCACGCATTAACACGCATCCGGTTTGTGTTCAATCGTTGAAATGCCGTGCATAAACCTAATTCCCATCTTTTACATCGTACCACGCTATGCCATCGCATTTTGCGAAAGATGCAGCTAAACCGAGTTATCCATACGACGCGTGTGATGCAATGCAATATTGCATACTATCGACCCAGCGATGGCGTCATTGTTTCTGAAATAGCCATTTTTACCTTCTTTCAAAGAAGAGTATTGCGATCGCTTGAAAATCTGACTTTCCGGTGCCCATAGGGTACAGGGTGAAGGGTCATATAACATTCGACTCAGCTCGACGAGTACGCAAAATGTCTGTGTGTGTTCTTTTTTTTTGCCCAATCGCTAAAAACCATGCTTATTCTCTCTTCGACTTGTCCCCCCAGGACCACGGTAAAGCGACTGTTTTGGGGGCCGAGTGTGCCCATACACTTTTCTTCATGAACTAGCCAAACACAGAGGCCTGCAATTATTCAAAGGCCTGACCAAGTACATCTGTGCCTTTGTTGCCCAACAGAATTCCCCGGAACTGCCTTATGGTATTACTTCTTCAGGAATCTGATTTTGCCCTTTGGCAGCAGCGCTAATTAAAACTTACTTGCTGCTGTCGGTTTCTTCAAGAACCATTTGGCTCCTAACCGTTTGCTGAACCATCTGGCTCAAACACTCTTTGTTTGAGCCATTTAGCTCTCACACTCGACAGTATTCCCCGACGGTGGATGTACTCTACGCCGACGAAGGGTTTCCCGCCAAAGGAATTTCTTCCGATACCGAAGAACCATTAGACCATTCAGCTCCAATCTCTATGCAGTCGACATGAGCAGTCCCCGGTGGCCTACACTCATGGAGAGTTCTCCGGCCATGTAATATCCCCGAGGTATTCTGTTAGTTTCCTTTTTTTTGTAGGCGGTATGGAAAATCCGCAATTAAACACCTGAGGAACTAATGGATCATCTAGTGGCTTCCATGGCTTCAGTAGCAATACAAGAGTCTGAATTTTCCAGGCGTCCGGGAGGACGCCCCCGTCCAAACACCTTTACATCACCACCCTGAACATTTCGGGAGCCAGCAAAATAGCCATCAAGACGATGGCCATGGTCGGAATACCATCCGGTCCTGGCGCTTTGTCCACCTTGAGCGACTTACCTATCGCATTGAGTTCTTTATTCGTCAGTTTCGCCTGGTCTCCAGCCCCGTTGTGCCTTTATCAATGCCCACGTGATTTCGAATGTTCAGCCGAGCCGGCCATCTATCCATCGCTATAACAGTGTCATGGTCTGGGATACTGGAACGCTGGTCATGGGACAAATCTACGGCGGCGGGGGTACTCGGTTTGTGTCTCGAAAAGAGTTCAACTCTGATAATTGCTCGGTAGGAGCCACCGTTCCAAGGTTTTGGCCATTACTACCCTATAGGCCTTCTAAAACAGGCCCTTAAATCAGGCTCGCTTGCTGGCCTTTGTCTCCCTCTTAAGCGTGGCATTCGTGGCGACTAGCGCCCCTAACGCTCCATCCTTTCAGCGTCTTACTGCCCTCTCTGTATCCTCCTAGGAGGGGCTATGGATGCCATAATTGACTTTACGTTAACGCGCAGCAACTTTGGGCTACGTATGACATAAACTGGAGCTTACCCATCATAAGACCAAGTTCACGGTTGTTAACAACCAAAAATGGGAGCAACGTGCAACGATTAGTGCAGGTAACTTCACAATAGAATCGAAGCGGTCCCTGAGGTACTTGGGGGTTCTAATCAACGATAAACTGTCCTTTATCAGCCACGTCGATTACGCCTGTAAGAAAGCCTCTATGGCTATATCGGCATTATTGTGCATGATGTCGAATAGCTCGGGAGTGCAAGTAAGTAAGCGTAAGCTCCTGGCCAGTATACATAGGTACATAGGTACGGCGGGCTGGCATGGATCACTGCTTTGAGTACCAAGATCTACTTAAGCAAGCTCGAGAGTACACACAGGCTTATGTGCCTAAGAGTGGTTAGTGCATACCGAACGGAATCACGCGACGCGGTCTGCATCCCAGCAAGGATAATGCCAATAGGCATCTTCATAAAAGAGGACGTTGAGTGTTTCAAACAATGTGGCACAAGGGGTATTAGAAAGACCGCTAGAGCCACATCTATGGTTAAGTGGCAGCGCGATTGAAACAACTCCACTAAAGGTCGATGGACCCACCGACTAGTCCCGAAACTATCCGTTTGGGTCCGTAGGTGACACGATGAAGTGAACTTCCACTTAACATAGACTCTGTCAGGCCTTGGCCGCATTAGACAATATCTGCATAAATACGGACATGAACAGTTCTCCGCATGCACAGAGTGCGTGTAAGTTGAGGAAACCGCGGAACATGTGTCCTTCGTATGTACTCGCGACAGCGGCGCGAGATCCGGCATGATAGCCGTAAGCGGTCGTGACCCGACTCCGGACAATCTGGTCCAGAGGATGTGCCAAGACCGGGACATCTGGGACGCGGTATGCATAGCAGCTTCCTAGATTGTCTTCGATCTCCAGCAAAAATGACGGAACGACCAACGGCTGGTATCAGGTACCACCTAACTACTGAAGCCCTAAGTAATTAGACATAGTGGGTGCTTAACAAGCACAACAGCCCCCTCCTCGAAGTAATACCGAAATGTGGTTCTTGGGAAAGTCCAGGACTCATGGCATGGGTGGCTTTTTAGTGGCTCGAGGAGTTGGCACCCTCATCCCTACACCCTGAGTTCTTCGGGAGTCTGTTTGCAGATTTTCCATGCCGTTTAAAAAAAAAGATGGTGCTTGTCATTTGGTTTCCCAGCGCACGTCAAGCATTTGGAGGGTCCTTTACAGTCGCAAGCTTTGTGGATTGTGCTGCCACACCCGCCAGTTCGCGTCCCATAGACACAGGCATAATCTGCGTGGCTGCTGAAGTTTAGCCGATCGTCAATCATCACACCCAGATACTTCAGCACGCGCTTCGAAGCTATGACATGCCATCTGCGCTTTGCACCGCTTTGCAGTTGCTGACCAACATAACCACCCAAGGAGGTCTCGTAGATCAGCACCCTGTTCTAAAAGTAACTTTTCAGAATTCTGCACAGGTAATCAGGGACCCTCATTCTGTGCAGCGACCCGGCAATAGCCTCTCAGCCGGCGCTATTGAAGGCGATCTTAACGTCGATCGTTACAACAGCGCAAAATCGATCGCCTCTCCACTTTTGTCCGATTGGCATCCACCGTAGAATTCCTTTTCCGGAAACCAAATTGCATCCTCGATAGACCGTGCTCGCTCTCGGTAAATTTCGTCTGTCTGGTGAGGATGATCCTCTCCAGGAGTTTCCCGAGCGTACCCAAAAGGCATATTAGCCTATAGGATGCTGGATCTCCCGGAGGCTTCCTGGTTCGGCAACAACACTAGCTTCTGTATTTTCCACCTGTCCCGGAAATGGCCTTCCTTTAGACATTCCTGCAGCACAACCCTGAACATGTCCGGAAATGCCTGAATTGCCACTTTCAGAGCCACTTTAGGGATTCCATCCGGTCCGGGTGCCTTCTTCACATTGAGCCCTCTCGCCACTGCCACGAGCTCCTTGTTCGGAACTTGCATGCCTTCGGCGTAACTTCTTTCTACCTCGCCGTACGGTGATCTTCGCCATGACAGTTCATTTTGGTCAGTCTTATCTCCCGATTTAATTCGACCCTGACAGCTCGGAACACCACCCTACGCACCTCTCTGTCTGCTGCGGTCTGCTTTAGCTCTCTGGACACGTCTCCTGGCTCCGAGACAACTAACGCGTTAGTTTGTTGAATATGCAATGATATGGGTATTTTCTTATATAATTAAGGATGGCGTGACGATGCCAATAATTGGTATATGACGCCATTTAGATTCAAAACTCATCAAATATTACACAATATTGCTATTTTCAGCACAGGGACGATGCGTAAAATCTGAAAATTGATGTTTTACTTCATTTTTAAATCCACGATGGCTGTTATCGATGTTTGTTTTAAGGTTTACTGGCGGGACTCTGAATAGAGTATAAACCTCTACGCCATGCCTTTGATGATATCGTTGAGTAAATCTTTTCGAATCATTTTACCAGCCGAACACGGAACATGTCGCTGTTGACACTGCCTCAAAAGGTGTTACATTTTCTAATTTGCTTCCTCTTTCTCTCAGTCATGTTCATGTTCAGTGTTATGTATGCTGTCGTTTCGTCTTTTTTTTATATAGTTTGTCAGTGAGTTTTCTTCAGTCTTTTGTAGTTTAATTCGTCATTTATTTGCTGCGAAAGTCTTTTTGAGCAGTTTCTTCTTCTTTAGCATTTCAAGCTTATTGCTTTCACAATTAGCTTATGGCTTGCTCTCAACTTAGTGTTCTAAATGCACTTCAACAGTTATTAATTAAGAGGTTTCGATGCCAAGTACCATTTTTGCATTAGTATGATTGTGTGGCAAGTACAATCATACGCTATGCCCAGGGAGTCGAGAAATTTTCCTTAACGAAAAATTCCTAGACCAGACCGGGAATGGAACCCAGCCACCTCCAGCATGGTGTTGCTTTGTAGCTGCGCCTTTACCGACTGAGCTAAGGGAGGACCACAGTTTACTCGTATAAAAAAAGTTGTCATAATGTCGTCGAGATATTTGAATTCTACCAGTTTTAGTAATTTCTGATGTTACAAGTCTCAGTACCCCAGCAAAGGATTCTATCAAATTGAGAACAAATGCTAATACCAAGTTATCATTTTTTGATCACTGAATATGTTATCATTGAGGCTGAATAAACAGCCAAAATAATATAATGTATAACAAAAAAATACTCGTTGAATACCATAATAATAGCTTATTTTGTTATCACTGCGAACATCTTGATAACAAATCCTGTACTGTAAGCAAATTAAAAAAAAAAAAAGTTTCAAATTATGTTATCAATTGGAAATCCAATTCTCATACTAATATTTGAAATTTCGTGTTTTTTTTTTTGATAAAAAGGATAATTTCATGTTTAAATATGCTAATAATATTCATAGTTTTGCATTCAACTATTAACGATCGTAAAAAAAAGGAATGTTGAAAATGATAACATATGAAAACAAAATTTGTCAATGGTGATAACTAAATTGTTTATGCGATAACAGCGGATATCAAAACGATATCTGGGATAACAGAACTTGTTACTTATATGATACCAGCATGTTATTTTCCTATGCTATGGTAGCCCCAACAGTAAATTGTTTATGGTTTACAGATGGGACTTATGAGAGAGAAGTTAACTTTAAAACAGTTTGGAAGGTCGTTGCGTCTCTTTATGTTATTTAACTAGTCAGTCAATGTTACGTTTATAAGTTCAAGTTTATAATTTTGTTAATAGATGTCTAGTTCCTATCTGTTCTTAAAAACATCGATGCATACCTCGTATTACCACGTTTAAGTCACCTATCACTTTGTCCGCCTTAGTCAGTTCTTGTCTTCTGCATTATTCAGTTAAATTCCATAGTTCTATTGTAGAAAAGGTTTCGTTTACTTGTCCGTTCATTGTCTCCTTTTTATTTGTCTAATCTTAATCTCTAAGTCGTTTAATCGCTTCAAAGTCTTACATGCACGTGCAGTCTAACAATATTTTTTTGAGTCTTGGCCAACTATAAGATTCACTTTTCGGTGGCAAAGTAAAGCTTCATCATGCCTATTCCCTATCTATTATTATAAAATGATCACGAATGAAGCCGTTAAAAGATTTTTTGTACACCATTGATATAATGTGTGGTATTGTTATTATGGCTCTTTGAAAAGAGAAATTAAAAAAATAGAATGGGGCCACGTTCCTAGTTTTAGTAAAACTTCTACTCAGTGAATCCAACAGTCGATTCCCTACGAATGTCAATAATCTTGAACACATTGTCCATCAACACTTCTATCTAGCTAAATTTATATTTAAGCGTGGCTACGGCTCATCATGTCAGGGAACGCATAAGAAAGGTGTTCCAGCCAAGAGGAAATCCCACATCAATATCACTGAGGAAAGAGCCCCACCAGACTGTACCAGCTCCCAGACAAGATGTCCGTTGGATTACATCTGTAAAATCAGTGCACCAATGCCAGATATGTGACGCGGCATTAAATAAAAATAAACACCATGTGATACCACCACGTCAGAATATGTCTTTGCTTGCCATCTCAGTGATAATGGCGTAGGCCCACCCATCACCACCAGATCACATATCCGAGTGGAGGGAAATCCAAGATGGCCGCCATCGATGTTAGATAAATATTTTAAAATGCAATGGGGATGGTGTGAAAATGAAATAAAAAACGATATCCGACACCATTTTGGTTTGCAAAATGACGCCCTTTGGTTCTAAAAAGTCTGGAAATTTTACACAATGCTGCTACTTTCAACACAGGGACAGAGGTAGATGGTAAAAATTGATGTTCATGTGTGACATTCGAAAAGATGCACAAAAAATGTTGCAAGTAGCTAAAGGGAAGTGACCAGTTTTGGAATTGAACCAAGATCTATAAATCAACACTTTAAATCAAAGATGATTTTAATAGCGACCTTAGATTGCTCATATATGGAGATATCGAAACCTCCCGTGACGTCGCCAGGGTACGTCAATCATATCGTAAATTGATCTTCTTAAGAAGGGTCACATCTCACGATAGGTGGATACATTCAGGTTTTTTATAAGGAAATTGACAAAACAGAAACGACATACATGCATGCTACACTGCAAGTGAATGCACTGTTCGAAGATCTCGTTAAAGATTAATCGAAGCATAGTCCCAAGGCAATGACATACGCTATTTGGCATCCGATTTAAGTTCACCTCGTCAGATTTAGCGCAACGATACCAAAGGGTGGCATCATCGCTTGATACCCGCTATAGCTAGCATTTTTTTCTCGTTTCACTCGGCAATATACGTTAGGTTTCGATTCCAAGTGGTTGACTTTTGCTTCAAAAAATGTCTCCGAGCAGATTCGTTGGTGTGTTGTGGTATAGAATACACCATGGTAAGCATGAGTGGGATTGGGGTATACGACTACTCTCAACAGCATGTTCTCTAGGGCCAAACCCATTTGAATATGGTAGTTAAAGTTATAAAATAAAAATAGAACTTATAGAATCATTGTTTGCATCCTGTTGGCTACATCCGGTCAACAAGAAAGGAAACAATATAGACTCCGTTTTTTATGAAATTTCAAAGGTGACAGTTTAAAAATACCTACATACAAGCAAAGACATGTTAGATTTATTTGAAATTAGACGCAGAAAAAGTCTGTAGCTCACAGCTGAAATAGGCCTATCTGTCAAAGTATAAGCTTTCTATTGTGGAATTCAGCGGTACTTGCTCGCGTTTACTAGTGATAGTTTGAAAAAATGTTTCGGCTTTTCATTTTTTTATTTTAAAAAAAGTGATCAAGCAAAGTGTCAGTTTAAATTTTCCTAGTTTTCCAATCAGGATACTGTTGGGACAACCCACAAAGTTTTATAATGGTTTTTTTTTTGTTGGCAAATCAAGGTAAGCCGATTTTGGCTGATTCAAATCAACAAAAAGGATGCTAAAGGGCGATACGGTCAAAATTTGGTTAATATCAACTTGACGTATTTCTTTCAATTTTGCATTTAAAAAACCTGAACACCCCTCATTTTGAAGGTGTGTGTGTGTAGAATCTTGCTCCTATTTTGATTTTGGAATTCACTCTTCAGTTGTCAAAATGCCGTCCAAGCAAGAAGAGCAGCGTATCAAAATTTTGCTCGCGTATCGCGAAAATCCGAGCTACTCGCACGCAAAGTTGGCAAAATCGCTAAAAGTTGCCAAATCAACCGTTACAAATGTAATTAAAGTGTTTGGGGAACGTTTGTCGACAGCCAGGAAGTCTGGATCGGGGGGAAATCGAAAACCGGAAGCCGCTGAGACGACAAAGAGAGTTGCCGGTAGTTTCAAGCGAAACCCTAACCTATCTCTCCGAGATGCCGCAAATAAGCTGGGTGTATCGTCTACAACCGTGCATCGAGCCAAAAAACGAGCTGGACTATCGACTTACAAGAAGGTAGTGACTCCAAATCGCGATGATAAACAAAACACGACGGCCAAAGCGCGATCCCGGAGGCTGTACACGACGATGCTGACGAAGTTTGACTGCGTGGTAATTTACGACGAAACCTACGTCAAAGCCGACTACAAGCAGCTTCCGGGACAGGAGTTTTATACGGCAAAAGGAAGGGGAAAGGTAGCAGATATTTTCAAGCACACGAAACTGTCAAAGTTCACAAAGAAATATCTTGTTTGGCAAGCCATCTGTACCTGCGGCTTGAAAAGCAGCATTTTCATAGCTTCCGGGACTGTCAACCAAGAAATTTACGTGAAAGAGTGTTTGAATAAACGTCTGCTGCCTTTCCTGAAGAAACACGGTTGTTCCGTGCTGTTTTGGCCGGATTTGGCATCTTGCCATTACGGTAAAAAGGTCATGGAGTGGTACGCCGCCAACAACGTGCAGGTGGTTCCCAAGGACAAGAACCCTCCCAACACGCCAGAACTCCGCCCAATCGAGAAATACTGGGCTATTGTCAAGCGGAACCTAAAGAAGACCAAAAAAACTGCTAAGGACGAGCAGCAGTTCAAGGCAAACTGGCTTTCTGCGGCGAAGAAGGTGGACAAGGTGGCTGTACAAAATCTGATGGCAGGGGTCAAGCTTAAGGCCCGGCAATTCGGATTTGGAAAAGCGGAAGCCTAACTGAATATTTTTCCTGAATTTTATACTAATTGAACTTGAAAAAGAAATTTAATTTGATTTTTTAAATAAACGATTTCACCGATTTACACGCGTTTTCCCTTGACCAAATTTTGA
Organism: Aedes koreicus; assembly: GCA_024533555.2. Classification (NCBI taxonomy): domain Eukaryota; kingdom Metazoa; phylum Arthropoda; class Insecta; order Diptera; family Culicidae; genus Aedes; species Aedes koreicus. Next base: position 217,302 of record JAHHFK020003195.1, on the reverse strand, counting down.
CCGTATCACCCTTTATTGGGGTCACTCACAAAGTGGAGTGGTGGTTTTCCATTGGGAAAACAAAGATAAGACGCTTATTTACGGAGATAATCGCATTTAAAAATTTCCAGAGGCCACTTGATGAAAAATTGAGGTATTGGCATGCTATTTTGAACCAAAACTGGGGTAACGAAAATCGACGATTTTAAACCCCCTATACAAGCGATTAAACGCTTATATATGGACATAAACGCATTTGAAGGTCTCCAGAGCCCACTTGCTGAAAAATTCTGGCATACTTATTTGGGCCAAAACCAGGGTACCGAAAAACGACGATTTTTTAGGCGTTAAATTGATGAGTCCAGCTCCGATACCATTGTTCTTGATCTGTTGGATGGTATCCCTAACATGTTCATTTTCTTGAATGAGTCAATGAAGTCAAAGGCCGTTGTCATTCGTCAGCTGGAGAGTGCTGAACTTTCCAATTTTCGGTCTGAACTCCTCCTCCTCTGGCCAACCTGAGCATTCAGGTCTTCTATGATGATCTTGAAGTCATGGCATGGACAGCGGTCGTATCACGTGTGTTGCCGCAGTTCTGGTAAATGGTATGACTACCTCTAAACGTTCGCACCATGGATTCCTTCCAACACACCTCCTGCAGCGCAACGATGCCGAACCCGCGGACCTTCTGTACATCGGAGAGTATGCGTGAGCTTCCGATGAAGTTGAAAGATTTACAATTCCACGTACCAAGTTTCCAATCGCAAGTCCTTTTTCGTCACTGTGGTTTGCGCCAATTATTCCGGTCCGAAATCCCTTGTTGACTTTTCGTTGCTAGTTTTTTAACGGCTTGGCTCGCAGGGCCTGACACCAACCCCCTACTTTCCAGAGGACCAGGGCGTACCTTCCAGGAAGCTTTGAGTTCTGCATTGGCATTTCCTTCAAATATAGTACTAAGTTGCTAGGTTTAAGTCCTCTAAAAATTTCAGAGAGTTATTGCACGGACATCTTTTGTGGCCCCATAACGGGTGTTCAATAAAAAATGAGAATTTTTTCAGTCATATAGTAAAAAAAATGTATAGACTTTTTTCAACGAATTCAGTTTTTTTTTAAATTAAAAACATAATGTTTATTCTTCAAAAAAAAACGTCAATGAATATCGGAGAAGGGGCCCTCGTCAGCCGTACGACGCAACTTAGTCGCGATGCTCTCACAAGATCGCTGGACGGCACTGACGTCCATCTTCCGGATACAATTCCGGATCCTCTTGGCCAACTGCTTCGTATCCTTGGCCCGTCAATTATTTTTGTACACTACCCAGGTAACCAATAAGCATTAGCATATGCAGTAAATCAACCCTTAATCTGCATTTCAGATGCTACAAGCATTATATTAGCATTATATCAGCATCTTGAATGCTAACTGTTGTAAAGTTGCATTTCAAATGCTATTTAAATGCTTGTAGCCTGTAATAAGCATTTCGAATGCAAAATAGCATCAATGAAGCATTATCATAGCATTGCAGTAAAGCAGCCGTATATTGGGCCAAAAGTGGCATTTATGTGGCATTTAAGGTGACTTAATTGCTTAATAGGCTGCCGCAAAGGCGCTTTGGAACTGCTTATTGGTTACCTGGGTAGGGCACTGAGGGAGCCGAAAAAAATCCTCAATGGGACGGCACTGGGGCAAGTTGGTCGGGTTCCTTTCTTTCGGCACGTACGGTATCTTTTTCTGCTAAAGATACTCCAGCGTCTTCTTGGCGTAATGGGAATTCGCCTTGTCCGGCCAGAAGACGTACTTCCCATCCGCATGATGCTCCTTTAAGAACGGCAGAAGACACTCCTCCTGGTACACTTGTTGATTGTTGTCCAGACCGCTTGGCTTGAACCACGGCTTTGGAATCCCTCTGTCCGATATGGCGATGTACAACATAACTTTTTTTTCCAAATTTATGCTTAAACTTATATTTTACTTCGGGGAGTGTGGCCGACTTGTCGCTGGAATAGTAGCTGTCATTTCCTGGAATGTGAGTCTTTGAGAGCGGAAAGTAATTTTCGTCGTCCAGCACGAACAACGTCCCACGGTAGTTCTTCGTCATCCACCGGCACTGCGATTTCACGGTCGCTATCTGCTCGTCCGTGTACTCGGGGGACCGAGTCTTCTTCCGACAGATGATGTCCTCCATCTTGAGGGTTCGTTGAATCAAGGTATGGGAGCAGTGATATTTACGGCCGGCGTCACGCAAACTCGTTCCGTCCTTGTTGTCGAACAGCTTTTTCAACGCTTCATTCTTCTTCTTCGTCATCATCTTCGCCGGGCGGCCGCTACCGGCCTTTCGTTCCACGCTCACGGATGCCAGGATCTGGTAAACTGTACTCACGGGCACGTTTTCGTCTCGAAAGTGGTCTACCGTAAACTTTTTTCCACGATGACCATGCGTTTCGTAAAACCGTACAACACGCTCGCGGAGTGCTTGCTGTTTCGACGCCATCTTCGATTGAACTGACAGCACCCGAGCGAAAAGAAACATGCCATTTATTTCTAGGGAGTCCAGAGAGCAATTCTCTTGGAGAGAGGAAAATTGGCGCTCTTTACGTTAATTACAGAAAGGTATTGAAATCTTCCTTATATCTGCTGGAGGCCTTTTATCCTCACTAGATCGTTCGTCGTTTTGTTATATTTAATTGCTGCAAAGAAAGCCATTAACGTTGAGGCTGTCTATATCACCAACCAATAAACAATAACGAATTAAATGAATGTCATTGTGTTGATTTGTAAAGATTGTACTCGAAAAAAATACAACGTACAAAAATGATCACAAAAAAATCATTTTAAGTCGGATAAATTTATTTAAGGTGGGGTTTTTTAAACACTCAGGGAATAGATAAACACATATTAGCTATGATTTTGCAAAGATAGTTTATTCAACTTTCTCTTCTAGGCTAAATGTCCGCACCTTGGGCTTAACGCTACCCATCAAATTATGAGCAACACTTGAACCATCGTTCTTACACACTTTCATCCACTCTTTCTTCAAATTCTTGTCGTTTTTGAAGACCTTCCCTGTTTGCCGGAGCTTGTTCTTCATAATTCATAATCGCCCAGAATTTTTCTATTGGACGAATTTCTGGCTAGTTTGGCGCATTTGCCTCCTTGGGCACAAAAACAACATCGTTGGCTTCGCACCACTCCATCACCGGTTTCTCGAAATGGCACGATGCCAGATCCGGCCAAAACAGTGTCGCCTTCGTGGGACCGGAGAAAGGGCAGCTGGCGCTTTTGGATGCATTCTCCTTTATATATTTGGTCGTTAATGGCGCCGGTCGTTCTGTATGGCTGGATGAATTTGCCTCACCCACAGATCGTCTGCCACACCAAGTACTTTTTGACAAATTTGTCGACCTTCTTCTTCTGGAATTGCTCCTGAACATCCAAGCGGGACTTGCCGACGAAAAACTCCAGGCCGGGGTTCTGCTTGGCGTCCGCTTCAATGTACGTCTCGTCGTCCATTACGATGCATTTCGGCTACATCTGCCGCTCGCGGTACAGCTTTCTGGCACGGGATTGGGCCACCGTGTTCTGTTTATCAGTTCAGTTAGGCACCTTCCTTGCCTTCAAGACATGGAATTCGACCCGCTGCATTGTCTGCAGGACGAAACAGACGGAAGAATTGACCTTCTTGGTCACGTCCGGAATCGAATGGTTCGGGTTGCGCTTGACGTAATCCCTCACCTTCCTTGCGTTTACGGGGTCGGTCGAAATCGCTTTTCGTTCGCTGACAGCACGCCACTGGGTCGTCTGGGTCTCCTTGAACGATTTTACCACACGGGACACGGTCGAATTGTTGATTCCCAAATGTTTCGCGATCCACTGGTCTGGATTTTCCACGACCACGCCCATAATTTCTTTGTCGAAGCACTTACTTGGAAGCCATCTCGATAGCCACTACACAGATTATGACGAAATTTTGCACATGTTAACAATACAACTCTGAACTAGTTTTACCCATAATTTCATCAATTTTACCCATGCAATAAAACGTTATACACAAAGGAAAGTGTTAATTTTTTTTCGAGTACAATCTTTAGCTGTTCTTATAAATCGCCATAAAGGGCGATACGGTCAAAATTTGGTCAATATCAACTTGACGTATTTCTTTCAATTTTGCATTTAAAAAACCTGAACACCCCTCATTTTGAAGGTGTGTGTGTGTAGAATGTTGCTCCTATTTTGATTATGGAATTCACTCTTCAGTTGTCAAAATGCCGTCCAAGCAAGAAGAGCAGCGTATCAAAATTTTGCTCGCGCATCGCGAAAATCCGAGCTACTCGCACGCAAAGTTGGCAAAATCACTAAAAGTTGCCAAATCAACCGTTACAAATGTAATTAAAGTGTTTGGGGAACGTTTGTCGACAGCCAGGAAGTCTGGATCGGGGGGAAATCGAAAACCGGAAGCCGCTGAGACGACAAAGAGAGTTGCCGGTAGTTTCAAGCGAAACCCTAACCTATCTCTCCGAGATGCCGCAAATAAGCTGGGTGTATCGTCTACAACCGTGCATCGAGCCAAAAAACGAGCCGGACTATCGACTTACAAGAAGGTAGTGACTCCAAATCGCGATGATAAACAAAACACGACGGCCAAAGCGCGATCCCGGAGGCTGTACACGACGATGCTGACGAAGTTTGACTGCGTGGTAATGGACGACGAAACCTACGTCAAAGCCGACTACAAGCAGCTTCCGGGACAGGAGTTTTATACGGCAAAAGGAAGGGGAAAGGTAGCAGATATTTTCAAGTACACGAAACTGTCAAAGTTCGCAAAGAAATATCTGGTTTGGCAAGCCATCTGTACCTGTGGCTTGAAAAGCAGCATTTTCATAGCTTCCGGGACTGTCAACCAAGAAATTAACGTGAAAGAGTGTTTGAATAAACGTCTGCTGCCTTTCCTGAAGAAACGCGGTTGTTCCGTACTGTTTTGGTCGGATTTGGCATCTTGCCATTACGGTAAAAAGGCCATGGAGTGGTACGTCGCCAACAACGTGCAGGTGCTTCCCAAGGACAAGAACCCTCCCAACACGCCAGAGCTCCGCCCAATTGAGAAATACTGGGCTATTGTCAAGCGGAACCTAAAGAAGACCAAAAAAAACTGCTAAGGACGAGCAGCAGTTCAAGGCAAACTGGCTTTCTGCGGCGAAGAAGGTGGATAAGGTGGCTGTACAAAATCTGATGGCAGGGGTCAAGCGTAAGGCCCGGCAATTCGGATTTGGAAAAGCGGAAGCCTAACTGAATATTTTTCCTGAATTTTATAATAATTGAACTTGAAAAAGAAATTTAATTTGATTTTTTAAATAAACGATTTCACCGATTTACACGCGTTTTCCCTTGACCAAATTTTGACCGTATCACCCTTTACTTCTCACTACTTTGCAATACTATTCACCAATCCAAAAAAGGCAATCATTTATTTTGAAAAGGAATTATAAAGCCTTCAACCTAAATTCATTTGACGATCGATGTTTTGTATCAATGCGCACATAAAATATGCGTTTATATAAATATTCCACGGTATTTTCAATGCAATTAGGACATTAAATTAGGAAACTTGAGATTTTAAAAGTGTGTACCTGAAAACGGACTTTAAATTTTATTATTTTGATTTCACAGATATAGAGTAAGGTACAATGGACCGGGTGTTGCACTCAGTTTTCTTTAAGATTTGTTTTCGATAATAACAGTCTGAGGAGCACCGTACGAGTATTTATGTATCACTGGTCAATTGCGAAACAAACAAAATTCAATTCTAAGTTGTTAACTCCATCAAGAAAAACAATTTGCCGAACGTCTATCCTACTTATTGCCAATTTGGTTATGATGATTTGTCACCGATCTTGGACATTTCAGGAAAACTGGATGATGACTTGAATTTCCACTATATTCGTCGAATGAAATCAACGACGAACCACAATTTTCGTTTCAATTAGATAAGCTACTTAATAGGAAGCCATCACGTGAACGACCACTCGAGTTTCGCTCGATCCAGCAAAATATCTTGCGGTTATGATTATAAGCAGCGCTCACAAACTGTACCCCGGGCGTCTGCTTCGGTCTAGTCGCACCGCAGATTCATCGTCTGAAAGTGAAAGTAGCTTTCCCCCCAATTGATCCTTGAGATGATGATTCCTTGGTCGGTCTTTAACAGACAAGCAGTGCTCGAAAGGAATGAACGTTTATTTTTACGGCATTAACATGACTCACGACGGCGACCACAAACCAACGATAGCATCTAACGACCCAACCGATGAAAGACCTTTTTCCTAGGGCAATGAGATGAGCGTTAGCAGGAGGTTAAATCTCATATAGAAGTAGAATTGAATCTAAAACGATTCGTTAAGCGTTTTAGCCTTCTCCGGCGCTATTCCGTAACGTTTGTTGAATCCCAGAGGCAATCGATAGCTTATTTCCGTCTCACAACAGCAGCCAGAGCGTGGCGGTGGAAGCTATCCTTCGGAAGCAACAGGACACGCACGTACAATTGGGTGTTTTGATGGTAGGATATTGCACGCGTATTTGTTTGCCGCCTTTAGTTGTGTAACGTGCCAGCCAGCCAGCCATCTACCGTTACGACCGTTGAATGTTTTATCGATTTCTATTTTATGCAAACTTGAGTCAGACGACAAGCGGACGGAAATGAAATCGGGAAGAAATATGAGCTCTGACCCGTAAATAGCTCTCATCCGAAACGGAACGGAAGAGCACAAGATTGAAGGCCGCATCATCAATTCGCTGAAATATAACGTGACAATGTAGGAAAATGTTCTTCATGTTTTCCCTTTCCACACTTTTCCGGGAGACGCACGCTGTCGTACCTTAATGAACTCGAATTCCCAGAACAGGTCATTACCGTGCTTGTAAAACATTCTCATTTAAAGCCATCAATTCCTGTGCGGGTGCCCCGCTTTTTCGGAGAACATATTGCTGGCCACGCGCTACTGATGCACTCCATGTTGAAGCTTGTTGGGAAACTAAACACTGGGAGCTCATTTTCCAAATGTTTCACCGCTTTCTCGTTGTTTGTTGTTTAATAAGTTACTCACGAAAATTTGATGTTTACACGCTAAGAAAAGCCATAATCTTAAGTGAGTGGGATTATACGAGAAAAGTACTACTTTTCCCAATTATAGCTGTTGTTTACTTACAATAAAGTAATGATAAATAAGTAACTGCAAATCATTCATGAATAATTTTGCTTATTGTTAATGACGAATTTCGTTATAGTAACACAACAAAAAATAAAATACCCCATAAATTTGGAAAAATCTAGCATTCTTTATTTATTTGATATAATTATCAACAAACTAATTTGGTGTCCAAATGATAAAAACAAACTATCTTAGCACTAACAAAAACTGTCTTCTAGTATAGTCTCGCGACTTATTAAAATCAAAAACAGAAAAAAAAAAAAAAAAAAAAACATAATTAGAGGCACGTTGCAAAGCAATCATTCCAGAATTCGTCCCGTAGACGGTTCCCCTGTGTGGAACTCTAAGGAAGGAGGTGTTTCGTAAGATGAGGCTACGAGCATGGAGTGGAATATCGGTGAGCAGTGAAGGGCAGTCTATTCGATCAGACAGCAAATCAGCCACGATAAGTGCCTTCGCGGCTTCACGACGAATTTGAGGAATGTCCAAATGAGTCATAAGGCAGCGACTCTCGTAACTCGGATGGTTGAAAGGATCCCTCCAAGGCAGTCTCCGAAGATCGCATCGGATGAAACGTCGTTGAATTGACTCAATAATGAGGGTTCCAGACCGGGGAAGCATATTCCAAGGTGGAACTCACCAACGAACAGTACAGCGACTTAAGGCAGTGCACGTCTCAAAATTCTTTAGCCACCCGAAAAATAAAGCCAAGATTTAGGGACGTTTTCGTTATGATGTAGGACATGTGAGGTTTGTACGTGAGTTTATCGTCGAGTATCACACCAAGGTCCTTTATTTGTATGTCTCTGTGCAGAGGAGTTCCAACCAAGGAATAACCAAAGATAATAGGAGACTTCTTCCTAGAAAAAGTAACAACGGTACACTTTCTCGGATTCAAGAGCATACAGTTCAGCACGCACCATCTTCGTACTGTCTCTAAATCTGCCTGCAAGTGTAAAGCGTCTCGTAGCGAATCCACGCGAATGTAGATTTTGAGGTCGTTAGCAAAGCTTAGCCGATGAGATTTCAGCAACATGTTGACATCGTTACAAGACCAACGACCCAAGATGACTACCTTGCAGAATGCCGGAAAAGGCGGGGCTAATTTCAACCTTGAGGGTTCTGCCACAAAAATACGATTTGAACCAGTGAAGCAAGCAGGCACCGAAGCCAAGCCTTTCCAGTTTTGCCACAGCGAAGTCATGGTTGATTCTGTCGAAAGCTGAAGATAGGTCCATGTAGATAATATCCGTTTGTGAACCAGCTAAAATCCCATCCATGATAATGGAAATGATTGACAGAATGTATGTGGTCGTTGAACGCTTCGGCATGAATCCATGTTGATCTTCGCTGATATATTGCTTCACGTAGAAAACACGGGTTCCAAAACAGCCAGTTCAAACAGCTTAGAGGCTGCGCACAAGCTCTGAACTCCGCGGTAGTTATCAACATTTCTTCTAACTCCTTTTTTGTGCACGGAAAACATGTACGCTTCCCTTCATAGTGTTGGAAACTTGCCGGTCATCAATGGTGACCGATAGATGTGGCCTAATGGTGCGGTCAGCGAAGCAATGCAATGTTTTAGAAATACGGATGGAATACCGTCCGGTCCAGCGTTGAAGTCAAGTCTTCAACTTGTTTGCAGCAACAACGATTTCTGCATCGTCGATAGGGATTGCGTTGAAATACCGGTCAGACAAAGGGCCGTTATTCGTGGCTGGAGGGCATCGTTATGGAAAACATCTGCAAAATTTTCGGAGCACATGCTACAGATGTGTTACAACGGACGTGTTACAGCGAGTTCCTAGAGATGGATGAAGTTAAACCGTTCTCCATGCGTTGCTCATTGTTGTGTCGCCAGGATTATGCTTCAGTTTGTTTGAGCTTGCGTTGGTGGGCCGAGAAGCAGCGTCGAGCCAGCTACTTGTATCAATGGTTGAGCGTCACGTAATGGTTCCGTAATGCTACCGACTGGTGTTTCGAAAACCAACGAAAGACCCCCACTTTTTTTTATTTCAGCCTGCGCAGGGCATTTGTCTGCCATCCCTGCCCTTCGGTTCAGAAAGGGGATGTGTGCGTTCTGCCGGCTTGGTTGCGGCAGATTTCATCTGTGAATAGGCTGCCACATCAACGTACAAAAGTGCCTGAACCAAATGGACAGCTTGTAATGATCACTTGAAGATGCGATGCGAAATAATTGCTCTGATATTCTTAAAATGTAGCACGTAGTAAAATGTGTCTTGTCTTCTATATCTAAACGTGATGGAATCGAGTGAATGAGCGGAAAATAATCGGGAATGATCTCACATATGCATCCATCGAACCATTCTGAACGGCCGTTGTGAGAACATCACCATGAAAATCTCTCATGCGCATAGCATGTTACCGATTATTAATGCTTTCTCTCCTTTCTCCTATTCTCTTCCCTATTCTATAACCGCGAGCAATGCCATATGACATCGTGCATATGCCATAGGCCAGCATAGGCATTCGACTAAAGTCAGCTCTTCAAAAGCAGAAACACCGAGACGACACCGAGCAATTAGTAAAGAACGGTATATAAAACCTTAACCAATTTTACTTTCAGCCAAATTTCCTAACACAAGGTAAGCAATCAAATGACCAGAACAAATACAAATATTAAATAACACATAACGGGGAAAGGGAGGGACCAGCAGGGCACCCAAATGAGACGATTTGGATAGGGAGCATGGGACTGCCTCCTCCCTATTGTTAACATTTCGCGGAACGAGGCCGGGCTCCCCATCTATTGGGTTTATTCTGTCAATCGAGGGCTCGATTCTAGTGCTGTGAGTGTGAACTTTCTTTTGGAAAGTGATTCTCTTCCCTATATCCGTGAGTTTCGCGTAAGTGACTCTGCTTACGGACCCGCCCAAACGTTTTTAGTCCTTCATACAGGAGCTTGATGGTCACAAACAACAATAAAATCCTGATCAAATCGTTTTTCAGATTATTCCCCTGCTATGGAAAGTTACCTTGCTACAATATATGGTAGTATTACGTCATCATCATCATCATCATCATCATCATCATCAGGGTATATGTCTGCCATGGTAATTTTTTTGAGGCTGGAGAGACTTTCTTTAAAACATGTCTGTCGATCGAATAGCTAAGGATGTTGGAGAACGGAGTAGTGGTGATTTCGGTGTCGTTCATGTCGATGGTTTCATTCCAGTTAATACTGCTAAGGAGTGTATCGAAAATAAGCTATCCACAAACTTGCTTTCAAGTTTTGTTTAAAACCGATATTTTATTCATACAAAAAATTGATCCTTTATTGTACGAGGTTAAACGAGGAACATAATGAAGACCGGATGAAATTTAAGTTATTCCTTCACGAATTTTAGAACTTTGGATCGAATGCTCTTCATCAAGTTCCGGACAAGTGTTGCATCGCATTTTTTGGACGCTTGAGCCCAAATTTTTTTGAACTCCTGCATGTTCCCAGCTGCCTTACCAGTCTTCTTGAAGACCTCTTCACGATTGCCCAGTAACGTTCGATGGGTCGAAGCTGAGGGCAATTTGGTGGATTGATATTTTTCTCAACGAAATCTATACCCTTTTCCGCAAGCCAATTGAGAGTGGTTTTGGCATAGTGAGCCGACGCTAAATCCGGCCAAAACAGTGGAGGTGTACTATGCTTCTTATATAAAGGCAACAATCTCTTCTGGAGACACTCAGATCGATAGATTTCCGCATTTATAGTTCCGGTAGTGTAAAAAATGGTTGACTTCAAACCACAGGAACATATTGCTTGCCATACCAGTACCTTTCGACCGAATTTCTCCACTTGAATCGACCTGTCCGCATCGCTCACATCCTACCCAACGACGGCAGTAAAGTATTGTGGACCTGGAAGGGTTTTTGAGTCCTCCTTTACATAGGTCTCATCGTCCATCGAAACGCATGCATCCGGACGCTGCAAAAGACGCGAATACAATTTCCGGGCCCTTGTTGCTGCTCGCTTCTTCTGTTCTGCACTTTGTTTCGAGATTTTCTGCTTCTTGTAGGTCTTCAGGTGGTTTCGCCTCTTGATACGCTGGATCATTCCGACACTCGTTCCTGCTTTTTTGACCAAATCACGTATTGACATTGATTTGTTCTTCATGATTAGAGATACCACTTTCTGCTCCAGTTTCGGGCTGGAAGAACCGGGTTTTCTGCCTCTTCCTGGTAGCTCATCCAAAGAATAGTGTTCCCCAAACTTGTTAATGATGGTTTTAACACTCGCATGATGAATTCCAAACCGCTTCGCCAATTTTCGCATAGTAATACACTTCTCACTTAGCCATGTGTCCAGAACCTTAATTTTCACTTCCTTTTCAATACGCGACATTTTGAAAACGCAGAATTTGAACCGCACAAACAAGTAAACAAAAGAAAGCTGACAGTCAAACGCACAGCATGCAGTGTTCAGAGCATAAAAAACCATCACAAATACATGCGTACAACGCAAATGTATGTGGATAGCTTATATTCGATACACTCCTTAAGCATATCGAGGACGCTGTCGTAATCTGCATTGCCAAAGTCATGGTAGGTGGATAGCGGTACAATTACTGGTTAAATCGGTGCACTAGTCACGAGATTGAGAAGAAGTGGTGGATGATGAGGCATCTGTTTTACTAGTGCAGATGGGACTAGCATGATGCTTGGTGAAGTGTCGGCATTCACGAAGCGAAGGTCTAGAGATCGTCCATTTTCATTTACAATGTAGTTTATCTGGCGTTAGGATGCAACGGAATAATGATCAAGCATCGAAATCGACCTCGCATGGATGCGCGATTTGGAAGGTTCGGGATAAAGGAAGCTGTCAGATCCACGCCGCCATTTGATACCGGGGAGGTTAAAATCCCCGATCATAACGATTTTGTCTCTAAGGGAGGCATTGCCTGCCATTGGCATTTGTGTATCTGACTGAAGATGCACATTTATGAGATCACCCTTGCGCTGAACTGGCTGGCTTGACGTGCTGCAAGGGCTCAGTAGGGATTCTGGGTCAAGACACGAAGCTAAGAATCAATTCCATTGAAGAAATATCACATCAAATAGTTTTTCCACCTGCTACAGAGGATCGTGTGGCTGAAGGTCACATTGAGCATTTTACTATTCACATTGGGTTCGTAGTTGCAGCGCGCTTTGGGATCATCCTTGCTTTAGATCCACCCTAATAACATGGAAGGACATGACGGAAAATAGAGGCAAAACACATTTTTTTATCTCTTTTTTGTTATAGATATTAGGATAATCAGTGGTCTTGGTCAAGTCTAACAGAGAGGAGAACCCATTGCTGTCGGACATAGTTTCCGTGCTACAGTGGGTGGTAGTAAATATCATACATAATCATGCACCATACATTTTACAGGAAGTTCAGGATATTACCATATACCTATATTTTTCTTCTCAGTAATAAACCAGTGGATGTCAGATGTATGTTGTGAATGCATGTTTTACATTTAAACATTTTTTTGATTATTTAGTATTTCATTATAACATCCTTTTATTTTAATCATATCATTGTATACTATTTAATTTAATCATATTTAATTTTCAGGATGTGGATTTTCATTTGTTATGTTATCCAGTGGATGTCATGATTTAAACCAATGAGATCCACCACAAATGAGTATAGTGGTGCAAGGAAACGGAGCAGCACATCGACATTTTGGATATACTATTCTTTATTTAGGATATTTCATCCTCAATCTTCTTCGGTGAAACAAACCTGTCTGTACGTGTGTTAGATACGGGATCGATGGAGAACATTTTCTCAACGGAGAATACGATGGTATGCTTCTTTTTTATTGCTGACACCAAAAGTTTCGAGCGCTCCAGCCGTAGTTGTTTGATTCGGTCCGTTACAAGGTGGCGCTTTACTCTTGCCCTGGACGAACATTCAAGTCAGCTTTGACCAACCGTTGCATGGTAGTTTTTGAAATATCGGCTTCCTTAGCCATTTTCCGGATCGATCTGATAGGATTTCTCCTCACTTTGTCTCTCACTGATGTGATGACCTTCGGTGTGCGAGCGAACCGTGGACGGCCACTTCCCGACTTCCGTGGACGTTGTCCATCAAGAAGTGAACGTTGGATACGGTAAACGGTAGCCAGGTGGTATCCCACAATCGTTGCAATTTGTTTTACGGGCTTTTGGGCGAGCAGCAAACTAGTCACAACCTCCTTTCCGTACATTTTGCTCAACTTTGCTAATCGCGAACGACTGTTTTGTTTACATCGTCTCAGAGTATACAGTCAGATGATTACACACACGCATTAAGACAGTAAAAATAATGTTTAAAGCTACCCAAAAATAAGTATTGAAAACTTTCGCATTTTTAATGGAACATACTGTAGAATGTTCTAACATACTTACTCACTTACTTATGCTAACCAAACGACCCATTAGAACAGTCCAAGCGTTGCAATGTTCCGCTACGAAATTAACGAAACTAATCAAACGATTTAACATAGTCTACGCCAACCGGTCGTGTGTTAAACACAAGCCCTCTGATTTTTTTTTTTGGAACAGTGGAAACATTTTCATGGGCAGTATTTTGATTTTGATCGAAAAATTAGCTTCAGATTATGTATATACGATAGTGACGTTTGTTTTTCGTTTAAACATAAGTTTCTGAACCCAAAAACAAATTTTCTGTTTGAACTAATGTTTGCTATAGTTCAACAAAAGAGGAAAGTCTGTATTAATTGCGCATCAGTTCTTTTTTCCGATAGGAGGAATTGTAAGATAAGTCCCGACGGGAATATTTCATTTGTTGGTCTATTTCTCGAACCAGTAGTTCAGCTTGAGATCCACGACATATGCCTCATTTATCTGTCTTTCATGAATGAAATACCGGAAGAAAGAATACAGTCCATTTTACTAAACTGATGGTAGACAGAGATTCTGTTCACATAACTGATTATATCGGTGGAAAGCCAGACGTTTATTTTCAATGAATCTTTATCATGAATGACTGACATTGAGTTTGTATTTGCTCGTTGAATTCCGTCTTTTTTCTAAAAAAAATACATTGACATTGATTCCATTCACTGAATATCATTTAATATGAAATGAAAGCGCACCGAGTCGCCTTTTATGAAAACATTTCCATACTGCAAAGGATGAAACTCAGAAACTCATAGTAAACAGGAAACCGATATGATCTGGACTGCAGCAAACCACAATCGGAGCGCGCTTTGAAAACGCATCAAGTGAGAAGTACACTCATTAAAACATCGTAAATACACCAGGAATGAGTGTTGGCACGGTAATTTATGCCTCTATCAACATAATCCAAGTACACAATTTTCTAAAGGCAGAAAAAACAAAACTGGTGCTTTGTTTACTTACAAGAGAACACACTCCTCTAGGTTTGTTTTAATCAACTAGTTTGTATATCATTCCTACTTACTGGAAATGTGTTTATAGTTGTTTCGTGGGATCTGTTTTTAAAATTAATACGTTGTTTATGTTTTTCTCGTCAGGCCGTTCACCTTTGCATTGCGTTAACCAGCTGTGAATCGCATGTTAGTCCCATATGGATAGACAATCAAGTAAAGATGGGACTGATATGTGATTCACGGCAGTTAATATAGACTGACTTTGAAGAATGTATCTGCAGTGTACTTTATATTAACTCGAGTTTTGTATTTGTTTACGCCTGTAAGTGGCATAAAGCAAAACGAAACTCTATACTAGAAGTATAAAGAGCTTCTAAAGTTTTTATTCTTTTTTTTAAGAAAGTAAACTGCGTCTTACTTCCTTTAATGGAGACTCATTTAAAAAAAAAATCAAAATTGTGAAATCTATCCAATATAGAATATTTTCATTTAATTAAATTATTTTTAGTAAATCGATAGTAAAGCATTATATGTACATTGAATTCTTTAGTCCTTAACAATCGTTTAATGTCTGATTAAATTCATAAAGAAAGTTTTTTTTTCAATAGCTTTTTAATTCTTTAAGCAAAGATTGTTCTCTGTTTCCTTGTACATTAAAAGTGTCTTACCCATACACTTACTTCGTTTTTTTAGGTCCCATTAAATAAAACATTACGATTCATAGGATGCCAAGGATGCCAGTTCTCATCCTAACTTTCGTATGGACAGTACACTGTAAATATAATTTAGTTTATAATACGAAATTGTTCGTTTAATTCACCAATGATGTTCCTTCGCGAACTTAATTGTGGTACAAAGTTATCGGTCAACGCGTACACGAATAATTTAAACACGCAACTTACATAAGTTGGCGTAATTATACGAACGGTTTATTACAGACTGTGTAAGATGTATATGTACAATCACCCATTGCAGCACGAAAACTAAGTCCGACAGCAATGGGCTCTCCTCTCTGTTAGACTTGATCAAGCTTTTATAACCACTGATTATCCAAATCATGCAATTGTGTAAAGGGCCAAGAACGGGTTGGGTGGATCGATAGGCAACATCACATATACGTTTCCGCAGGGATAAAAAAGAATGTCCTTCCAACAACAGGATTGAACAATTGATCAAAAGAGCGAGCTATCTAACATGAGGATGCCCCAATGGGCGGGGAGAAGAGCCCGCCCTCTATTCACAAACTGTTAGCAATGGGGAGTTGGCATTCCCACTCTCCCCATTCAGAGTGCTTCAATTGGGTGCCCTGATGGTCCCTCCCATTCCCATGAAATATTTATATAATGGTGTATATATTTATGTAAATGAAAAATACTACAAGCATTCGTATTTATAATATATGATCTTCATTCGGTTGATCTTGAAATGCAAAAAATGTTGTAAAATGTTAAACTGTAGAGTTCAGATTCACCAAAATCTTGATTTGAGGTATCCTGAAAAAGTTTATTAAATCTATTGAAATTTTACAAAACTAACATTTAAACATTTTAATTTACTGTTGCCATGGTCACTGTTTGCTACTTGATGCTGATTTTATATACCAAGTTAGGAATGGGAAGTTTTAACTGGAAGGGAGTTAGAGGTGAATGGGCAAAAAAAACAATATTTATTTATTTATTGTCGTCAATTATAAGTAGAGTGTTTGTTACATTTTGTTCCTAATTCTTGTTATAATCGAGGTTATCAAATACGCAACATTAGACTAACCAGCGCCTGGTTTACAATATTCATATGGCGTGTTCTTCTTTAGCGTATAGCATTGAAGTAATGCTTCACTTTGGATTTTGTAATTGTAAAGTCGATTGTATTGCTATGTAAATTGTAGGTTGCCATCGTCTGATTCAGAGGTTCAAATTTAGCGTAATTTGTGCGATAGTGATTTGTGAATATTTCGATTTCGCAGTTGCCGGGAGGGTATGTAAAACTATAATTTTGATAACAGCTATGCTAAATCAATGCGATGCGAAACAATGCCATTAACAAACGAAACTTTTGCAAGCTCTCGACGTTTTTTTAGTCTTTGCATGCTGATAAGCCTACAGCGAGCTTCATAGGGTGGGAGAGGAAATCTTTCCCAACCTAATTTACGTAATGCAAACAATAAAAACTGTTTTTGTACAGACTCTATTCGCCCTTCATGGATAACTGAAAAAGGCGACCAGACTACACTACAATATTCCAGTATTGACCTCACACAAGCAATGTATAATGTTTTAATTGTGTAAGGGTCGTTAAAACTGTGACTAAAGCGTTTTATAACTGCAAGCATGTTATTAGCTCTGTTAATTATTGTATTATAATGGTCAATGAATGTTAGCTTAGAATCCAGCATAACTCCTAAATCACTTATGCACTTTCCTACATACTGATTTCCTAGAGTGATCATAATGTCAGGTGTGTCTTGTTTTCTGCTAAATGCTATCACATTACATTTTTGAACATTCAATTGTAAACGGCTTTTGTTACACCAAGTATAGAAAATATGTATTTCTTCCTGAAATATCTTGTAATCTTCTTTGTTTCTTATTTCTAGGAAGAGCTTTATATCGTGTATGTATGTATGTATGTAAGGTAGCCACCATCCCTTCTAAGACCTTGTCATGTATGCAGCTCCACTTAATAGCAAGATCAAATTGAGTTACCGGGTTGCATTCACAATAACGCTGTATGAAGGGCTAAAAACGGTGGGGCGGAGCCGTAAGCAGAGACACTTACGCGAAACCCACGTGAACATAAGATTCTCCTTCCAACGATACGATCCAACAAATCGAATAACACAATTCGCAATACTTATTAAGCTTTCTAAGGGATGGCTTGTTAAGAAGGGCGCGTCACTCTCGCTGAAACTGTTGGAGTAGAATTCACAGCATCACAATCGAATCGGTAGGATAAAGAAAATGATACTGTTTGTTCCCTCCTAGACGCCGGTTGTCATACCACTCCATTGTCCAATTCCAGCTTGAGTGATACCCTGATGCTCCCAATATGTATTAAATTTCATTTAGGAATATTTAAAATATAGTGAATTAATATTATAATTATAAAAAATATAGTGAATGAATATTATAATGACAAATAATATAGCGAATAAAGATAAGAATTATAATAACAACTCCATTTGTGGACTTGAAAGATTAGACAATGTAGCCGCGAGAAAAAAAAAATGATTTAAAATTATCTCATAAAACTTGGGATATCCATGGATGATCTGAAATTATATAACAATAGAATAGTAAACCTAAAATTTCGATGTGCTGTTCCGTTTCCTTGCAATAATTTTTGTAGTGAGTCTCATCGGAAATAGTGATTTTAATTAAATGAATTTAAATGCAATTATGTCACATCATTTAATATCATAACATAAAATAATAAACTGACGTTATAATATAAAATACTAATACCAGCGGGCCAGTAAACTATTGTAGAATACATATATCCATAACTAAGCTGACCATCCACTCATCGAAAGACTTCCAATGTTGCAGTTTCTATTGGATTAAGATCTACTAAGATTAGAATTTGTTTTCACAATAATAATCAGAGAACATAATAAACGTAGACAAGATACATCTGACATCTACTGGTATTTTACTGAAAATAAAAATTAGATGTGTATTAATATTATAATAATATTGGAAAAACTGAAAACAGCTAATAATAAGGCGAAATAAATTTCATATGAGTATGAATCCAAAAACTGAATCTTGCTAAAACTAAAATTAAAAAAATTAAAAATTGAATTTTTCGATAGCTCTTGTTCATCTAGACTTATAAATGATTCTTCATTCTGTGAAATAGGAAATGAATGATTGTAAACTGTTAGGTTTAGAATTAATATATATTGTTGATGAAGAAGGAAGGAGCTTTCTTCAAGTAGAATTTTTCGAATATGATCCTTTCTAAAAATAAAACATTAAAAATCTTTTCTAGGAAGAGCTTTATATCGTCGGCATGTATTAAGACTTTTACAGTTTTAAGTATGAATGAAATATCGTTTACGAAAAGAATAAACAAAAGAGGGCCTAGATGGGATCCTTGGGGGACACCTGAGGAGACTTGAATAGGATTTGATTCCTTTCCTTTAAATCTTACTATTTGTTGTCAATTAGTTAGGTAACATTTGAGCCATTTGAGAAGACCTGGCTCAATACCCAGTTTTTGTAATTTGAATAGTAGCATGGGAATGTCAATCCGAACAAATGCCTTATTGAAATCTGTATAGGGAGCTTCTACGTGGTATCCGATATCTATTGCAATAAACGTGTAGTTAACGAATTCTAGTAAATTTGTATTAGTTGAACGTCCTTTGTAGAACCCATGTTGATTGTTATTAATCCTGTTTTTGATTTGGATAATGGTTAAATCTTCTATGAAGTAAAATCAATAAAACAATATTACCAAATATAATGATATTGAAATGTAAAATCAAACACTAGCCAAATGGCACACAGCGCTGCATCAATCAGATCAGCTAAGCATTGGTAAAAAGTCCATTTGCAAACCGGAAATGAAAAATACATTCAGCAATAAGTGCAAAAGCCTACCACCGATTCCGCAATTTTGGAAAGCCTACCACAGCTGTAATTTTCTGCGTTATATACTGGACATATATGGAATGCTAGATGTCTTAAATTAAAGGTATATTTCGTGTTTAAGCTAGATACCGCCTAAATCAGCTTTGAAAATGCTGAAATCTAAAAGGTCATGATATGATGGAAATAATACGATGTTGTGATGTGATGATGTGATGAGTGATAAGAATCCACCACCAGTGCAACGATTACCTATGGCTGCAGGACTATTCTCCGCAGGTTGTTCTGAGAGAAAAGCCTACGTGATGGCTTCTTGTAGCAGGGTCAGCTGATCTCAGTGAGGACCTTTGGAAGACTACGGCCAGAAGGCCACGTGTCTTCACATGACAAGAGACTGGCGACTCCACGAACCCTTGTCCAGTCAACAAATCCTTCGACTGCCTTAGGCTACCCCCCTTAGGAATCCCCGTTATATAGTTGTTAAAGGAACAATGGAAATTTTTAGCATAAATGATTTATAAAATAAAAAAAATAAAAATGTTAAGACAAAAAAAAATGCACGGCTATACTGAACTTTAGATTCAATTAACACATTTTATTTGTTTTTATTTGCACTAGTAAATGTACTAAGATATTGCAAATTTCTACTGTTCCTAATAATATAGTTGTGGGCAATAAAATGAGGAAGGATCTCACCAAACCATATCAGTCTCTATGTTGCATGATAAAATCAAGGGATACTACTTTCCAACGCATCTTCCGCTGCATTTTATTCGTATAGGACTAATTTGCTTTTATAGGCTGATCCAATATGAATGGATCACGAACTTAACTGCATGTACTGTACTGGTTTTTACAAGGTCTCACTCTTCTCATATAGAAAGACATCATGAAAGACCCAATTGCTATATATACTTGAATAATTTACATGGAATTTCAACTTGAATAATTCTGTAAAGTCTTTGCGCCAAACAAAAGTCAAAATATCTTTAGACATAGAGTCCTCACCAAAGGCTTTTTGTAACATTCTGAAAGTCTTCGCCGTAGAAAATCTGTTTGCAACACAAAATTTCACACAAACGCGTTGTTCTAATTTTTTATCCGTTGCAAAAATCGCCGAGCGGCTCATTTTTCGACTTTTACCAAAGAAGTTGTCAAATCAAATCTGATGGATAATTTGCGCCTACACTTTGACAGAATACTCAGAACTAGTGTTGCCATCTTTAGCACTAAAAAGATTTTACCTGAAAAATAAAGGCGGCCTTTTTAAATTGAAAATTACCGGAACTCTTTGATCACAAGGTATTCCCATACAGCGTTGAAGCATAAGGAAGCAGATGGTTCTTCAAAACCTGCTCGATGTAATATTCAGTGTTGATTTTTACGTTAGGTTCTATGAAATGAAGAGGAAGTTTTCCTTTTCGTGAAACGGCGCCCCATACCATGATTTTCAATACATTCTGATAGCGTTCTACAGCTAGTTTATCTCTTGGAATATTGGCAAGACTTTTGCCATACACAAGATCATTTTGTTGATTATGACTGTCCTGAAGGAGGAAGAGCTTTTCATCCGAAAATAAAATCTCGCAGTCACCGTGCCGAAACAAAAGATTTCAGCTTCTGTGGACCCTGGCTTGCTTTTGACGTTTCGTCAACCCGTGAACCCGTTGTTTCTTGTACGGCTTGCATTCCAGAGCATGTATGAGGAGCCTGTTCATTGAAGCATTTGACATTTGAAATGGTTTGCTCAATTTACGGCCAGATACGGCCGGATTCGCTGTCTCACACATTTGATCTTTTTCGTCGTTCTGGCAGTTTGTCTGGCACCTCATTTGTGTTGAATAGGGACATTTCTCAGTTTCCTTGAACCGTTTCAAGGTACGAAAAACAAAACGCTTACTCACTCCGAACTGCTTAGGCCTATTGAATATCTGACACGGTCTATGCTTTTGCAAATGTAATTTTAAAACTTGCACTCGTATAGTTTCCATGGTAGCTGATAAATATAAACAATCGGAATCGCTTATTTATCTTCAGCGATAAGCTGTCAAAAGAATACACTAAAAACGAGTATAATCAATATCGCTGGTAAAGTTACCCAGCTGGAAATAAACCAAGACTGAAAAAAGGTGACACCTATTGTGAGACACACTGTACAGTTTGATCTATGTATCTCTGTACAGGAACTGTACGCCATGGCAAGTCCTGCACTGGTGGTGGCTTCCTATCACATCACATCATCGGTTTGCTACTTACGGTCGGCCCTATTATCGAACGTTACGCGATTGGTTTTGTACGAGATTTAATAGTGGGTATCGCTTATGATCATCTGCTCGGACACTAGTGACCGATCTAGTGATTGTGTAGAAGTGGCTTATGGGTATGAAAATGTACCTTGCTCATTGGTGTTTAATACACTATTGAATATCCTGATAAAATAGCAATAGGCGATTGGCGCCAACATAGCGGCCGCCTTGAAATGACCTATTTCAAATGATTGAATTCATGTTATAGACGTATAAAACTTCTTATAAATTCCTAACAGCTAATGTCCTAGCAAATCGTAACGACACTTTAATACTCTGGCAATGTGGCAGTTGTAGGTCGTTGTGATGTTCATCGATCGGCTATGGTGTTAACGAAAATAAACTGCATCTAAAGAAAGTGGTTCATCTTCTTCTCTCTATGGCATCGGTATCGGTGCATCGCTCAGACCGTCTGCATGGTATTGGTTAGTTTTAGTTTGGAGTGCCATTGCGACATCCTCTTCGATTCGTCTCGGCTGCATATCCAATCGCCCTCGGTTAAGGGATACATCGATGGTTGATTATGAATAAGATCGGAGACAATGTTTTAAAAGTAAAAGAAGAAAAATAAAACGACTTCCCTGGGTTGCGGAGGCTATCCTGCGATGATTCCTGACAGTGTAAATTCTTTAGATATTTTGTGGATGTACAATAACAATTCTTCCCTACGACATCAGACTTCGTGACTTCAGCGCGGACGGCGTAACTCATTGCTTTAATCATCGTATGCAGATTAGATCAACGAAACGCTTCTGGGCATCGTAGCAGGATGGCAAATGGATGAGTGGCTCCGGCCACGGTGGATAAACTAGGCTATGGATTATAAACATTCTTTAAGCCTTCTGACCATAATATGAAAAACAAAACTTAACTGGGACGCGAAGACCCAAGGGCCTGCGCAGCACCTACGAACGCTTGATGAAGAAAGAGTTCATGCTCTGCGTGAGTTGATGTTGTTGTTGCTTCGTTGTCCCGTATGGATAGGGCACAAAGTTTAGAAATCGTTCGAAGAAATTCTCCGTCCTTCGTGCGTACCTTGACAGAATGTTCCCGTCCTTCCCTGGGTGAATCTCAATGACTCGCCCCATTCGCCACTTGAGAGGAGGCATGTTGTCCTCACATAACTGCACAATGGTTCCGACGAACAGATTGTTCCGTTGTCTCGTCCACTTTGTGCGAGCGTAGAAATTTGACAGATACTGTGTTGAACAACGATTCCAAATGAGTTGGAGAAAGTTTTGGAGGCAAACATTCACTGCGCGGCGATGAATGCTTGAGTCATAAACTTGCCTACGACCTCTAAATGAACAGCCTTTAACAACACGGCAACATAGCATTTGATTCATCCGCTCCTTGCGGTAAGGATACTGAATGTATAATATACCGCAACAGTCCACACATACGAGCATAAATGATGGTACTGGAGCGAAAGGTTACTCCAACAAATCTTCCATCTGTTGCTCGTTGCCTGTTGCTGTTGGTCGCGAACAAAAGCATTTGAAGAAGCAATGTTGTACCTTCGTGTTAGACTGCGCACTGATAATGGCCAGTACCTTTTCCGCAGGCTAGAAACAAGAAGCTGCTGTACAGCATGTAGATTCTTCTGATGGTGGTGAGTGGCAAAAAGAAGTGCGAAAGAGTGTCTAAAATGACGGGATGTTTCCGTCCAGCTGAAATATTGGCATTCTGCAAGCGGTTACCGATGAGAATTAATCCATTCACCAAGCGAGGAACTAATTGTATCAATCGAGATGTTGGCTTGACTTCAACGGGTCTACGCAGTGAAACGAGATCTTCTGAAACATGTCTTGCTGTGCTAGTACCAATAGCTGATGCAATGCTTCGGATCGTTCTTCATGCTGTATGAAACCAGTTTTGCCGCTTCCGTGGTTTTGACAGTTACGGATTAATTTCCTAATTAGGGATGTGATACAAATCAAATCTTGCAGTGACGATCGTATACCAAATATCGCGCTGGGTTCGATGACTTGAGCAGGTGCTGATACCGTTATCCATCCCTCAAGTAGCGAAGGATCAAGGTCCTCCGAATTAATGGTAACGGTTCTTGGCCAGAAAGACTTGTCTGAACACTACCAAGGTGGTCCATGCCACCATATATCGTGGTGGTGCTATCGGGCTTAAGAACAGCATGGTGCGGTAAGAAGTAGATTACTGAAAAGGTGGCTAGCTCTCGTAGTGAAATTCGCATGTTGCATCCTTTGGTATTCGTCGATCCTTAAAGCAGGATCAGCATTCAATCTTTGCTCCGGTGCCATAAAACAACGATTTGCAATGGTCTGTGTATCTCCGAGTCGATCGATCATGCACTGCTTCTTAGGTAATTGAACCACAAATTTACCACTTACGTCTCTAATCGTCGTTTTTCGAAATATTCCTCGCACGCTGAGTCCTCCAGTGATAATGTGTGATGCGACACGATTCAATAATCGCGCCAGTCTTTCTTCAATCTTCTTGGTTGCACATGCCGAAATTGATGGTAGAGTGACAGACTCATCCGGAATACCTCTCGAGATAATCCAACCAAGCAGAGTGTTCGGCAAAATAGGATCGGAATCTCTCAATTCGATTTGACGATCAGCGATCATCAGCTCCAAGTAAACTTCAGCTCCTAATATCAAGTCTACTGCTCCAGATTCGTGAAACGTTTGATCGGCTAATATAAGCCCCTTCGGCATGTTCTAGGAACTAGTATCGACACTTTGTGATGGAAGATCAAGGATAACTCGTGGTAACACATGGAACTTGAGGTTTGTCACGTATTTCAATACGAGAGAATGAACTTCAGCGAAAATTGATTCACGAGTCCGTTTGAACTTAAGTCTTTGACTTACAACATCGCTGGGACCCAGAGTTCAGCAACGCTCGAGCGAGCAAATAGCTACCAAACTGATCGTACAGATTTACGACAGTAGTAGTAAGTAAAACGGTGTGATGAACGTGTCGTGTATGTAGTTGCAGTAGAGTACTGCGAAGGCTTTTACGGGGACAGGCTGTGGCGGAAATGTATGAATGAGTGTCATCTGCCTGTGTTGGATGCAGGCTTAGCTTATGATCAATCTTGTGGTTTTGTAGTAGTGCCATTTATGCCATATGTGAAGCTGGCTTCGTTTGCAATGCTATATGCGCTGTCAAAAGAACGAAGCATTTGTATATTCAAAACATTCGTGCATTGTACGAAAGCAGTACAAAAAACTACATCAATTTTGTTGTAAAATGAGAAAGATACGTCTTGCTGGTGCTTACCGTTGCATGTATGTTTGACATTGTTTGTTCTGCTTTATCGACTCAAAATTAACCTCGAAAAAAAAAGCGCAACTGTGGGGAGAGAGAAATTTTATCGTTACTTTTTTTATGTTTTTAATATGGGAATTGATCCTGTCCAATTGGGAAGAGCTGCTACTGAATCCTTGGTTCATCTCTGTTTTATTCTTAGAAAATGTTCTGATTGAAAGAAAAGTTTAAGAAATACACGCATTTGAAAGTGCCCCATTTCATGAGTCGTGAACTGTTTTTTAAACGGTGACCAACCCTGCGACATATGCAGATGCCTGAAATCTCATGATCTGGTTTCATGTATGCAACAATCCAGAGATACCAGGTTTGGCATTGCGCAGCTCGAAACGAAGGACTTTTCGTACGAATGCTTGTGAGAAAAAGTTCTTCGTTTCGAGATCCACAATGCGGCCCCAGGAGACCTCTTCGATCGCGGACCGTGTCCGGTCAGCAACGTTCGGTAAGGACGCAACGAACCATCAAGACCGTAAGGGAGCGGATCCAGCGCAACAAGAACCACTCAGTGCTGATCTCGACGTTTCCTCCAAACCACACCATTCTTAGTACTTCCAAAACGTAAGGTCCATGACGGTTTCAGAAGCTACCACCAAAAAGAGGTTTAATAGTCTCTCGGCACGCTGGTCATGACTTCATTTTTCGAACGAGAAACTGTTGGTGCTGGAGCAGCCTCACAATACGCAAAATGATCAAATGTGGGCGGCAATGAGGATAAGCATTCCTGCATCTCAAATCAACATTCCTCGGGTTCCAAAGTGCACATGCTACAAAACGGAGGTTTTGGAGAAGGTTGTTGTCCCAAGTCCACGACAACTCAATCGCTTTGTGTTCCAGGAGGACAGCGCGCCAACTCACACAGCAAATGTTTTTCAAGCCTAGTGTCGGGACAATTTGATAGAATTCCTGGCCAAAAATATGTGGGCTCCCAGGTCCCCGGATTAACATCCATTGGACTTTTTACTTTTGTAATAAATAATAGGGGATATAATGGCTGGCCCAGAATTGATACGTTGCGGATGCGTTTGCGTGAATTTGACAGTTTTCCCATAGATTTTCTGTCAAATTTACGTCAACGCATCCCGGAACGTATCAATTGTGGGTCAGCCTTAAGGATTGTATCGGAAATAAACTGGCAACGCTTACGATGCCGTCACCCACCCACACACACACACACACACACACACACACACACACACACACACACACACACACACACACACACACACACACACACACACACACACACACACAATCAGAAAATTCTGGAATAAAGTTGCTTTTGTTTCAACGAAGAAAGCAAAACTTGAATTATATGATGCAGTTGTTTTTAATTAATTGTAGCGTTTTTTTTAAACATTGAAAAAATATTTCACTTTGCTCCTACTGGAAATAAATCTAGATATTTTCGAATACTAAAAAAAAGTGACTTTTACATGAATGTCATATAGAAAACAAAATTCTACTTGACTGAAGGGTGTTCCGATCAAAATTTGGTGAAACAGTAAGTCGATCTAAGTTTTTATTAATAAGTCAAATTCTTTTTCTTTTTCAAGTTCAGTTTATACAGAATACAGGAGAAATATTCAGCTAAGCTTCCTTTTTACCGAATACGAATTGCCGGATCTTTCGTTTTACACCTGCCATAAGATTTTGTACAGTCTCTTTGTCCACTTTATTTGCCGCAGAACGCCAGTTTGCCTTGAACTGTTTCTCGCTCACAACAGCTTTTTGAGTTTTCTTTAGGTTCCGTATGACGATGGCCCAATATTGTTCGATTGGGCGGGGCTCTGGCGTGTTGGGAGGGTTCTTGTCTTTGGGCACCACTTGAACGTTGTTAGCAGCATACCACTCCATGGCCTTTTTTCCGTAATGGCAAGATGCCAAATCCGTCCAAAATAAAACGGTTCCATTGTGTCGCTTCAGGAAAGACAGTAGAAGTTTTTGTAAGCACTCGCTCAGATAAATTTCCTGGTTGACGGTTCCGGTTGCAATGTAAACGTTGCTCATAAAGCCACAGGTACAGATGGCATGCCACACCAGATATTTCTTCGCGAACTTTGGCAATTTAATCTGCTTGAAAATATCAGCCACCTTTCCCCGTCCGGTTGCCGTATAAAATTCCTGCCCAGGAAGCTGTTTAAAGTCTGCCTTGACGTAAGTTTCATCGTCTTGTACCACGCAATCATACTTCGTCAGCATCGTCGTGTACAACTTTCGCGATCGTGCTTTGGCCGACGTGTTTGTTTATCGTCGCGATTTGGAGTCACCACTTTCTTGTAAGTCGACAATCCAGCCTGTTTCTAGCTCTATCCACGGTTGAAGGCGCCAAAAAATGCTTCTTTGCAACATCTCGGACGGAGAGGTTGGGGTTCCACTCGAAACAGCGGGCAACTCTTTTTGTCGTCGCTGTGGCCTCCGGCTTTCGATTTCCCCCCACATGAGCGAGATCCAACGAGTTATTATTGCCAGTTGAGGTGGCAGATGTATCTGTGCCTCAACCTACCCCGCAGTGGGATGTTTGGCAATGATAACGTCCTTGGTTCGAGTACTACTTTACCCATGCCCTTTCGCTCAATTTTCAATACTTCTATTCTATTTCCAACCTACCGTACACTGACGGAACTTTCAACACTTTCTCTTCATATCTTCTCCATTCTAGCAAACATGACTGTCTACTCTTGGTGCCTCATGGTGATGAGCGAAACATCTCCTTCTACATCATAATCGTTACTCCACGCTCGGAGAATACAAACATAACAATTAGAGTATGTAAGCTCATACGAATCGTAAACATAAAACATTTCCACTTAAGTAAAAAATGCTTAGTTGTCCAATCTCAAACCTTTGCTTTCACTTTATGAAACTCAATGTCAACAACTGCAAAGTTTCTTAAACACCATTTAACTCCCTTGTCAATTAAGCTCCCTGCCTCGACAAGTTTTCACTTCAAGCCGTGCAACCAAAGTCATTAATCTTTAACGAATTCATTTCCCACTTTCAGCATTTCTCGAAACACCGACATCCCATTATTCATCGGAAGCAAATTAATTCTATTCATTCTGCCGCAAAACTGCAATGACAAAATGCGAACAATTATATTCGAGTTTTTCAAACCGTTCGTTTCGCGGTCGACATCCCGTTCCGCACCAGAAAATTAACCACAGAATACAATGAATGCTCTTATGAAAGCTTCTGATTCCCACGAAATATTGCAACATTGGGTAGAGGGAGCCCTTTTTTCACTTTTTTGCTTTTTCACTTCTTTTCAAATCATATTGCATTGCATGTCTGCTTTATCTCGAAATCGACAGAAGGTGCTGCTGAAAGGATTTGTGGACCAAATAATTTCAACCGGAAAGTTGTACTATTCGTTTTGGCGGCCAGAATGTTACGCTTGAAAAGTAGGCGGATTTTAATTGCGTTTCGGGAAAATTATCTGGTGGTTTTGTAGAGGTATGGATTATTTCAAAATATATGATATTTGATATGGTCGATAAATGACAATCGTTTGATTCATCGTGGAAATCGGTTGAAGAATTAGCAGCCAGAAATATCGTTCGGCTTTATAAGGAGAAAAACTACAAGATACAGCCCCATGGGGTTGGGCGCAAAGTTGACGTAGTACTACGCAGTAATCGAATTTCCATACACGTCAGGGCCATCCGCTAATTGATTTAAGTCAGTCCTGAAAAGGGCCAAGAAAATTCTATTGTACACTCTCTTTAGAAAGCATTTGGTGGCTCTTATTCATAGATACGGCCCCGGTTGTATTTTCTACGCTGGTTGAGAGGGCCACTATCTCTAACGCGTAGAAGATATTTATGGATCTGTTGGTTCATTGATTGTTCAACGCGTTTTGTTATTTATTCCGGGACGCGGCGTTTAAAGCAATGCCATGTTCAGCCGGGGCGCGGTAATGGAAATTTCAAACAGCACAAGAGAAAAATTCATCCAAAAGAACTCTTTCAGTTGGCAAATCAACTTGGTCGTCCTGAAAAGGACGGATTTAGTTGACGGGGGAGAAACAGTCCGCAATTGAACTTTGGGCTTTCTCTCTTGGTTCATCTCGCGGAATGATTGATTCTTGTCTCGTTGTCACGGGCGGCTTTTTCCCGCCAACTTGTAGGCTTCAGCAGCCATGTTTCTCGCAGCGAGGTTGACGGGAGCATCGGCAACAACAGCCAACTGCACCAACGCCTCTCTGGGCAGCGACTGCTCGTCCAACTGCAGATCCTACTCTGCACAGCTCCACGACCGCCGGAAAACTAAATCAAAACGCGAAGGTGTACCCCTTATATAACATTCATGGCTGCCTAGAAGACGTTCCTTACTTAAATATGAAGTCTGTGCGCGGAAAGTACTGTCCATTTGGTAAATTTACTCTGAAAAATCGATATTATAAGACATCACTTCATATTTGCGTTAATTTTATTAGTTGCATGTTAAAAATCAATAGTTTGAAATATTTTAATCGAAGCGTAGAAAATGTTCCGATCGATTGGTGCAAACATTTTGGACATCAATCGTGGAATGACTTAGTTATTAACGTTCAAAACCTATATATTTTTCGTGACGCTCCAAATTTTCGCAATTCGAACGTGTACCCCAGTATTGAAAACACAGACGTAGTCCTACGTCAAAAGTGTCTAGCAAATTAAGTTTTTCGAAGCAGTCTTTATTAGCACGCTTCATCTAAAAAATCTCAGCCAAAAAAGTTCTCACTGTACTAACAAAAAGCATCGATATGCTCACGAACTCAAGCTACAACAACAAAGAGCGTGAAGCTGAATTACAACTATCCGCTTGGGTAGGGACACATAACAGATCCGCAATGGAAAGAGAGGAGTTCGAAGCTGACATGTGCCATCTCTGCCTTCGCAAAAAGGATTAAAGTAACCTCTATTGTTTCTTTTGTTTTTGGTGAAGGTTTTCAAGTAGAACTAGAAGGGCATCTACGAACATCCATGTTTAGTTTGATTGTGAACGAGTCCACTGATAAAAGTTGAACAAGGAAGACGCTTGCATTGATTGAAAGAAGTTACCTCTGGGAAGATGACGTCTTAACTATCAAAGATTGTTTTTATTATTTTCATGTAGAAACGGATTCAATGCCCCTCCAGGCGATAGTAGCAGGCTCATTTAACAAAGATTAAATTACATACACCATTTTGTAATGATCTTTTATCTAGAAGTACCAAATGGCATCGTCAACAAGGATGCCAGATACCTTTTCAAAATTTCTGTAAGGAACATTAAAAAATGTCTGTATTTGTCTGTATTAAGCTTAGTGATACATTGGTTTCAATACATTAGTTTCGAGAGCCCTGTTCATTTACTTTTTTCCCTGTTTTACAAGTATCACAAACTTTTTGGAGAATCTCTTAATGTTAAGAAGTCTAGGTCATTGCAAATTTTCTCATATTCTCCTCAACTTCATATTTTGTAGCAATTTACGTATGCATTAAAAAAATGGAGTGATTTTAGCGATTCTTCATGCGATTACCCTGTGTATAACCAATTGTAGCAATCCTGTTGTGTACAAAAAAAAATGACGGCGTTATGAATCACCCAAACGTCATGTTCATCATGGATGATGAGACCTATTTGACGCTAGACGGAAACGACTGTCAAAAGACCGGATACTTTACGTCCTCCACTAAGGAGGTAAGCGTTGGCGAAAAATATATCTTCCATTTCAAGTTCCCGAAGAAGACCTTTCTGTGGCTGACGATCAGCGAGAAGGGAATGTCCAAGTCGCTTCTCTTTCCATCGTGGCTTGCGGTGAACGAGGAGATATACAGTACGAAGTGCCTGCCGGAATTTGCCTCCTTCATCAAGAAGTATCAAACGAAAGAGAATGTGGGTCTTTTGGGTGGGCCTGTCGTCGGCCCATTAAATCAAGAGATCACTGGAGGAGATGGACTCATCGAAGATAAACGTTGCATTCACAGTCCCAACGTCCCCTCAACTGCGAGCGATATGAAATGTTTGGTCGAACCTTAAATGAAGAATCTACTCCAATAATTTCTTG
Organism: Aedes koreicus; assembly: GCA_024533555.2. Taxonomy (NCBI): domain Eukaryota; kingdom Metazoa; phylum Arthropoda; class Insecta; order Diptera; family Culicidae; genus Aedes; species Aedes koreicus. Next base: position 186,522 of record JAHHFK020003195.1, on the reverse strand, counting down.
GAAAAACGGAGAAATTAAGACAAAGAAAAAGAGCTACCAAAAATCATTATTTTTATCGGTCATGGCTAAGGTTTCGGTCACGGTGTCGAAGCCTTTTTTGTAAAAATCTCAATAAACATACAATAACCCCCCCACCCATAAAAGCAGTGTCAATGAAACCCACCAAGGACGCGAGACTTTTTAAAGTTGAAAACAAGCCCGAGCTTAAAAGCTCATACAACCCCGTGTTTAATGATTATTCGTTTTCTTTTTTTTTTAAAGAAATCGTGATTCATAAGAAAATAGTCGTTGAAAACCAGCAAAGTTTCTATAGTATCACTTCAGAAAAATTGTTTTCTTTTTCTGCCTTTTTAAATATTGTTGAACTTTTAATAAAATCCGCAGATCTTTTGAAATTTTAGAAGAAGTTTTTTCTCAACTACTCGATTTTTCAAGTAAGTAGAAATCACTAAGAATTCTTTGAATATAGTAAATCCACTACATTCCAAACAAAATCTTCTCTTGTTGATTATCTGATAAGTTTCCTGAATTTCTATGTGCTTTTCCAGTAAGATAGAAAGATTTGAAGCTCTTTTTGTGTTAAATAAACTTGCATCACCGTTTTTACAACACGAATAAAGTCTTATGGAGTTTTGGAAAAAGGAGTGCCAATTTATTCATACTTCAGCAAATTTTCATTGATTTCTTTCTATGTTTGAAACGTTAATTTATGAAAGCATTAAATTCTTCCCTGAACATCTTATGAATCGTTAACCAAGACTTGATATTTAAAACAAATTTCAATTCCGATGAAACCATAAACTAATAACATAAATGACAGCTTACATGCAGTATATAGTATTTTAATTATACTTAACTTATTTTTATTTTCAATTCATCAATTATTGTTAGTTTCTAACGTGTTCAGTTATTTTAAGTACGTCCAGTCCATCAACAGTAAGCTCTATTATTATTGGATATTAAAGGAGCTTCAAAACAATGCCCTGAAACATCTGAGAAGTTAAATAGTTTTCCGCGATACTTTTTGTAAATATCAGAGTGTTCTTAGAACAATATCAACAAACGAAACATGTCAACTTTCTATGAAAAATAAAATCGTTTCAGAATAATTTTTATCTTATTGATGGATATCAATGTCTGTAAAAATCTGTAACTTTATCGAAATATCTGTATAATGTCTGTAATCTGTATGAGGTCTGTATGCATGATCAAATGTCTGTAGAAATACAGAGATGGCTGTATATCTGGCATCCCTGTATTTTCGCCCTTTTCCACCGACCATATGCAAATACGGTCTGAAATAAAGTCGCAATCGCATTAGGTAAATACGAAATAACACCGAACGATCAAAAGCAGGATGTGCCATTGAATGCGGTGTACACATGGTCAGGATTAGTTTTAAAAAAAAAACATGTTGGAGTATAGGAATCACGCAACTGAAATGGTTGAAGAGTAATTTGCACAACATCAGTGGTGTTGTGCTTAATGGAGTGCCAGGTAGACTTTTTTTTTGCTTTCCTAGAAATATATCTGACCCTCCGAATCACTGTCCCTCTGATTTCGTTGCGTGAATTTAAATGAACAAGCACTTGAATATATTCAAGTGTGACCGTTCCTTCCAGCGAAATGCGATTCGAGTATTCAAAGAATCTTTCAAGAATAACTAACCTACATCTAGCTATTGTAAATTGGAAGCCAGCAATTAAATTACATCGTTTATTTTTCAGCATAGGGTTGGAGATATGTTTTCCATCATACTAACATTTAAACTTTATAACTTTAAACGTTCAAAGTTTGTTATCAAAGTTTGTGTAAGGATAACAATTTTGAGGAGATTCAGCACGGGGAACATTTGAGCAGCCTTCAGCTCACTATTTTGGAGAAATAAACCACTGTCTCTGTAGCAGATACTAATTTTAAAATGTATTGATTTGTTTTGATATTCATTGTTTTCTACTCTTCAATTAAACGACTGATTCACATCACAACCATTTGAACGAGTAAAATAAGATTTTTCAATATGACCGATATACCGAAAAAGTGTCATTCTCTCAGCCCTTACTCGGATGAAACGTACAACATGAGCACTTGTACCATTAGAATGTTTTATCGGCTTTTCTCGCAATTAGTGATTAATATTCCGCCGGGAGCTTAATATAAAAGTGTTTTCAATCCGTCTGACATCAATTGGAGCCTACTCCATGGTTTTCTGGCACCCACTTTTTTAAAAATAGCGAGAGATTTTAGCCAACGTACAATTGTCGACCCTCCGGTCTAGTATTTTCGCCCGGAGCTGCCAGAACTCGGAGAACAAGTCATTACGGAATGGAAATAAATTTTCGTCTATTTGTCACGTTTTGTAATTATTCTCCTTTTCGTTCCCTGAACTTTTTACGCCATCTCTCCAACCCTTCCACTAGCATTGGCTAGCATTGGCGACTGGTTGGCTCGATACAATTCATAATCTTATCAAGAGAAAAATTAGAACCTTGGCATGAGTTGTCAGGAAGCGAAACTAAATAACCGCAGAGGTGTCCAGCAGTCTGAGAAATACCAGACAATACTGTCAGAGTGCTGCTGCTTATGTGTTATCAAAATAACTACGTTGCCTGGAAATGAACTTAAAAATGGCCTAACAATACAAAGTAGTGTTAGTTCGCTTAAGATACCGTATGATATACATGAGCCCCACAATGTCTGGCAAATTGTTTTAGGAAGCCATTCTTGGTTTTCATATACAGGGTGCGTGGTAATTCCTGTCAGTCAAGTCTATGGTCATAAAAATGAGAAGCTTGCATGAATTTTAATTTTCAATGTATTTCCTGTATGGTATCGTATATCTTAACCATTTAATTTAACTCAATTCAAATATATCTCCCTTTGCCTTAATTGCCAGTCGCATGCGTTGTTGGAAAGCGTCACAGCTGGCACGCACGAAATCTTGGAAGCCTATAATAACATATTTTCACCAAACGTTTCTTAAAAGTTTCCACGGTTAGACCTTTGTTATTCCCCATTTTGCATAGAAGTCGAGAGGATTCAAATCAGGTGACGAGGCTGGTCATTCTTTCTGACGAAATAAAGTCCGGAAAATTGTCCTCACACCAAGCCTGTGAGCTTTCGCTTGGTGGTACGGTGCATAGTCTTGTTGGAAGTAGTATGGTGCATTCTATTATTGTTCCTTGACGAAGGAAAGCAAATGGTTCTTCAAAACATTATCGATGTAGTATTTACTGTTGATTTCAACACCAGGTGCAATGAACGGCAATGGAACCTTCAAAGTTTTGAAGAAACATCTCCAAACCATCACCATTGAAACACTTCTGGAACCTTTGTACAGCTAGTTTAACACGAGGAATATCAGAGAGTTGTGCTGTTTATACCCAATCATTTTACTGGTTGTGGTGATCAGGTGGCATGAAACATTTTTTCATCCGAAAACAGAATTTCACAATCACCATGTCGCTAGAGTAGCATCCAACATCTTTCAACTCTTGCAATCTTCTGCATTTTAGTCAAGCCATGCACCCGTTGTTTTTTGTATGGATTCAGTCCAACGTCGTCCTTCAAAATACTCCTGATCGTTGACTGCGACATTAGGCTGTATCGATTTAAAAAATACCAATTTGCGAATTTGTATTGTAAATTATGGTTGGAAGTAAAAAAAAAAATTCACTGAAAAGTTTCCGATTTTTTAAAATGGTTTAGTTTGACAGCTATCGACTTGAACATTCGTTATGGAATTTTTACTTTTTCAGTATGTGGAAAGCAGTATTTTCGGTTTTTATTTAAAAAAGAGCTTCTTTTTTAATTTAAGCTAAAAAATCGAGGCCCCTTGAAAACACTTGGCACTTTTTCTCATTAAGTATTCGAAACAAACCGTGCTAAATTTGAGTTTAAAATAAGAAAGTTGTGCTATTTTGAAGTGCTGATCAATCTTGTAGAATGATTTTAGACTTTTAAATTGGCACCACTGTCTGAGAATGGGTGGTGGCATCCGGCGAAAGCAATTTCACCCATCGGGATGGAGGCACACGTAGCTAATGAAATTAATATAATTTGAACGTGAAATATTCTTGTGATTTTCACCTTACAGATGCACGGGTGCCTTGAGGAAATTTATTAGGAATGGCAAGAGCTACCTCGTGGTGGTCTAATTTAGTCGGGATTGGCTCGGCGCTAGCTGGCATGCAAAATGTTTGTAGTTAATTGGTTCCAACATCTCGAGATTCTGATCAAATGGAAAATAATCAGCTCTAAGCAAAGTTATTCAGGAGCATTTCCAGCCAGAAACGCTAAAAAATATATTGATTTTGTCTCGACAGTTTCCGATTTTAATGAAATTTTGTCCATATGTAAGTTTCTACCCAAGAAAACATTTTTCATAAAAAAAATCCGAAAATTTCCTGGACTAATTTTCTATAAGGGCTTATGTAAAATATGAATTTTATTTTTTTCAAAAAATCATAACATGTAAACGATTATTCTGATCAAAATGTCGTCTGAGAAGAAGTTGTAGGTCATTAAATGTTCTTCAAGAAAAAAAATACACTGAAACTAAAAAAATGTAAATTCATGCTAAAAAAATATAAATCATTGATTTTTTTCAGAGGCCCTTCGAATTTTCTAAAAATTTTTTTTGAAAAATATTGAAGTTATATCCTAAAATCTGATGAAGAGTTTAAGACGGTCACTTCTTTAATTTTTTAAATTTTTGTTTTTAAATTTTTATGAATTTTTTGAATTTTGTGAAATCGCGTATTTTCTAATACAACTTTACCAAAAATAGACTTTACGTATTTATTTTGATAAAAAAGCATATAAAAACTTTTTTCGTAAGCCCAGCCGTTCTGAAGTTATTGCGAATTTTATTAAAAGGAAATTTTGTTGTAACAATATTTTCAGCCATTTTCAAATGTTAGTCGCGATGTCCACAAAACAATGTATGTTACATGATAGATTATTGAATAAGAAACAAATCTTTCTCAGACATCGAGGCTGTCAGCCTTACCCGTTTCTGTTTAGACGCAACGGAAGCGATACAAACTGATGCTATCTGAAGTAAATGATCAAACTCAAAACTTCAAACTTCTTTTTTTTTTTTGCAAAAACGCTTAATATATCGGGATTTTTTAAGCCTCTCGTTGAGAAGACAACAGTCAGGTAAATTTTTATTTATACCCGTGTCTGGAACAAATGTCTTATAGGTACATTTCAATACAATGGAGTCTGCCATACATTTGAAATGAAGATAGGTACAAAGTCAACAAATTGCTATATATTGGGAAGTTCTTCACATCATCAATTTAGTTTATCTTTCATAGCTTTTCAAGTTAAACAAGTAAGTTTATTTTCAAACATGGATAATACTTTCAAGTGTTGTAAACCTCTACCCAAATCGAAGAAGTGTGGTTTAGAGACTAGAAACTTGACAGATGGTGTTATTGAAAAATTAAGATCTTTAGGTTGTAAGATACCATTGGATAATTCGATGCGAATCTGCAATAAGTGTCGTCCCCTAGTTTATCGTCCCCAACAAAAACCACCACCTTCGAATGATGAGGAAGTGCCTTCTACCAGTGGTGTGCAATCAACGAAACCTGTAGATATGGAAAGTGAATCCATAGTCAATACCATCCCATCCGTTACGTCTCTAGCTTCATCGACTTCAGCGGAGTCTATTGTTAATAAAATAAGTTTGTCATATAACATCGAGACATTCAACAATGGCATCATGGGAATTCATGTATCGCCAATTTCAACGAAGAAAATGAGAAGTGCTTCCTACCCCCAGCAAAAAACCAAGGAAATTAGGGATGCAGTTAAGCGTCATATATTTGACGTTTTGGAAGATGAGGACCAAACAAATCTCAACGCCAACGGCTAAGGACTACGAGGTAATAATGAACCAGTTAAAGGAAAAATTTGCCGATCCTGAATGTGCTCGCGATCAACAATTTCAAATTTTGTCCATATTGCCAAAGTCTTGGACTACGCAAAGAATCGTGGATGAATTCAAAGTCAGCAGATATACTGCAACACAGGTAAGGTTTATGAACATCTTTGAATATTATTTCATGTCATGTTGGAAAAAATAATCAAAAAACTAATTTATTATTTCTTTCCTTGCAGGTAAAGGATTTAGTCGCCGAAGATGGAATATTATGTAAACCCCGTTTCAAATTAGGACATGGACTGAATGCAGATTTAGTACGTAAATTTGTTCAATTCTACGAAGATGACGATATCAGCAGAGTTATGCCGGGCCAAAGAGATTATGTCTCTGTAGTGACGAGTGGTGTACGCCAGGTAACACAAAAACGTCTCTTGACGATGTCACTCAAAGAGTCATACTTGCATTTTAATGAAACCCATAAAGATGTTGAACTAAGCTTTAGCTCATTTGCAGCCTTACGGCCAAAACATTGTAAACTTCTTAGTAAATCAGGATCCCATAACGTTTGTGTTTGTACGATTCACGAAAATGTGAATCTTATGCTCAACAGCTTAAAAATAAATCGCATTTTATGTGATCGCACTATCTATATGGAACAAATTCTGTGCGATGCACAATTTAGAACAGACTTTTGCCATCTTCGCGCGTGCATAAATTGTTACAATACGGATGAATACAAAGAGGCCGAAAAGGAATTCGATCCGATTTTTAACAAAGCAAAACCAATTCCTGGAACTCAAAAATATCATTCTTACATTCCAGTTTCAAATAACCAAATTGCAGTTAAGGTATTTTCTAATTCTAATGATGAATCCAAAATATTTAATGTATTCAAATGATCTGAAATGTAATAAATTTAATGAAGATTGAAAAAAAAAAAAAAACATTGTATGAAATACTGCCTCTTCTCTCCCTAAACAAAACTATCCGAAACACACACATATCTAAAAGCATCAACTTGATTCTTTTCCATCGCGTCCAAACAGAAACGGGTAAGTCTGACTGCCACCGTGTCTGAGAAAAAATTGCCTGTTTTTTAATAATCTATTATGAAAAATACATTTTGTTGTGGACATCACGACTAACAATCAAAAAGGGCCAAAAAAATTGCAAAAACATAAATTTCTGTTTTTAAAATTCGCAATAACTTGAGAACGGCTAGGCTTACGAAAAAAATTTTTTATACTTTTTAATTAAAAATAATGCACAAAGTCTATTTTTGGTATGATTTAATAAAAAAAATTATCATTTTTAACATTTTCAATAAATTGATAAATATTTAAAAACAAAAAATAAAAAAATTAAAGAAATGACCATCTTAAACTCTTCACCAGCTTTAAGGACATAACTTCAGCTTTTTTTTTAAAAAAATTAGGAGGATCGAAGGGGGGTCCTCTGAGAAAATCAACGTTTTATGTTTTTTAAGCATGAATTTACGAATTTTTTAGTTTCAGTGTATTTTTTTCTTAAAGAACACTTTATTACCTACATCTTTTTTAAGACGACATTTTGATCAGATGAGCCGTTTGCGAAAAAAAATATTTTGAAAAAATAAAATCCACATTTTAAATACGCCCTTATAGAAAATTAGTCCAGGATAATTTGGATTTTTTTATGGAACACGTAATTTTGGGTAAAAACCAACATATGGACAAAATTTCATTCAGATCGGAGAGAGTAGGGTCCAACCGTTTTGCTATTCTGGCTGGAAATCAATTATCAAAAATTATCCGTTAAAATTTTTAAAATATTGCAAATAGAGCAAATTAAAATTAATGTCTTATAATTTTGTTTTGGAGCCCAGTTTTACTAAATGCACAGTACGTTCCTATCACAGATTTCAAATGTAAGCAAGGGAGGTCTCATATGCAGCGACGATATAAAAGGGGTACACCTTCGCAATTTTACTCATTAGTGTCACAGTACTGGAGCTGGGCAGACCAACGAACCATCGAGGATCAGCACCTGGCAATGGCATAAACTCTGGAGGCAACCTCGATGGCACGAAGCCCCTAGTGCGGAGCGGCAAAGCGCCAATGTGGATTTGGCAGCTGGTGGTGGCACGTACCATAGAAGGTGCAGTGGTGACCAACCAGTGGACAGGTAGCTGATTGCTCTGCAGGCTGTTGCTAGCAAGCCCTTGACTAGGCAGCCACTAATTTGCAGTGGTGTGCTAGGCAGTCGGTTGCTCATGCCGGTGATGATTTGTTGCCAGCCGGTGGACACCACCCCGAGGAGCTAAATAAGGTGCCTGAGTGTGTGTGATATTCTTGGAAGCCATTTTTATCTAAATCACAACGTGCACAGCAGAAATAACCTGCTTCGTGAAAACATCGAGAAGGATTCAATTCTTATGTGGATTATTTCAAATCCGTCCTCTTCAGGACGACCAATCCAATATTGGGAGAGTTTGTTTAATTTGAATTTATCTTACCAATTGGCAGAGAGCGGTGGCTAAATCAATTGTAGTTTTCTTCTCGTTGCATACCTTGAGCATTGCGCATAATTTATAAATGGCTGCCGTCACGAGGAATTGAAACACCGGTCAATAATAATTCGATCGTTTCTTGATTGATTTAATTTTGTGCTGAGATTTTTGCACTAACCTAGATGATTTAAAGATTGCCATTTTATTTATTCAAGTATTTTAAAATTTTAAATAAAAGATGTATATTTTCGCGAACATATTCATCAATCGGTGTTGGAAAATTTAAAAAAATGTTGCATTCTGCTGTGTTAACGATTCGCGTTGGATAAAAGTTTTACATCTAGGAAAAAATAAGTTTTTAGAAACTGAAAGTGAGAATAAAGTTCTGTCCTGTCAGAATCCGGAATCACTTATTGTGTTAGTTTTAAACAGTTTGTTTACCTAGGCGCCCACTTTCTGTGGTAGCAATTTCACGGTGTTTCGTGCAGTGAGTCAAAAGTTATTCCGGGTGGAAGCTGAGAGGAGTAAAAAAATTCTGCACACCCACGTTGATAATCCAACGTGGTCCGTATTAAAAATCGCAAAAACGTTGAAAATCGCCAAATCAACCATGTATGATGTGCTCAAACGTTTCAGGGAGCGAAAGAGCGTGGATCGAGTGCCTCAAGGTAAGCGTCGTAGTGGAACATATGACCGCAAGCTGAACCAGGTGTTGAGAACCGTCAGAGCAAACCCTGGACTATCAGATAATGAAATCGCACAAAAATACGCTGCTGCTCGCAGTACCGTTCGAAGAATTCGTTTGCGAGCAGGATATCGTTCTTATCGAGCCAGCAAGCAACCAAAAAGAACGTTGAAGCAAAGTTTCGTCACCAAAACTCGAACTCGGAAATTGTACCAATTGACGAAGTACCAAGTATGCCTGCTCGTCGACGATGAAACCTACGTCAAAATGGATTTCGGGCAGCTTCCTGGCCAAAAATTCTACATGGCGACGGCACGAGAAGATGTTCCTGTGAAGTTTGAGTTTACTTTTATGGACAAATTTGCCAAAAAAAAAACTGATGATTTAGCAAGGGATATGCAGCTGCGGAGCAAAGACCAAATTTCGTGACGAATAAGACGATGGACTCGAAGCTGTACAAGGGAGAATGCCTCAAACACCGCGTACTACCTTTCATTAAAGCCCATAAAGGTCCCGTGAAGTTTTGGCCTGATTTGGCGAGTGGCCACTACAGCCGGGAAGTCATCCAGTGGTACCGCGTTAATAACGTAGATTTCATCGATAAAAACATAAATACACCCAACTGCCGCAGTTCCGGCCCATCAAGAGATTTTGGGCAATAATGAAGCGGAAGCTTAAGAAAAGTGGAAAAACGGCTCGGGACGCGACTCAAATGACCATAATGTGGAACAAATGTGCCAAGGAAGTTGACTCCGGAGGTGTGCAGCGTGTGATGGGAGGAATAAAGAAGAAAGTGCGAAGTTTCATTAGAAACGAAGAGCTGAGCTTACCCTTGTTTTGATGTATTAAACTTATTTGTACGTCTATCCGTTACCGAGATGATTTTATTATTCCGGATTCTAAACGGACATAGCTTTAAGTACGATGCCTAATGGATTAGATGCCAAACGTATGCGCAAATTTCCGAAGCGCGTTCAAATCGAACAAACGGAAAACCCTCCGAAACGACCGTGTACCGATGCCGAGCGAGCTCGTGTTTATCGGGCGAAACTGAAAGCAGCCAGAGGTGATGCGTTGCCAACTACAGGTTGGGATGCTGGAGAAGGGCCTTCAACTCGAGGTAGGAAATCAACTTGACAAAGTGCAAATACTTATTCACTATTTCCTCCTACCCATAGCAAAGTTTAGTGACATTCCGCAAAACCTTTTCCTACAAATAATTTCGAAGGAGCGAATATCCTAAGATACATACTTACTCACTTATTTATGCCGATCCAACTTGCGTTGCAATGTTCCGCTACGAAACCAATGAAACGATTTTAACATGTTGAACATGTTTTAATAATGCATCTAACGGTTTAACGTAGTCTACGTCAACTGGTCGTGTTATACACAACCCCTCTGAATTTTTTCAATACAAATTGATTTTTTAGTTCTTTAAGTCGAACTCTTTTTATAATATTATTCCATAAGTGAAACTTGAAAAGAATATACAAAAAAAGATATAAAAAAATACTACAGTGTGTTTACTTGTATTTGAACCAAATAAATGAGAGAAATTGAAAAAAAATATGAGGTGGGCACTTTATTTTGCCTATCAGTGTAATTCGAGAGCAGTAAATTGTCTGTATTCCAGATAATTGCAAATAATTTCTGCTCGTTGGTGATAATCATTATCGCAACAAGCGGTTTGAAGAAGTATATGTCAAACATGTCTTGTACACACCTTCAAATTACTGTAACTTTTAAAATATTAAACATATGGGTGAAAAATTCCGCTGAGGAACAGCTGGGAGTCTTCAATGAAAAAGACTATGATTGGTGTTTACATTCCATATTTAATGTTCAAGATGGTGCCGAATGAAAAACACGTGCATTTTGTACGGACGTAAGGCAAATCCAGGCTTGTCAATACTGGAACTTGAAAAAAAAAAATGGATTTACCTAGCTCCACTGTGCACACTGTGGACCGAGAAGTGATGAACAATGGATCCTGTCATGTACCGAAAGGTGAAGAGGATGTTGAAGGAAAACCCGAATCTTTCTGTTCGAACGGTGGCTCGTAAAATAAGAATATCCCCTGGTTTTGTCCAAAACACAAAACAGCGGTTGGGGCTGTCGCATAATATGAAAACAGTTCCAAATCGCAACGACAAACAGAACTTGACAGCAAAGTCACGAGCTCGGCGTTTATAGGTACTGCGAATGTTTGATGAAGTTTTCATGAGTAAAATTTGTGAAATCAATCTAAAAATAATTCGATAGTTATCTATGACGCTATGTACCTTTCATGTAATTAAATATTACTCGGATCAATTCGTGTACGGATGGATGGTTCCAAACATATTGAATTTATTCAATTCAACCCCAGGACATTTCAATTAGCGGCAGTCATTTATTTTACTGAGAAACACTGCATCATTTATTCTACTACACACGATCATGGACGGATACAAACAAACATTTTCCGAGCATGGCTTTCTGAGTAGAATGGTACCTGAAAGTTGTATTGAATGATGATTTTTCAAGCGATGTATAATAACATAAAAAAAGCCACACGCTACACTGGATGACGTGCTAACCGCATATTTTTCGCATGACTCGCAAACTGTGGCTCAAAAGAGTCGGCTTTTGAAAACTTTTTGCAACATAATTAGCCCACATTGTACACATATTCCAGCGAACTCATTCCAAAACATAAATATTGGGGCATTTCATATGTACCGGAATTACTTTATGATCAAACATTTTAATTTACGGTCGCATTAAAATCAGTCACCAGCGAGCACTTAAGATTCCTACACCAACTAATTAAATCATCAACCGCTGTTTCTCGGTGCCAATGAAGGCGCACCAGAAAGAGTTTTCCAAAACAGATTTTAAAATGCTGCCGCTTTCCGACTGTCGTAAATGTGTGGTAAAATGCGTTGTATACACACCATCTCTAGGAACGAGCATTCGGTCGGTCGGTGAGTGGTGGTTAATTATGCACACATCCATTTCTAGTTCAGCTTTCAAAAGCATGTAGAGGAATTTTGTGTTCTTGGCAGTCTTAGCAGAGTCCTCCTTTCTATGAGAATTTTCTCAGCGCCATGGACATAATGACGTGTCAGTTATTTAGATTTATTTGCTCCTTGCTCCTGTATCTGTACATTTATCGACAGAGTTGTCGATACAACTATTTGAAACGGTTTCAACAAAGCTTAAGTGAGTGTCGCAGTCCTTGTTTTACTTCGCATCGTTCCTTTATAACATGCCAATTAGCCAGGCGTTCTATTCTAGGCAATTAAAAACCAGTTTTATTTCCTTATGCTCACAATTTATTTGCAAAAAAAGTCATGCATAACGATATTGCCCAGTGGCACAAACGTTATCAGAATGAAGCTGAAAAACAAATGTCATATGAATACATTCAGTGAAGTAAATTGATAGGAAAATTTATTGAATTTAAGTTTTGAAAATGAGTTGCCTAAAACAGTCAAGGTTGCCGAAGCCGGTGTAACCCCTACACACTGTATGTCTATAAACAGCATAATTTTCCCTCAACGCTCATCCTACTCGGTGTGTCATTAGTAGATTTTACCGAGATAGAGGTGTAAAAATATTGCGTAGGAAAATATATGCTTAAGAACATTTTATTACACTACAGTTCGGTTTTGGAACGGCACGTTTTTGGTATGTTTGGTATGTTTCATCTTTGACACGGTTCGACTTAGACGCACATTCCGGTAATTTCGAAAACAAAGTTTTCACTATTTCTACAGAACTAGGTGACCAATTTTAAAAAAAATCATAGAGATTTTTAGGGACAATAATGCCTTTCATTTGATAGTTATTGTTTGCAATTGGAATAGTCAAGAAGTGCGACATATGTGAACAATTAATTTCAACTTCTAAATTACTTAAGCGTTCCGAAACAAACCATAGTACAGCGTATTTGATAAAAATCCGTATCATAATCCACATTGAGATCAAGATAAAGATGAATATCGATTTACAGTGTTCCCATAAATACTTCGGTTTTCCGATTCGAAGGTCAAGGGTTCGATTCTCGATAAAGCCGAACGACTTGTCGGGCGAGTAAACCGTTCGACTGCCTATGAGCAAAGTCGTCTCATTGTTCATTCCACACACTAAAGCCTGTCGACGTTAAATTTCGGACACTAAGATAATGTCAGCAAGCAAAAAGACATCATTCAACAAAACCGATTGTTTATTTCAGTATAATATATGGTAAAACAGTTGATTGAGATGTTAATCCTTCTTTCTTTAAAATTCTCAATCTATCTGTGGTACACCCACCATCACATTCCGTACTGTATCCTCTGATACGCTAGCGGTGGCGGTTCTCCATCTTCTCTTGAAATCGTCGATCCCATTTGCTGTCTTCTTAGCATCAAAGAATCTCCGCTTAACCAGAGCCCAGTATTTTTCAATCGGGCGAAGTTCTGGACAGTTGTCGGATTGGCTATTTTTGGCACGCATTTTACTTCTTCTTCCTTATACCACATTTTCCACAGAAAGGTTGGGATTTTTCTAAATAATGGCTTCCACCTTCTTGTCCATTTGGCGGGAGCATACTTTTCGGTTTGTACCGCTTCCAACCTACCAATCCATGACCAAGCGCTGGTCAAACATTTTGCAAACAGTTTTTTGTTTCTTGGCAAGATCGCGTACCGAGAACTTCATTTTTTGCTGCCGTTCATACAAAACGCGTTTGCGCACTTCAACTTGATTCGACGCCATTTTACCAAATGCAACAAGAATGTAAATATGTTGTACCACGAAATACAGTGGAGGGTTTCAGCTATCATACAATCGAAATGTTTTAGCTATCTGTGAAATAATTCAAAAACTACACTGAAAGAAAAGTGCCCGAAACTAAACGAGGACAGGCTTTATATGATTTTGTTTCTAAAGATTTTGGCTACTGAGCTAACTTCTACATTATTTTGATTTTTAATGTGCCACTGGAATCCATAGAAGTCCCAAAATTTTGTAGCGCCTTTTTTTCTAGTGCCTTTTTTTAAATCTGTTAAAAACTCTGACATTTGTAACTGTCGTGGTATAGCTCTTGTATATTGCATGCCAAAAATTATTGAAGAAATTGTAAATAAAAAATATTTAACCAAATCAAAAATAGAATAACTTCCATTCAGCATTTTTAACGGTTATTTGTGTCAGTCCACATCGAACTCTCATGCCGTGCGGTATTATTTTCTACTTGCTGAAGGAAGTGCTATTGCTACCTAAGGCTACACCAATTTTTAACAGCACTTTGCAGTGCTAGATACTACATGTCATGCCAAATGTCATGTAAATTTCGGTGCTCCGGGACCGACACATGCAAGCGTCTTTTAGCACATAAGAATGAGTTCAAAGAGATGGGAAAATAAATTAAATCAAACACACCTTTTGTCGACTGGCGTATGTGTCAGTTTCAGGAGACATAATTTTACACGTTTGCGTTACCCGACGTTTTATAAAGATGAATTACGTCACGCGTAAAATTAATAATTTCTAAGAGTGTACCTACAATTTTTAGATTTCCTCTTGTTCTTTTTGATCCTTGTTTAGGCTGGATCCTTGTTAGCTTGGATACGCATGGGAAAATTCCTCTTCGGTCCTTCAGATTCTTATTGGTATCTGCTTGGACGTCAATTGTAATTTTTTCTACCTCTACGGCAAATAAAAAAAAACGTACACACTAAGAAAATTTTAAAGTATTCGGTAATTTTTTACCGAACTTTCAACAGCTGAACGTTCGGTAATCCGTTTTAACGGATTTCGGTAAAATTTGACAAGTTCCGGTATTTTTTTTACCGGAATACTGTAAAATTTCACCGAAATCCTGTAAATCCAACAGTTCGGTAAAAAATTAACGAACACTGTAAAATGTTCTAAGTGTGTAAAGGGCAATCTATTGATTCGCTTTCAAACGAATTTAATGTGAGTAATCAATTTGATATGCTCACAGATGATCATCAACCGAGAATCTGAATAAACTTTCGCTATAGAGAAAGGGAAATGTACCCCCTATTGTGGTGAAGATTTCGGATTTTCATGCTTTTCGCATGGAGATCATAACATTAGTTAAAGATGTGAAATATTGCCTACAAATTTCCATACGAGGTGAATACCGTTTGCTCAAAAAAATCTTCAAACATCTTCTTGAGTATCTAACTCAGAAGAAACAAATTTTTTTCGCATATGACACCAAAGCTGAACATATGACACCGAAGCTGAACGTCTAAAGTGCTGGAGATGCCGAAAACAAGACCAGAAGGTACAACGCCAACTTTCAAACGGTGCGAAACATCCTTGCCAGGGAAGGATAAAGGGCGAACACGAAATTATTGCGACACCGAAAATGTCATGCCAATTTTCTTATAATGTTTAGAATCAAACCAAAATTTTAGGGTAGTTTTATACATATATTTACTTCAAAAATCAAAAGAAAAGTTAATCGATGGAGCCTTGAGTGTAAAATTGAACGCATTATCGCTTGATGCCCTCCATCAAAGTCTTTACAGTGTCATCCGGTACCAGTTTCTCAGTTTTTTTTTCCATTTTCTTAACATGTCCTTCTCGTCTTTGACTGTCTTCTTGCTCTTCCGAAGTTCCCGCTTCATCATTGCCCAGTACTGCTCCACCGGGCGCAGCTCCGGACAGTTTGGCGGATTCATGTCCTTTGGAACAAAATGGACAGAATTGGCCTCATACCACTCCAGGACACTTTTAGAATAGTGGCATGATGCCAAATCTGGCCAAAATAGCGGAGCTTCGTCGTGCTGCTGCAAGAACGGCAAAAGGCTCTTCTCGAGGCACTCAGATTTGTAGATCTCGCCATTTACTGTGCCCTTTGTCACGAAAGGCTCACTCCTCAGTCCGCAAGAGCAGATGGCCTGCCAAATGAGATATTTGGAGGCGAACTTCGACATTTTTTTCTTCTTAAATTTGTCGTCCACATAGAACTTGCTCTTGCCGGTGAAAAACTCCAACCCCGGAATTTGCTTAAAATCGGCTTTTATATACGTTTCGTCGTCCATCACACAGCAGCCATATTTTGTCAGCATCTTCTCGTAGAGCTTCCGTGCCCGAGTTTTAGCCGTCGAATGTTGCCGCTCATCGCGGTTTGGGAAGTTCTGTACCTTGTATGTATGTAGTCCAGCTCTCTTCTTTGCATTCTGGACGTAGCTCTGCGACATGCCGATCTTTTTAGCCAAATCACGGCTTGAGACGTCCCAAGTAACACCACTTGTCATATTCATGTTAATAATACACATTTTAGACCAAGCTCTTGTTTTTTTCTAACGTCAATAACTTAATTTCATACACGCATATAACCGAAAAAGCGCAATAACTGTGGCATTTTTGAACATCTTTTAGGTCATACCAGATGTTTTGTAGAACATCCATAAGACAAATATAATGTTCTATGGATGCTTCCAACAGCATGCTTATAACATAATGATATGTTTTGTCAAATGTTTTGTCGGTATGAACAAAGTAAAAAAAATATAAACAATATTTTTTAATGGCGAAACGATATCGTAGCCAATGGTATTTTACGCGTTAGAGATGATTGTTTATAACTTTTACAAATAGGAATTTAAAAGTACGCATGGAAGTTGTATCATCATTGTATATGCGGCTCAAGGTTAGCAGTACAATTTTCCGTTTTACCTTCCCTAATTTCATGCGCCATCGATTGGATTAAAAAACGTAGAAGGTACCCTGAATAAATTTTTGAATTTTAGTGAGATTTCTTTATGGAATTCACAAAAACCAACATGGCGATTTTCCAAGTCTACAGTCCTACAGTACAATTCTACAGTACGGGTAAAAACATTAGTAACAAATTTGATTTTAAAATGTTCATTTTATACAAATACAATTTTTCTATAATGTTGTGCGTAGCTACATCTCCTAAGACTCCACCACAAATTAAGCGTAACAATTTATAAAAAATACTAAACAAACTACCAAACTGCTGCTTTATTTTCATCTTACATCTTACATTTAGGTAGTGTTTATTTTTATTCCAGTATTTCAAAAAACCATATTTTCAGCCGCCACTGTATCGGATTCACAATCTTTTCTGAATAATTTCACTATTGCATGAGGATGTTAAAACATGTTTAAAATTCATCTTGAATGCAACCTATCAACATATTTACAAACATCTAGCATACACGCTATTTCCGAACAATCCAAAACGAAGTACGTTTGACTCAAATCAGTCAAAAGTATGGATACTCAAAAGTGAGTAAAGATAGTTCGTAGTGGTAAGATGACAAACAGTCACCGATGTTTTCAAGAAGTAAAATTTAAGTTGATCGAACAAAAATAGAACAAAAATGTGTTCGCTGTTCTGGTACCACGTTTGAACCGAATATGTGTAGAAGAACATTCTCAAAACTTTTTCAAAACCAGACATGTTTGGTATTTCATCCTCACGACTTTTTTACAACAAACTTCTTATATTCTTTTCAAATAAGATGTTTCTGGTGTTACTTGGGGTTGGGATTTGCTTTAATCATCCGCTTCACCTTTCCCTCCATCGTTGTGTTCTCCGGTCCCGGTTTTCTCCCAGCTCCTTTGCCGTGGTCCAACGTCAACCGCTCCTGGCACCGCTTCAACACTCTGGAGACGGTTGAATGGTGAATGTTCAACATTTTTCCCAACTGCCGGTGCGACAGGTCAGGAAATTCCAGGTGTTTGGAAAGAATTTGTTCTCTCGACTCGCGACTTCGAGTTTGACAGCATGTAAACAATACACATCAATGAGAAAGTGTGCAAAGTTTGGTTGATTTTTACCCAATGGTAAAAAAGTTATGCCCTGTTGAATGTGTCGCAATAATTTCGTGTTCGCCCTTTACAAGTCGTACAAAGCCAGTAAACATCCAAACCGGCACATGAAAAATAATTTCGTGGCCAAAAAGCGTGCAAAGCTCTTGTTCGACTGTGTTTTGACGAAACACAAAGGCTACCGTTTGATCGATGACGATCATACGTCAAACTCGATTTTAGGCAGATTCCCGGTCTAAAGGCGCGACTGGACGTGGGGATGTGCCGGGAAGATTCAAGTTCGCGTTTGCCAACGTGGTCTGAAAATGAAATCATTCGTCACATCCTCGACGATGACATCCCTAGTTTCGAAGAATGCCTGAAAAAGCGTGTATTGTCGTTCCTCCGCAATTATAGGGGTAAAGTCATCTTTTGGCCTAATTTGGCCATCTGCCACTACTCCAAGGTGGCTCTGGAGTGGTATGCTGCCAACAAGATCGATGAATGCTCCGAATTCCCGGAATTTCGACCAATCGAAAAATACTGGGCAATTTCAAAGCAGCGACTTCGACGAATCGGTGAAGCAATCAAGGACATCCAGCAAATGCTGGTAAAATGGAAGAAATGCGCTGATTCCGTGTCCGTTTCCACTGTGCTGGTGCTGATGGGTTCCATCAAGAGGAAGGTTCGAGATTTTGTTCGAACTGGATAAATGTAACGATCTAATGCTGTAACTTTGAATTTTTAATAATAGTACTGTAAAGCAACCATAAAATGGAATTTTTAAACTTTTTCACTTTGTTTTTTTAAACATTGAATCACGAGTTACAGGTCTTTTAGTGTGTGCCAGTTAACTTTAAGTCGGCCTTTACCACCCCCATAACCCCGCGATGGGAGCCTGTGCCAAAATGCACATTAAATGGATTGACATGGACATCCCAGCTGTTGAAAGTACTCCAAAAAAAAAACGATGTTATATAGTTCACAATCTTCATGACAGCCGTTTACGAATCTGGGTACAACATATATAATTCCGACAGTCACACAAACAAAAAGGCAAACAAAACAAAAGCAATCATTTTGATCTCAAATCCCAAGTTGTTGAATATGCTTCTACTAACATACATCAACTGACGAAATATATTTTAACAATTTGAAGACAAATCGAAAAATTTACATGGTCGATAGTTTAGAAATTTAGAAACAGAAACCGTAAATTTCACTCAATAAAAACCAAGAAAACGAATATTGTAGACACTTGTCTACGAAACAAAGTCTGATGTTTGAACACTTATGACACAACATATTTTATATTCTGTTAAAAGCAATACACTACAAAAATTGTAAGTGGTTAATGAAATATGAATCAAAGTTAAAGTAACCCCTTTTTGGTGCTTCTTACGTACATTTCTCTATTTATTCACACAAGTCAATCAAACGCTATGAATGTGAACATCCCCTCCAATTCCAATCTTCCATTCACACATAGACTAGACCCATATAGATGGCTTGAAGAGAATAACCGGAAGGAAGGTAGGCTGGTGGAGCGGTTGCGACACGTGATAAATATTAAAATAAATTATAAATAAAATATAAAAACTTTTGACACATGGTGTCGTCGAAAAATTAAGCGAATATGAATGTTCTCACCACACATGAGCTGTCGGTAGCTCATGGGGCTTTCACACTCTACAGGGGAGTCCCCTAAAACACACTTTTGGTTGTCGCTTTCCTCTGTGTTCCATGGCAATAAAATTAGCATGCATAAATTTATTTCCCAGCAAGTTTTTTTTCCGCATCCTCTTCCTGCCTTTTCTCGGCTCCATCAAACGTGTAGCGAGGACCGAACATTGACAGTCAAGAAGTGGGTAGTCCTATTCCATTGCTTCCACATAACAGCAATCGACATCCACAAGCCGACGGATGAGGAGGTTGGGAGATTTCTATGAATTTTCATCGTTTTTTGATTTGCCTATTCAATTTAACACACCTGCCTTGTCGTTCCAAGCCGGGTAGGTCCGGCTGTCACGTGATAAACATAATGCTAAATCCTACACCCTACTGGAAATTGATATTGTTTTTATGTGATTTTACTTTGTCCAGATGGATGGAAATCAAATAAAGTTGGTTAATAAAATCTACTTCACCAACAAATTAACCGCTTCTAAAGTACATTGAGGAAATCGTTTAAAAAGTTTAGTTGGAACCTTTTAGTTGTCAGGCAAGTTTCTGCTCCTGGCTACGATTAATATCTATCATCACGAATATTTTTCTGACATTTTTTACTGACGATGACAAATATGTATATTAGAAATAAGACGTGGAGGGCCCGCTTATGAAACACCATTTGAG
The DNA here is from genome assembly GCA_024533555.2 of Aedes koreicus. Classification (NCBI taxonomy): domain Eukaryota; kingdom Metazoa; phylum Arthropoda; class Insecta; order Diptera; family Culicidae; genus Aedes; species Aedes koreicus. The sequence goes on along the minus strand of JAHHFK020003195.1, from coordinate 166,311 downwards.
GCAGTAGAGTATACCTTCTTTCCGTTATAGTAACATTGTACACTAAAGTCATAACCTTTATCACAGGGTAATTTGTTTCATATTAATCTCCTTGTTCCGTCCTTTTTTTCTGTTTATGTTTGCTTACGTTTAATGCCAAGTACTAATACGAAAAATCAACCCGGCCGCGCTCTATTTGTTGTTTGTGAGTCGGTGGACTGCGAGGCGATGAGATTGAGTAGGAACATGAATCCTACATACCAAACAATAAATAAATAGACGAAGAAAAAACACAAAACAAAAATAAACCCACTAGATAGGAATTCAAATTGAACCGTTCTTTTCTAGGGGTCAGATTAGTTCGGATATTGTATTGGATACTTCCATTGTTAAAATTGGGATGCGGATAAATATTAGATCCCAAGCTGGAGAGAAGGGTAAAATTAGAACTTTTGACATCAATTTACTCAAGTTTTTTTTTTACTCCTTTTTGATGAATTCATCATAATTTCAGGTTAATGCTGATTTAGTTTAGTTAAGTAAGAGTGCTTCGAAATCCATAGTCAGAGAAACAAAAAGCCATTGTGAGAATCTTCCATATACCCTGCATGCTATCAAATACTAATACCTTATTTTTCTGGCTCCTTTTCCTTCTGAAATTCAAGGATCTGTCCAAGTGTGTGTGTGTGTGTGTGTGTGTGTGTGTGTGTGTGTGTGTGTGTGTGTGTGTGTGTGTGTGTGTGTGTGTGTGTGTGTGTGTGTGTGTGGGGGGGGGGGGGGGGGGGGGGGGAAAGAGAGAGAGAGAGAGAGAGAGAGAGAGAGAGAGAGAGAGACGCCTCCTCAGCCCTGCCCTGTATGCGGTTTTAATAGTAAGTTTTTGCAAAGACAAAGTTTGCTTTTTTCTTGATTATCGAGATTTTCAAATACCTCATTTAGGTATTTTTGTAGCTAGTCCGGAGTTGAGATTCGAAATGGTGACTTTGTCGTGAGAGGTACGGATGTTATCCACTACACCTAGTCTCTCCTTGCAAAGAAAAAGTTAATTATTAACAATTAAGAAGTGTATCAAAAAGTAGTTATATATTAAACGCATTTGAGTTTAAACTAGTGCCAAAATAAGGGCCCGAAAACTGTACAGCCATATTCTGGACAACCCCTCGCAGGGTGTTTTGATGGACGACGAAATGCACGTGAAAGAGGATTCCAGAACACTGTCGGGACGTCAGCCCTACACCAAATCGGTTAAGGAGAGTATCTCAATTACAGATACGACGGTTGCGACGGTTAAATTTGATTAGAAAATGCTTGTTTAGTAAGCAATTTTCACATGTGGCTTGTGATCTCCCATTTTCTGCACAAAAATAACTATAAATGCTGAAATTTCCTAAAATAAGCGCTTGCAGAAAAGGTTGCTTTGAAAGCATGAAATGCCTCCTCTTTTCTAGCCGGATCTGGCCTCTGCCCATTATGCAGTGGTTTTCTAATGAAAACGATTGTTGTTGAAAAAGATATAAACCCATAAAACTGTCCCCAACTGCGAATGATCGAACGCTAGTGGGCGATCGTCAAGCAGAACCTCAATAAGGCAGGCTCAGTGGCCCGCTACATGTTGAACTTCGAGAAAAACTGGTCAATAGCTTCCAGGAAGTGTACAAAAACCACCGTGCAGAACTTGAAGGAAGTACGATAATCGAACCGAAATCAACAATCTGATAAGCTTGTTAGTGTTATTATTGTTTTAACATGTTAAGCAGTAATAAAATGCATTGCTTTGAAAATTTGCGAATTGTTTTTAGTTTAATTACAATTTTCGAATGTTTATAACTACTTTTCGATACACTTCTTGGTTTTGCATCGAAACTTTATTAAATCAGTCTCACTGACATCGTTCTAAAACAATTTGAAGCAATACTGGCGTTTGTTTTTGACCTCCGTACGGAATATTAGCTATTGGATTTTTTTTATTGGGTCATGCTTTCAAAAACCGCTGAACTTCGTGAAATTTCTAGAAGCTGGAGAAGAAACCAAAATTATCAACATAGACACGAAATTTGTTTTACTAGCACTTTCTATGCGATGATCAGTCATTGCTGCCTAATCCCCTGTGTTCTCCAGATTCGGCCCCATGCGATTTATTTTTGTTTACAAACATGAGAAATTGGCTAGGCGGAAAGCGATTCACGCCCAACGAGGAATGCATTGCCGCAACAGAGGCCTATTTTGCGGAGTCCGAAAAATATCTCTGTGCTTAATGTATGGAATTGAAAGGAGACTATATTGAGAAATAAATAAAAATGAGGTAAAAAATGGCGTTTTCTAGCCTAACACAGGTACTTATCATACAACCCACGTACATATATCGGCATATGGCTTCCGACCGGATATCACACGTTTCGCTCCTTGTGGTTGCGTCCTTCGGCTAATTATTCATTTTCCACGGGCTTGGTATAGCACATAACCAATGGCTGATTAGCCAGCCAGTTGCTAGCAGCAGCCAGCTGAGTCACAACCTACCTGGCTGGTTGCTCGTCCGTGAACTGGCCCAGTATTACTCTGCACAGCTCTGAGGCTGCCGAGCGAATGAAGCATATTGCGAAGGTGTACCCCTTATGTATCGCTCACTACTGCATATTAGACCTCTCTTACTTAGATTTGAAATCTGTGATAGGAAAATGCTGAGCATTTAGTAAATTTACTCTGCAAAACGCGATTATAAGACATCACCTTACATTTGCATTATTTTCAATAGTGTAATGTTAAGAATCAGTAGTCAGCCGGCGTCGGTGGTGTAGTGGTAAGCGTGACTGCTACTTGGCACCCCAGTGGGTCTGGGTTCAATCCCAGTCGACGTCGGTGGTTTTTTTGAGGCGAAAAAATCTGGTCACGTCTTCCTTCGGAAGGGAAGTAAAGCCGTTGGTCCCGGTTCATATTCATGAGTCGTTAGGTAGGGTCCAGGTGGTGGAGTCGTTTTCCTGGTGTCGGTGATTGTCACCATGTGAGGAAATAGGCCGACGTAAAATAAAGATTAAAAAAAAAAGAATCAGTAGTTTTAAGTAATGGAATCAAAGCGTAGAAAATGTCCCAATCGATTGATGCAAACATTTTGCCAGTCGATCGTGTAATGACTTAGTTATTAACGTTCAAAACTTAAGCACTTTTCGTGACGCTCTAACTTTTCGCAATTCTAGCATGTAGCATGTTTTGAAACACGCAGACGCACAGTGGTCGGAAAAGCCTTTTTTCGCGGCGAAATTAATAACTTCTAAAGGTTACGTTTCCGAGTCATGGTGTCTTCTACAATGTTGTATTTAAAAAACATGTCCATCTTGTGATGATCTTTTCGTAGTTCCAAACTTTACCGCTAGGGCGGCGCTGTTACTAACTTTTTAACAAAGCACAATAGAATGGTGATGTCAAATACAAGTTTGTAGGGCATACAATTTCAAGCAACTTTGCTGATGACATCATTTTTCCAGCTCTTTATTTGACCATGATAGAACTAATTTTCTGTTTTAACTCAGGGTCCCAACAAACATCGGTGTTGAATTAGAGCTTGTTCAAGCAAATTTGGAGAAGCTATTCAGCTGTTTCTTCTAGAATAGCTGAATAGCTTCTCCAAATTTGTTTGAACAAGCTCTAATTCAACACCGATGTTTGTTGGGGTGTCTCTAAAAAAATGAGTTTTTTTATTCTAACTTTTTTGTTTCTCATTTTAAGAAAAGGTAATGTCCAAACAAAATATAGAGAACATTACAGCGCGCATTTTTGCTGAACAAAGTTTTTAAATAAAACTTATCATTCAAAAGTTAAGGGGTAATTTTAACTAAAAACATGCGTTTTTTTTCTTTTCGACCTTATGATTGTTTAGGCGAGAATTGGCCAGAAAACCATCAAATTCTTGTTTTACCTTTTCTTAAAATGAGAAACAAAAAAGTTAGAATAAAAAAACTCATTTTTTAGAGACACCCTGAGTTAAAGCAGAAAATAAGTTCTATCATGGTCAAATAAAGAGCTAGAAAAATGATCTCATCAGCAAAGTTGCTTGAAATTGTATGCCCTACAAACTTGTATTTGACATCACCATTCTATTGTGCTTTGTTAAAAAGTTAGTAACAGCGCCGCCCTAGCGGTAAAGTTTGGAACTATGAAAAGATCACCACAAGATGGACATGTTTTTTAAATACAACATGTTAGAAGACACCATGACTCGGAAACGTACGTCTGAACACATTTTCACGAACATTTGTTGAACAGATGGTGCTAAAATTACCAAACATAGATCCACGGGGCTTCATAAGACACCCAATGGAGCATTAGAGAATACCGTAACAAGCCTAGATTATTATGGTAGAATGCTATTTATTAAGAGAACAAAAGAGATGTTAAGCAGGAAAGAAAGTTAAGTAATGGATTAGAGTGCATTAATTGTAACCAATACCCAGGTAACCAATAAGCACAAGCATATGCAGTAAATCAACCCTAAATCTGCATTTCAGATGCTATAAGCATCATATAAGCATCTTGAATGCTATCTGTTGTAAAACTGAATTTCAAATGCTATTTGAATTCTTGTAACCTGTAATAAGCATTTTGAATGCAAAGTAGCATTAATGAAGTATTATCATAGCATTGCAGTAAAACAGCCGTATGTTGAGCCAAAAGCGGCATTTATGTTGCATTTAAGGCGACTTAATTGCTTGATTGGCTGCCGTTAAGACGCTTTGGAACTACTTATTGGTAACCTGGGTATGACCGAAAAGAAAAGTAGGTACGTGCAACATCATACGCAAGTTGTTTCATCTTGAAGCTGCACACTGGTATTGGGTAGGAAAACTAAACAGGGTGGCCACGGCTGCTTGACAGTAAAATAAATGTTCATAAAAACACAACAAATGGCTTAAAATTAACAAAGTTATATTTTGTTATGAGGAAATTACATGTTTAGCTCGAACCTCTCTCCGTTTTCTTTTACAACCAGCCATAGACATTTCTTAAATGCGTCGCAACTGGACGCACCGTTTCTTAAAGTATATTGTCCCAATCATTGATCAAGTGTTTCTTGAAACGTTCAAGAGTGTGACCTTTTGTGCTTCCAATTTTACTGGCCCAATTGTGGACAAACTGGGGATACATGCCCGCTGCTTTGAAATCCAAAGAATTGAGATCTGGCGATGAGGCCGGCCACTTAAAATAATCCTGTTGAAAACAGTCATTTCCATCTGGCATAAATTTCGAAGCACGGAGTAACAAGTGATTCTTCAAAACATGTTTAATGTATTAATTAGTGTTCATTTTTACTCCTGACTCGATGAAAAGTAGTGAAAGCTTGACGTTTTCTGAAATTCCACCCCATACCATTACACATGACACATTTTGGTACCACACAGCCTATCTTTGGGAACATCTGCAAACTTCACTGCACATACTCTATCACTCTATCACAGAAACATATTTTCATTGGAAAAGAGTATGCCAATGCAGCAACTCCTTACTTCGAATCACTCCAGCCTTCTTTTGCTTTTCTGTTAATCCGCGAATCCGCTGTTTTTTATACGCTTTGAGTTTCAAATCATGAGTGATGATATACTGAATCATTCTGAATAAGATCCTTGGCCATCACTTGCCCTGATTGTGTCGAAATCGCTCCCATAGGCATTTTCCATCATTTTGATCCTAACCGTTGTATGAGGTCCATGCCTTTTGGTTGATATTGTACGTACCAGTCTCGTTGTATATTTTTATAGTGCGGGAAATAAATCTCTCGTGCACACCGATGTGTTTAAGCCGACTCAAAATCTTGCACGGTCTAAATTTCATCATATATAAATCTACTTCCTGTTCTCGTTTGTCCATGTTTATAGCATAACCAAAACAAACAATCTTCCAAAACAAATCACATCCGTCATATGCCAGATGATTACACGTACATTTAAAAATATGCACATATCGTTTAACAAAACTGTACAAGAGGTACACTGAGACAAAAGCACACTGACTCTTGCCACCCTGTAGTTGCTTTTGTAATTGAATACAACTTGCAATACAACATTATAACTTCGAACTGCTAAAAGGTGCAACCCGAAAAATTACTACCCGATTCTCACTTGCAATGGTATATCTAACGTATTTCAACGGAGTTAAATAATTTGTAATTAATACATAATACGACTCCCACAACGGTAGCCATCAACTCGCTACTTTGATAATGCAAATCTCAGTATTTATACTACATATTGATTAGTTTACCGTGTGAAGATTCGCGGTAAGCATACGATTCAAGTTTCAGCTATGTCGATCCGCTAGAAATCAAGATTTACATCTCCGAAATCGCGAGGTGCACTAATTAGAAGGAGACAAAAGGTAAGAAAAATTACGCATCGTCGCTTATCTCCCCAAATAACCTTTAAGAAAATTGCCAAAAATGAAAATTGAACAGGTCAACTTTTTGTTTATATTACATCATTTTTAACGTGTTTATTATAATAGTTTTGAGACAACTTTTTGGTTTTTACTCACTAAAACATTTACAATTAAAATCGACGGTCACTCTCAGCTCTAATGTTTATTGCACTTAAAGCGCATTCGGATCCAACACGACAAATCATCCATTAATATTTGTTGTCTGTTTGAGTTCAGCTAAGCTAACAAGAATCAAAATAAACATGCAGTTAAAACAAATCAAATAATCAGAGTTGCATTTGTTTGTATGACCTATCCTTGCCATTTCCATGCTCAACAAAACAATGTCAGTTCTCACCGGAAAGGTGCATAAATTAACATTGGTATTCAACATAATACCCACACTCAAACAGAACAAACAATTGCCAAGTGAAGATGATTAACATAATAATTTCATAGTGCGTGGTGTTTAAGAATGTATGCATGAATGAGAAAATCATCAACAGGCAGAGGTTATTCTCAGAAACCACAACCTAATACGAAAGATTCGGCTTCTCCGTCCATAATTTGCGTTTCCGAAATTAGATATGCTTTCCAGAGCTTGCAACTGTTCATGGATAGGTACTTCTAGCTTGGTAACGTGATTTATGTTTTAATGGATGTATTTTGTGTGTAATTCACGAGATCGGAATGAATAGTGTGTGGAGCAGAAAAGATTTTTTTGTCGTTAACCAAAATCAACTTCACTCAAGGTCATGCTTTTTTTTTGTAGGTTTACTGGCGGGACTCTGAATAGAGTAGAAACCTCTACGCCAGGTCTTTGATGATATCGTTGCGTAAATCCTATCGAATCATTTTGCCAGCCGTATACGGAACATGTCGTCCAAGAAGGCGCTGTTGCAAATTATTCGGAAGGAGCCACGTTTGAGTTTTTTGAGTCCTTTCGTCTGTTTCTTCAATTGTCTGTTTGTTATTTTGTTAGTCCGTGTTACGTATATATGTTTAATAAGTCTTCCGAAGCAGTTTTCTCGAATCAAAAATAAAAAGTTATTGTATTGTACCTTGTGCGTTAGAATGATATAACTTAACTCCTTTTGAAGCATTTCACCAGCCGTACAAGGATCATGTCGTCCATAGAGACGTTGTTGACACTGCCTCAAAAGGTGTTACATTTTCAAGATGGCTTTCCTTTTCTCTCAGCCATGTTCATGTCAACTGTTTTGTATGGTGTCGTGTCGTCTTTTTGTCTGTTTGTTATTTAGTTCATCAGTTTGTAAGTTTAATAAGGTGTTTTACTTATCTTCGTTATTTATTCATGATTTCTGTAGTCTTTTGTAGTTTGTGAATTTCTTCATTTTCTGTTTGTCTGGAGCCGCTTGTGATTTGAGTAGTTTGTTTGGCTTTCATCTTCTGTTTGCTCTGTTGTGTTAATACATCACTCATCCCTCGGTGTAAACTCTAAAAGCTGCATTTTCTTCAAAACTTGAAAGTTCCTAGAATTAAATAAGCAAAATCGCCTCACGCTAAAAGACCCCGATAAAAGTATAGCATCTAGGGTTACCATTCCCATTTTCATCTCATTTAAGGTCTCGTTCTTTTTATTCATTGTTATTTTAATTATTTTTATTTGTTGTTGAAAAGCAAGTCACAAAAGGAATCAATTGATTGATAAATCAAACCTACATTTCTGATTAATATGAATAATGGATCATGAGATGAATAATGGAACAGTTGCCCTATGTGGTAATGCTTTCCGAAAGTGTGCTGATTTTTGATAATAAACTATTTCAGCTTTTTCAAGTGATTCTATCTGATCAAATGCAGCATTTTCACTATTTGCAAATACTGGACTTGTCCATTGATCACCATCTCAGAACTATAATGTTCATCGATAAGAAGTACTAGAGGATTTTCAGAAGCACTTTTGGGCTGCATTTCCACTGATCTGGCAACACTTGTGTGCTTCTTTCCAAAATGGTAAAGAACCAGACCAGCCCTGGGACCTGGTAGTTGAAGTTAAACTACCTCAAGCTTTCGTCAGTGCCCAGGGAACTTCACTCAAGGTCATGCTAAAATTTAAATGTATTCTTAATCGTTCCTAATAGCAAAACATTCATCAGACGTCTTAGGTTTGAAAAATGTCACTTTTTTTCTCCACAGCATCATTCGAGTGATACATGTTTTGCATGTGAAACCTTAGTAGTTTATTATAATATTCTTACAAACATTCGACTTTAGACTATAGTGACATTCATTGCTTAAGAGAGAGAGAGAGAGAGAGAGAGAGAGAGAGAGAGAGAGAGAGAGAGAAATAGAGAGAGATAGGGAAGGGGTCATACAATTTGAACGAAAGTCTAAAAAGGAAGACTGTTTTTGAATTTATGGTTATAGATTGTAAACATGAGAATTAATGAAATTACTCACTTTCTAAGGGAGAAGTACAAAATGCGAAGAAAACGTGAATACAGAAACCCTATGTGATTAAAAAATATGATCATAGCATTCCATGGCGAATAGACTAAAACAAATTTGGAAAAGCTCGCCCCACAGTGCTTGTCAAATGCAGTGTCACATAGTTTAGCTAAAATTAAGCAGAGTCCACCCCTTTTTTAAATTTTTTTCGAAGTATCGTGCATGTCGTGATTTCACCGATCATCGTCATGAGCCAAATCGATGTTGGACACTTTTCGAAATCCGAAGCTCATATTTTACGTGCGTTTACCAGTACAATATTCAACGCAGGGGAAAAGGACACTAGAAGGGTCGTTCAGATCTAATCCACTATGGATGTTCATGAAAAGTGGGGAACAATATAAACTTCTTAAAACATGAGAGTATTTCCTGTGGAGTAGCATTCTCTTTTTCTAGATTTTGCTAAGGTGTGATTCATTGAATACATAGTGCATGCTATACTCTCTACAGTGCACACGTCAAATAAAGCTTGCAAGCCGATTTGTCCCCTTCTAAAGCAACAGCAAGGATCAGTGCAGTAAACAGTCATTTCCACCCATGCGATTCATTTGCCGATAATTCGATCCAGACGCTGGATCTTAAAATATCAAGTATATCAGAATAACAAATAGGTATGTAATGCTTGGTTATGTTTATAAATTTGTCTCACATTGTTTTGCTCTAGCTTTAAAATCCAAGACGCGAGAGCGCTCTGATATTCTTCATTGAATATCATTTCAATACAACCTTGATCAACCTGATTTGAGTTTTCTTTTTTTTTCTGGTTACAACATCTGTCATTGACGTTCAATGAAGTTTTTAGCTTGATAGCTTGACATTTGTAAAAGTTACGCCATATTGAGTACATCTGCGATTGTGTATGTACTCGATTTTGTACGATTTTTAAAATGGAATTGAATTTGCTACAACGAGATTGTATTAAATGTTTGCGTTAAAAACGGTTTCAATGGTGCGACGACATTGTAAATGCTATAAAAGTGTTCCGGCAACGATACTCTGAAGAAAACAGTCATTTATCAGTGGCACCAAAGTTTTCTGATATTGCCGTGATTCCGTGAACGATGGTGAGAGAAATGGTAGGCTATCGACATTGAAAACCGAGCAAAATATCAACAAAATCAAAGAATGGATCACCGTAGACCGGTTTTGGATCCGTTCAAGCCATTTTGGATGATGATTTGGGCCTCAGACGTGTCGCTGCAAAGCTGGTGCCAAAAGACATGAATTTCATGCAAAAAGGGACCGCGTTGACGTCGCAAAAGATATGATTTCCAAGGCCGAACGTGACCCAACATTCATCAAATGGATCATTACTGGAGACGAGACGTGGATTTATGAGTATGACACGTAATCAAGACATCAAGCGAATGCATAGCGTGCACCGAATGAGCCGCGACCGAGAAAACCACGACATTTTCAGTCAAAAAAGTTGGCTCAGAGATTGCATGGCTTACAAGGGTGTTGTGTATCATGAATTCCTTCCACAAGGCCCGACCGACAACAGGGAGTATTATTTGGGCTTTATGAGACGTGTGCGTGAAACAACTCGCCAAAAAAGACCGGATTTGTGGGCAACCAACTCGTGGATCCTGCACCACGATAACGCACCATTAAACAATGCCATCGTTATCCGTGAACATTTGGCTAAAAACGAAACGAATACCATTCAGCAACCACCGAACGCGCTTCAGCAACCGAGATGACATCATGGAAAAATCAAAGATGGCTCTGTTGGCCATATCGCAAACCGAATATAAAAAAAGGTTTCGACGATTGAATCAAGCGCTGGCATAAGTTTTGATGTATAATTATTGTTTTCTAATATCCTGAAGAAAATACCGGGAACTTTTTGATGAAGGTAGTATGACAGTGCATATAACCCCTTCAATATTCGAATTATGGCACTACACTGTTCGAAAAATTTGTAAAGTTACACACCATATTCATAAATTCCTTAGGGTCCTCCCTTAGCTCAGTCGGTAAAGGCGCAGCTACAAAGCAACACCATGCTGGAGTTGGCTGGGTTCGATTCCCGGTCTGGTCTAGGAATTTTTTGTAAAGGAAAATTTCTCGATTCCCTGGGCATAGCGTATGACTGTACTTGCCACACAATCATACTAATGCAAAAATGGTACTTGGCATCGAAAGCTCTTAATTAATAACTGTGGAAGTGCATTTAGAACACTAAGTCGAGCGCAAGAAATAAGCTAATTGTGAAAGCAAGAAGCTTGAAATGCTAAAAGAAAAAGAAGATATTCATAAATTTAGCTTCACACCAAACATTAAGCTTCCCAAACAAGTTATCAGTAAACTTATCCAAATGAGTCGAAATAACTATTTAAAGCACTGGATGCTTTCAAGTCGGTGCAATCTGAGTAATTGCATTCTACTAATTATTTTTCTACTGGAAATATTACAGCATCAATCAATCTAAAGTGCAAATTACAACTGGAGACTTTGGGGAAATTAGGGACTTGAGAAACCTTTTGAGCCTTCCGGCAACAATATGTTTCTATTGATTTATAAGCTCACCTGTTTTGTACCAACCGGTCTCCCCCGGTCCTATACCCAATGATTTCATCATCTCTAATCTGAGGAATACTATTATTTGAGATAACTCATTGCAGACGTATTCCAAATTTGTCAGCAGACCGGAAGATTAGATGAGCCACCTCCCCTCCCGAGGAGTCACCACATGAGACCGTTATACAGTTTTCATTTTTGATCCTACGTTGGAACCGGTTCCAAACTGCGGCACCCGAACTTATTGTCAGAGCAATCTCAACCCAATATAAGTTACAATTAAAGGCAAACACACCGACTTCACCACACAAGTTGACTCAATCTTGATACCTATCCAGTTTTTTTTTTTGGTTCGGGACATAAACCACTGCGACCTTTCCTTTGTTTAGCGCATGTCGAGTTGCTTCATCACTATCAAGAAATGATGAAATATTCGGTGTTGTTACAGTTGTCATTGTTTGTTTTGTTAGCAATGAATCGACTTTTATTGAAAGTTTCCGCTATTTAAACAATTGAGGAGTGAGAGCGCTCTTCAAAGCCAAGCCCCTTTATCAGTCAAGACCGGATTCATTGCAAACAAAACAAACAATGGCTCCGATACTGACCATGCACCAGAGTCCTAGTCATAATTAATTCAAACTATAGAACATCAAATAGAAAATGAGAATTGACATAAATGAAGACTAACCATGTTTTCCGTATACTAAGCTCATCCTCGGTGGGTCAATCCGAGTATTGTCACTTTTCACAAGACATAAAATGTAATAACTATTATATGTTCCTTTGACTACAAAAACAAATATGTTCCCTAGTTTGAATTAATTCGGACTAGGGTTCGGTGGTAGATCTGATACCGCACTACGCACCACAAAAAGGTGATCTACCACAGCGTTACGATTTCAGGTTAGAATTGAATAAAAAAGGACCAAGTTTTTTAAATATTTTTTTTGTAATATTTTTGTAATTATATTTAGATATTTATATTGCTTTTCTTGAATTTGGTCGTGATAAGATACTGCAAAATATCGAAATGCTTTTCATTAGATTGTTGCATAATTTTTTAACGTAGGACCTTAGTTTTCAATGTGGTCGTCTAACTACACCACAGATATTGTGAATGTTTTGGTAAAATTCTTCTCTTGGGTTGTGCAAATAAATACGTGCCATGTTGGCACGTTTTCATTCGTAGCATAGCATAGCAAAGCATAGAACATTTGCACATAGTAAGGGGTAAGTCGTCGAGATATTAAGCATATTCGCTTCGACTTAACATTTCGTCAAAATTGTTGAGTGTCGTAGACCCGCTTCTCTCTACGCACAACTTTTACAACTGTTTGAAAAAAATAAAAATTGTCGTGACATCTATTGCCGAAAGTGCTGGGAACCCAAACAACCTTCATAGACGTCCAAGAGATAAAAAAATAAGCGAGTTTCAATATTTTATTTGTGGAATGGTTATATTTGTTCAATATAGCAGCAGCTAGGAAATGTCGAAGTTTTCATCCAGGCAATTGTAAACCAATAGATCCTGGATGACGGCCGTGGCTAGTACACGCTTTTCGACGTGCTTCCGAACGAATTGAGTTAAGCTTCTGAAAAGCTTCTGGAACAATTCGAAAATCTCCTCATTAGCTTTCGGGAAGCGTTCGGGACGCTACAGGAACGCAGGCACTCCGTTGGATGAGTTTATTAGGGTATCCAGGTAGTATTCTGATTCGGCATTTTGACCATCTGTGCCGATGACCAAATCCGAAATGCTCAGGATACGTTCCTTTGCCTTTAGAACATGTAGCGAATCGATGCATCCTTTTAGAAGAAAGAGTAATTTCTTCATCTCCGTTGCAATATCCGGCTAGTCGTTCAAACAGATCACACTTATTTCACAGAAATTTTAAAGGACTAATCACTGTTATTCTCTGTAAAAAAAATTTTATCTAGAAATCACCGCAAGAAAACGCACGTCAAACATGTTGAATTGCGCAGCCTACTCTAAGCCATGTTTGCTTGTTTTCCTTCAATGTCTTTCTTTCGCGGACTACGGAGCTATTTAGTGACGCGGTGGTTAAAATTTTTGTGAAAGGTTAGCGCCCGGGCTCCATTTTCACAGCTCTGAAAAACCGAGTTGTGAAGCGTTATTTCGTTTATCGAACCATTAGAAGGGACCGTCACACTTTCTCATTGGACCGGAAGAGATCTTAAGACGCGCGATCGATTAAAATCGGCAGGGAACGGAGCTGGCCAATATCTCAGCGATACGGGAAATTCAGCCTTATTCTGCGTAGCGTACGAGGTGAGACGACTTGTTCTCACATACGAATTGACAATTGTCACCTCATATATTAGAGCGAGTCGTCTCACCTCACAAGTTAAGCACAATTACCATGATTATTTGTATTGCAACAGATAGGGTAGGGAACGGCTTAATCAGGGGTGACTGTTTTAATCAGTTGCTAGGCAATAGGTCTAAGACTCCTACATTTTACAAATTATTTCACTTTTAATGATACGATCATAAGCTATATCTATCGGGCTAAAGATTTGATGTATAAATCAAGATTGATTTCTAATTAATTATTGTCATCTTGAAGATTTAAAATACATCATCTAGAAACCCATCGGTTTCCTATCTGCTGAAGAAGTTCGCTTAAATTTTGCCTCTGCGCATTTTGCATTTGATCGCGTGTACCGGAGGGCATGTCTTCATCAGCTCTCTCTCACATTTAGGCTCGTTTCCAGAATGTGATGTTGATAATTGAGTTTGAATTTATTTCATATTTAGATAATCTGAAATCACTATTTCTTCATGTTTCTTCCAGTCGTTTGAGATTAATCTATGCTTATGATTATATTGTCCATCATCTGGAACTAACATTTTCTTGATCGGAAAGCAATCCGCATGCTTTCAAAAAGTCCCTGCAATTGATAACTTTATTCCATGGCTATGAAATTTTCTGAGTATAATGCTCGTTGCTGAACGTATGTTCCGATAAATCGGAATTAAGCAGAGGGATTAACGTCTAAATATTGGCAATTCTAATTATAGATTACAAACAGCTTCATCAAATGTCTCAGGTGCTGAATGGTAAACTGCTTAAAACTCGTCCCGTACCCTATACTAGCAAGAGTAGAAACATTGCAGCATTGCAATGATATCGGAAGGTGGAAATTATACGAACTTATTTGACTTCCTTTTTCTGGGATTGATAAACAGGGTAAACTGTCTAATGAAGTGCTTGGCTAATAAACGTCATTCATGCTGATAAGATCATTTTAATTGTTCATAGGAACCTACCAGTTAGTCTTCCGGATTATTCAACCTGACCACTAAATTTGTATTTTCCGTCAATCGAGGTCAACAAACGGAAAAAACCTTAAAACGAGGTCAGATAGGAATTAATTATAGGAAAGAAGAAACCATTTCCGCAACCTTCTATTAAAACCATTTCCGCATTCCTTCTATTACATTTAATTAGTTCCTACCTAGTTTGAGAAAGAGAATGGTTTCACGAGATAGAGTTGCATTAACTTAAAACCGTGTTCAGTGTGTAGATTTTTTTTATTGAGTAATATCATTTAATAAAGGATCAGTCGCTCTAAAAGAGACATTGAACAGTAAAATTTTATTTCCAACTAAATTGATTATACGGTCGGATTCGGCACTGTTGACTTTGCTTGGCAACCAATTTCTTATCCTCTAGTTCAGTATATCTTAAAACCGAAATACTTCACTGAATATTTGCATTTGCTACTTATTTGCTTTGCTATAGTCTATTAGCTTTAAATTGATTACATTTCAAAAATTAAACCATATAGCCATTCCGTAATGCCCAATGTTTCTTCAAATATTTCACAAACCTTCAAACATGAAGCTGTTTTAGTAATCCCAATAGCCGACAGCCGAATGAAACAGGGGTTACCGTCAATAGTTTTGTTGTGGAACAGTATCGCCACTTGCCTCGAAATTACAACCCTGGTGCAATTAACTAAAATCCTACATCTGCTGCTGACCATTGGATTGCAAAACAATCGATTGCCTGCGGTCCAGCAAACCATCAAACGGCAGGTCAACTATGGCGATATGTTTAACAGAATTGGAGTGTGAACAGAAAGCGAAAGTGATCTGTAAACAATCACCCGAGTCTATCGATATCTCCAGCAGGCAATGCATTATTGGTGAGAGCTCTGATCGTCTACCGGTTGAACGCAAGAGAGCGCGTCCACTTAGAACTGCATTGGTGGATATGTTTGCGCGAGATAAGTGGAGTTTTATTAGGACCGATGTCCAATTTTAGGGATTCGTGGTTCATTTTAATCTTCGTCGTTTGCGATCATCGGGCTTCTTATGACCACCCAGGTAATAAGCAGTACCAAAGCGTCTTTACGGGAACCTATCAAGCAATTAAGTCGCCTTAAATGCAAGATAAATGCCACTTTTTTTCCCAATATACGGCTGCTTTACTGCAATGCTATGATAATGCTTCATTAATGCTATTTTGCATTTGAAATGCTTATTACAGGCTACAAGCATTGAAATAGCATTTGAAATCAACTTTACAACAGATAGCATTCAAGATGCTGATATAATGCTAATTTAATGCTTGTAGGATCTGAAATGCAGATTTAGGGTTGATTTACTGCATATGCTAATGCTTATTGGTTACCTGGGCAGTATCGTCTCTAGTTTTTAGTTGCTTTCGATCGCCCAATTGAACCACAGGCACGCGAAGTGGCCCTCTCACTCCCAACATATATTATTCGTGTAATTATATGTTTGTTAGTTCTAAGGCAAAAATAAATATGGGGTTGTGTAGTTTTTGTGAGTTTTAAAATATAGAGTTTTGTTCGCGAGTGTTTTTAATTATTCCCTGACTGCCAGCGGGGCTGGTAAAAGGAAGTTATTAATCTCTACCCAATTGTACCGGGCGAGTGTTGGGGAGCCGCCCACTACATCGAAGGAGTTAATTGCCAGGTTCCACAACATGTTTCATTAAGTTGAGACGTAAATATAAACGCCAAACCCCTAAAAACGTGGACTCCGGTAAGATTTCCGAGAATAGGGGAATGTTCCTATTTATAGTTTAATCTTCTGTTCGCATATTCTAGTTTTTGCATCCGGGAATCTTACACTGGTTTACTCTAAAGTATGTTTCGTTTAGAATTTGGCACAAAATGGGTGATTTCTCCGAGAGGAAATAACGCACAGAAAATCTAAGTGTATCATTTCGTAGGTTTGTGTTAAGCCTTAAGGGAAAAATACAAAAATAAAAATTCGCCAGCGCTTAGAATGAATTTTTAAACTATTTATTCACTGAATTCCACCCATCATTCCTTGCACAGTACAACTGTCGACCTTATCTGTCATCTTTTTTCAGTAGTTCTCCAAACCAGGTATATACTGGGCTATTATAAAGCAGGCACTACGGAAGCATCCCAATGAGGTCAAATCTGAGGAAGACATGAAGAAAAAGTGGGTTTCCGTACAGAAGAAGCTGCAGCCAGATGTTGTACAGAACCTAATGACTACGATTTTACCACACATCATATTTTGAAATTCAGCGTCTGTAACATGTTATTGGTAAATAATCCAACTTAGTCGAAATGACTTGTTAATACATCGGTCAATAAGTCCTGGGCCTAAATAGGAAAACAACATTTTTTGCCAAAATTAATTTTTATTCATCAATCTAATCTCCTTTTAGAGTGATACAATCATTCCAACGTTTCTCTACCTTTTCGATACCACCGGTGTAGAACGATTTATCGAGGAGACCTTCAAAATATGCTTCAGTTTCAGCAATCACTTCCTCATCTGAGCCAAATCTCTTTCCACGGAGCAGTCGCTGGGGGGCCAGATCTGGAAAATACGGTGGGTGCGGTAGCAATTCGAAACCCGATTCGACCATTTTTGCGGCTGTTTTTATTGACTTGTGACACGGTGCATTGTCTTGGTGAAAGAGCACCTTTTTCTTCTTCAAATGAGGCCTTTTCTGGGCGATTTCGGCCTTCAAACGATCCAACAAACGGATATAATAGTCGCTGTTGATTGTATTCCATGTTCCAAGTATTCAATTAATAAAATTCCATGCGCATCCGAAAATACAGAGGCCATTACCGTCCCAGCCGATGTTTGAGTCTTTGGACGCTTTGGACGGCTTTCTCCGCCTGCACGCCACTCAGCAGACTGCCGATTTGATTCCGGAGTGAAATGGTGAATCCATGTTTCATCCATTGTGATGTTTCGACGAAAAAACTCCTTCTTATTTCGCGTGAAGATCTCCAAACAGCTCATTGAATCATTAACTAGTTATTGTTTTTGCTCTTGTGTGAGCAAACACGGCACATATTTGGAAAACAGCTTTTTCATACCCAAATGTTCGTGCATGATGATATACCCGAGCAAAGGTTTATACCAACTTGATAACAAGTTCTAATATCAGATTATCAGAGTTTGATCACTAAATATGTTATCATTTAGGCTGAATAAACAGCCAAAATAACAAAAGAGATAACAAATTAATGTTCGTTGGATATTACAACATTAACTCGTTTTATTTTCATCGAGTTCATTTTGATAACAAATTTTGTGATATGAACAAATTTCTTGAGATTATTTCAAATTATGTTATCAACATGATACCAAATTCATACACTAATAACTGCAGTAGTGCATATGGTGACAAGCACAATTTCACATCCATCACATGCTGGTAAAATTCAGCATTCGTCAGCATGCTGGTTGAAATCAGTAACGTTCGTCAAAGATCGTCTTTAAAAATTGATAACATATGATAACAAAATTTGTCAATATTGATAACTAAATTTGTTATGCGATAACAGGTGAGTTCAAAATGATATCTAAGATAACAAAACTTCTTACTTATTTGTTATCAGTTTATTATTTTACTTTGTAAGGGTAAACACTACCTTTTGATACCTTCAGAGTGCCAGCTATCTCTTGCAACTACACTTTGCGAATGCCCATGATGATTTTCAGGGTTTTTTCAATATTTTTCAGAATAACTGCCTCATTTGGCCGACCAGCATCATCGATGTCCGACCACGTTTAAAATTGGCAAACTATCGTTTGATGGGCTTTTTCGATGGGGCAGAGTCCGGATAACATCTTTCAAGCCAAGCTTGGGCTTGAACGGTGTTTTTTCCCATCAAAAAGCAATGATATATCAACACACGAAATTGCTTTAAATCCATCGTTTTTTTTAAGAATCACAAAAGTATCGTCACTTGATGAACCACTGTAACTCGATAAATAATAAACCAAACGTCATGAAATTTTGACAGTAATATTTTGAGGTTTAGTACTTTCAATAAAACATATGGATATTTTATTAGTCACGCCATCTGGTAGTAAGGCTTGGGACTTATTGACCGATGTGTTACAGTACTGCTGCTGAGAAAAATTCTTTCAAGCTATCTGGTACAAGTCAAAATAAGATTGGTAAAAAAGCAATCACAATCCCACAAATGATTTGCACATAATCTCAGAAGAGACTGAGCCAAAATACGGAGAAAGATAACCACAACATGTTGGACGAAACCCGCCCGACGCGCCACTGAGGAACAACAGCTCAGAATCATGAGAACAATATGCTGTGAATTTCGAACTCCATTCGAGCAGTTGACACTGAAGAAGCTTTCAATTCACCGATGAAATAGACTTATCAGTCTAAAGATAGGTTTTTTTAATGGATTTTAAAGACATTTGCCGTGTTAACAAGTGCAATTCGAAAATAGTGTTTCAGTTCTTTATTTCTTTAAAGTGAAAAACTGAAGCGTTAGTTTAAATTTACCCAGTTTTACAAATGTTTTAAGACCAAGGGGCTATAGTGAACAAACAAAGGCAAATAAAAGATTCTCTGCTGAAATTTTTCCCGATGTTGGATCAGATTTCCCAACTTATTCCGCCTTTCCCACGTGTTTTTAATTTCACAACCTTTTCTCGCATTTCCCGCATTTTCTGACTTGGTGATCACCCTAGACAATGCATATTCGTATTCTTCCTTTACACTGCACAACTATCAGGTGTCTCAAAAGAATTTCTATTTTCATTTGATTTATTCGTAATACGTCTGGAACTGGTAATTGTATAATTAGTTGATGAAATTTTAGTCTAGTTACAGTCGAGATTCCTGTTACACGTGCTATAGAATACACGCAACCTATCCAGTATATAGTAAGCTAATTACCTACCGAACATCAGCTAAATCTACAGGAAGGTAAAGTTAAATCGGGTTAGGTGGATGGCGGAATCTAACGTGTTATAGAAGACCCAACTGTACATCAGGAATGAATAATCAATTACCAAAAACAAACCAATTCATCAGAAAGTGCCAACAATGATATAGCAACTCAAATTAAGTATTTTTAGTATTTTTACTTCTCATAACATACCCGATTAACATCCAAAGTTTATTCTTACGGAATGTTCGTATTTATCCGACTCAATATTCCTTCCTCATCCGGAAAAGAGCAAGAAAAAATAAAACAATCCCCCTGATGCCAATGACAAATGCAGAATCAACCGACAACATGCAAAGAGCAGGAACAACAGCTCATCCGGTTGAAACGGACAGCGTCGTGTCGACAGCGCATTAATTTGTAGTGCCTTTCACATAAATTCCTCAGCCCAAAAATAAATAACATAGCACCAAACGTTATACCAGGACTAATAATGTCGAAAAGTTTTCAGTAAATAGCACAATAAAAACTCAAAGCATTTCAATCCGCTCTTATTTCATTCGTTCGCTACGCGTATCCCTAGAGAGGTTATTTGCCTTCAAGATATGTCAGTGTCTTGGAGACGAGCAGTGAAGTGATACGACTTGGTAAGGCAAATTCACCCAAAAGATATCTCTCCTGCAGTGACGGGCAATACATTAAGACCAAAGTCGGATTTTCATACAAAATGGTCGTGTTTTGGGGCTTGTTTTTCATTCTTCCTAGTGTCCAGTAGTACAGCCGAAATTTCCGCTCAATTGGTTCACGGAAAAATGAAAGACAAGCCCCCAAACAGGCTTATTTTGTATGAAAATTGGGCTTTGATCTTAATGCATTAACCGTCACTGTATGAACAGTTCATGCAAACTAGGAGGATAGAAAACAGATAGAGAAAAATGTCGCCCTATTTTTGCCGACTGGTGCGTGTGATTGTATTTGTTAGCTAGATTAAAAACGCACTTATTTGGTTATCGTTGATTATCAGTTGTTAGTTTCTGTTCTTATCATTTGATTCCATATAATAACTGGCATATGTATGCAGTAATAAGCCAGCAATCAACAAAATTCTGAGCGACATAAATCTTTGTCGCAACTTGTTTTTATACCATCGGCTAATGGTAGCAGAAATCTTTCGTCGCCTGTAGAAAACAGTAAAAGAATGTTATGACTAGAAAATGAGAAGAAAGATTAGTAATTTCCATTTAATTCCAACAACCTTTATTGCTTATCTAGACAGATACGCGTATTTCGTCTACAATGTGCAGACTTCTTCAGTGTCGTGTACTAATACTCGACTGTCCAGTACTGGTACCGGACAATATAATTTCTGAAGGTCGTGCAATATTATGTTATTTTGATGGACTCGTATTATAATTCATAACAGATATTTGAAATACCCTTAATAGAACATAAAGATGCAGCAGCAAACCATTACGTCGACCTAAATTGTGTTATTTTTTCAAATAGCGTGTCATGTAGCTTCCATATTTTTTTAGTGTGTAGCAATTTATTCTTAAGCATAGTTTGGGTTTCCTGTTTATAGGAGGATATCAATATTTTATGTAACTAGAAAATAAGAAGAATGATTAGTAATTTCCATTTAATTCCAACTGCCTTTATTGCTTATCTTAACGGGTACACATGGCTCTTTAACTTAATACCCAAACGACATCAAAACCGACGCAGTGGAACACCCGCTGCTACGGAATAATCAGGTTAGGGAACGTCCATTAATTACGTCACGCAAAAATTGACGTTTTGTTAACCCTCCCCCCCCCCCCCATGTCACGTTTTTTATATGGACCTTCAACTTTTTTTGTATGGATCGTCACGTTTTCTCGAAACCCCCCTCCCCCCTACTGCGTGACATAATTAATGGACCTTCCCTTAGGTATAAAGAAAAGGCGAGGTAGATATCAAGCATAATATTTGTTTTGGACTCAGGATAGGTTAGGTACAAGAAATGTTAGCTGTAGGTACAAGTGTTTGTATTTAGAAAATAGGATAAATACGGCAGGTGGCGAAGGTTTTCTTTCAGTCGAGTATTAGTACACGACACTGAAGAAGTCTGCACATTGTAGACGAAATACGCGTATCTGTCAAGATAAGCAATAAAGGTAGTTGGAATTAAATGGAAATTACTAATCATTCTTCTTATTTTCTAGTTACAGGTATTCCACTAAAAGCTCATACTCTCCATAATTCATCATGGCAACCCAGCCGTCAGAGCCCAACAAATTCATCGGATTGAAGAAAACCATCGCCGCACTTAGGAAGGACGTAGCATTTCTGAAGAAATGCCTAAAATATAAAGTAGTACCAATAAGTCATAGGATTAAGATTCGGACATCTACCCCTACCAACATCGTCAGGAAAATGGAAACAGAATTCATCAAGGACAGCATCAAACGACTATTTAACAAATTGGACCGTAAGACTTTGGAGTGCTATTCTCTGCACCTGAAGTTAGCCAAGGAGTATCCGATAAAATTCCAGGAGTTCTTATCCCGAGCCAAGGTGGCAGAGGAATGCGAATCGAATAGGAAACGAACGGTCCTAGATAGGAAACTCAACAAGCTAAGAATAGGATCCCAACAGAGACGGACCACACATCACACCAAGGAACAAGCCACACCTACACCCACCATCACCACGACACCGATGGTCCACGCCATTAAGGGACTGGTTGTCAACCGATCGACGACCGCATTCACGGAAGAACAACTGACTCTCCTCAACAAAGGATTAGGATACGCGGTTACAACCAAGCCCGACGTGGAGCAGATCATCATCGACGTGGAGACAGCGATTACACACACACTCCCAACATCTTCACAAAACACAGCTAGGACTATCACTTCAAACATTATTAAGGACGGACAAAAACAAAGACACAACAACGCAAAGGAAATTCGTATCGTCAAGGAACTGAATTCTAAACCTGTTTTTTACCTAAAAGCAGACAAAGGCAACAAAGTCGTCATCATGGATAAGGAGGACTACGACATGCAGATGGCTTTAAAAATCAACAATGGACCTTACAGGCAGCTTCGAGTAGACCCCCTACCAAACATGGTGAAACACGTGGATAAAACACTAAAGGAGTGTAAAGCAGTACTAGGGGATGCAGCAGTCCGTCTTCGCGAACCAAACCCCATCCTTCCCCGAATTAAAGGCCTCCCAAAAGTCCACAAACCCGGAAACGAAATGAGGGAGATTGTTTCATCTGTAGGATCTCCAGCCCATAAGCTAGCAAAATGGCTAGTGAAAGAATTTCAAGGTATCTCCGAGCAATTCCCAACAAGCTCAGTTCGTAACTCTCAGGAATTCGTACAACATCTTCTTTCATCAGGTCATATAAATGAAAATGAAGTAATGGTATCTTTCGACGTCACCGCCCTTTTCCCTAGCGTACCAATCAAGGACGCGATTAACCTTCTAGAAGATTGGCTTTTAAAACAAGGAGATGATACAGCATGGAAGCAAAAGGTGCGAATGTATCTTAAGCTCACCCGACTTTGCATGGAAGAGAACTACTTCACTTTCAGAGGTTCTTTCTATAAACAACTAAAAGGAGCCCCCATGGGAAACCCTCTATCCCCATTCCTCTGTGAACTGTTTATGGCAAATCTAGAAACCATTCTTAAAACGGAAGGATTACTTCCAACTCGCTGGTGGAGATACGTCGACGACATCTTTGCCGTAGTTAAACAAGATGATCTCCCCTTAATTCTTCAAGCAATCAACAATCTCCATAGAGACATCAAGTTCACTTATGAAATAGAAAAGGATGGGAAACTTGCATTCCTCGACCTTCTGGTAGTTAGAGAATCATTGTCATCATCGTCTTTAGAGTTTGAAATTTTCAGAAAACCCACAAACACCCTAAGAGTCATCCCTTACACTTCAAACCACTCTTTTCAACATAAAATGGCCACTTTCCACCACATGATCCACCGAATGTTGACCCTTCCCCTCAATAAAACCGGAAAAGCCAAAGAATTAGCATATATCTTCGAAACTGCTAGACTCAATGGTTACGAAAAGAGGACAATTCAAGCTATCATCCAAAAAAAGGAAAAACTTCTTCATAGGAAATCACAAACAACCCTTTCCGATTCACCTGAACCCCTGAAACGTGTGTCTGTCCCCTTCGATAAAGATATTACACAAAAGCTAAAAACTCAACTTAGAGAATTTGGCTTGGACTTAGTTTGGACCTCTAGCAGGAACCATTCCACCAAAGATTCAATAGATGTATTAGGCAGAGCAGGGGTATACAAAATTAAGTGTAAACACTGCAGCAAAATGTATGTAGGTCAAACAAAGAGAACCTTGGCAACAAGGTTCAAAGAGCATCTAGCGGAGGTGACTAAGGCTGTCAAACAGACTGACAAAGGAATTTCACATAACTTCAAATCGACAGTTGCAGAACACATCTTTACGGAAAATCACGACATAACGACGAATGACATCACAATCTTACGGACTACCTCTACACCCTGGAAATTAGACGTCGCAGAAAGCTTAGAAATTAACAAACAACAAAACACAAATCTACTAAACAAAGACCAAGGTAACGGGTACACATGGCTCTTTAAATTAATACCCAAACGACATCAAAACCGACGCAGTGGAACACCCGCTGCTACGGAATAATCAGGTTAGGTATAAAGAAAAGGCGAGGTAGATATCAAGCATAATATTTGTTTTGGACTCAGGATAGGTTAGGTACAAGAAATGTTAGCTGTAGGTACAAGTGTTTGTATTTAGAAAATAGGATAAATACGACAGGTGGCGAAGGTTTTCTTTCAGTCGAGTATTAGTACACGACACTGAAGAAGTCTGCACATTGTAGACGAAATACGCGTATCTGTCAAGATAAGCAATAAAGGTAGTTGGAATTAAATGGAAATTACTAATCATTCTTCTTATTTTCTAGTTACCTCACACCACACCCCCCCCACTATATTATTTTTTTTACTTTGTATTGCCCCCCCCCGCCCTCCCAACATCCCCCACCTCGCCAAGGCCCCCCAGCCCCACCAAAAAAACCTCCCACAATCAAAACAAAACACAACCACCACACCCCTTTAGCGCCCCAACTTACACCTGAGTTCCCCATATATGAGAGACACACCCCCCCCCCCCGGTTGGCCGTCCACTCCATTGTCCAATTGCAACTTCAATGATGCCCTGATGCACCCTCCCATCCCAGTATTGAAATGTATTAAATCAATGAAATATAATAAGGTTCATGCAATATAATTATAATAAAGTTCATGAATATAATAACGAAATAAGTATTTAAAGCGTGTAAGTAATTTTATACAGCAAAATGGGTAGCCTGGGCTGGATAATGTTTTAGAATTGTACACCCTGCATGTAGAAATTTCTAAAATAATGATTTCCTTTCTGCTGTTTCTATGGAGTAATAACAAGTATTAGGATATTTTAACAGAATAATATCCGACGTACTCTGTGCTAACAGTTAATATCAAAATAATGATCAATAGATGTTAAAATTGATAAAATTAGTATCTACAACAGCCGAGCCTGTAAAGAGAAATAATAAACGAACAAGGAAGCCTAAACGAACTTTAGGTAATAAGTACTTATTTCTACTGCTGATTCAATTGCAGCTTCTTGTATTCAAGGCACTAGATACTTCTCAATCGAAAGAGGAAGAAGGAAGGATTAAAATGATCATTGGACATATAAGACAAAACAATCTATACCTATGAAGTGAAAATAATAAAATTATGTTTATGTTAATATATAAATCACGAATACAAAAGTAATGATAAAAATAAAATCAATATACAATGTCATACAAATTGATATACATAATACAGTGAAGGGATATTATAAAATGAACTGATACCAATTCAATTTTCATTTACGTGTCTGCATATTATTGTCCTGCTGCAATTGTAGAATAACTTAAGAAACCAATATGAACCTGAAAATTTAGACAATATATCATAGCAATGAGAAAAAAATGAATTTAAAATTATTTTACAATACTTGGTAATTTTATGGATGACCTGAAATAATATATCATATATCAAATAAAGAATAGTTTACCTTAAGTTTTGATGTGCTGTTCCATTTCCTTGCTTCGCAATAATCATTTGTAGTGGATCTCGTAGGTACTACAATGATTTTAAGTAATAAAATTGATTTAAATTTAATAATATACTTTCATTTCATATCTCAACATAAAATAATATAATGACGTAATAAAATATTAATATGAGCATGACAGTTAACGATAAAAGAATGAATAACTGTAACTAAGCTGGCCATCCTCTCAGACTTCTTCTTTTGCAGCAACTGTAGTATTAACCGTTAATATCTAGTAAGATTAATATTTGTATCCACAATAATAATAATAATAATAAGAGAACATAATATATTAATGTACACAACATATCTGACATCCATTAGTCCAAAGACATCTAATGTAAACGTTATGCTGAAATAATTAAAAACAAATTGAGCCTTTAATGCTAATAATGTTGCTCCATGCTCATAAGGTAAATGGTTTGGAACCCAAAAATGTTCCCAAACCGGGCTGAAATTATAAATTGAATGTAAATGTTCGCACCCCCTCACTTCGCTATTGTCAAAATGACAACATTGCCCAGGCTACGCCAACCAGCGTCTCCATGTTTCAGCTGGCAGTCTTTTGTGATCATATGACTCGTGGAGGCGTGAGGTAGGAACTTGTGAGGACCAGAGGTCGGTCGCACCCTCATTTGTAGATATCAACTCACCATTTGAAGCCCTATTCATACATTAACACACAACATAAATTATATATTTTTTCCCCCAACCTACAACCCCCCTCTACACTCCCCCTACACCCCCCCACTCCACATTTTAAAAAAAATTCTCCTTTTATATCAAAATAAATTTTAAACGAAAAATCCTCCTTTTTTAAATAAAAAAAAAAATTATTTTTTTCCCGCCCCCAACCCCCAAAACTCTTCCCTTTCCAAATCTTTTTTTCAAAAAAATAAAACATGGGTCCTAAGTGAAAATATTATGCAATATTGGAAAAAGAATGCTACCGTGAGGAACTCCAGCTCTCACAGGTAATCGATCAGATTAGTAATTCTGATAATTGACCTGCAGCGATCTGTCAGTTATTTTGATCTAATTTCATTATATAGAATGAAAAGTTGTACTTTTTCATTTAGCAATCAAACCTTTATGCCAAACATTTTCGGACGCTTTTTTATGTCTAGAAGAGAAACTCTCCTTCAGATTTGTTATTTATATTTTATGAAGATTCGGCTGTACCGTATTTTACAAATTTTACGGTCAGATTGAATCTTTTTTTATAGCTGGATTATAACGATTAGCATAGTTATTTGCATTCATTGTTCGTTTGATCTCAGCATTCATCGATGATATTACTTCTAAACGAATTTCATTGACATATCTGACCGCTAAAAACTTACGCCTTAGCATCAACGTGAATTGTGAAATAATTTGAGTTCTGAAAATGGCTTCTCAGACTGAAGACAAAGCTTGAAGAGAAAAAAAAATTGGCGATTTTTTTTTTTATTAACAAAAACCCATTTAATAAAAAAAAAAAAAACCCCCCCCCCCACACAAAAAAAAAAACCTCTTAATTATAAAGAGGGTTATTTTTTATATAAAAAAAAAAAATTGTCAGCCCACAATGAAATAAAAAAAAAAAATACCACCCCCACCCCAAATATTTTTTATAAAATACCAAAAAAAAAAAAAAAAAAAAAAAAAAAAATATTAAAAACCCCAAAAAAATTTTGGATATAATTTATAAATGAATTTTAGGAAAATTCTTTGACATTTCTTGTTTGCAGTTACCGTAAACATTTAAAACGAGTACCCAACCCACAGGCTGTCAGAGCATTCTAATTTGATTTTGAAACAAAGTCAATGTCATATACCGGTGATGGAGATCGCAGCAAGCCGTGCTTGGAAACTGACGTGTTTTGTTTTTGCTGCGTCCTTTTCGCGAAAAAAAAGCAAAAATATATTCGTAATTCAACAGAAACGAACAGTGAAATCATAAAATCTCCCTGTGTTTTGTGTAAGATGTAGTGAATATAATCGATTCCCTCCCGAAATGTGTGATGGTCGGTAGTTTTTCCCCGTTTCTTTGGTTTTTTGTGCTTCGCCCCCGCACCCGGAGGAAGAGTTAATATCAGCTTAGTTGTGTTTGTAAATGCTGTTAGTATTGTGCCGCGCGGACATAAATGATTAAATTAGAGTATTTTTCCGCTTTGTCGCGAGTGAATTGATGATTACAAGCAGTTTAGAAGTCGATATAGAGTCGCCTCATAGCGGGGGATTTTGATTATTGACAGAGTGTGGAGAGAGAAAAAAGAAAACCAGTGCAATGTAGAAAACGGCCATTTGCTGGTCAGAAGCAAACTAATGCGCGTGCGCGCGTGAGTGGCTGGCATATAATTTCAGATGCACTCATCACGTGGTGTATAGATGGAGAGCTGTGAAGTTAAGTTGAGCTGTAAAGTTGAAATTTCTTCTCGGAAGTGCTTTTTTTGCCTGTGATTTTCATTTTATTGCATTTGTGCGCAAAGTACTAATTTTATTCGGGCTGTTCCATTCAAAAGGATGATGTGAAAATATTTACCGAATAACGGAGTGCTACTTCTGTAGAGACATAAAAGCTTCCTTTAGCATTACAGAAATGCCGTCCAAATGAAGACTATACATCAGCAACAATTTCCGGTGAGGTCTATCTGATTATAACTTAATTTGAACGATACTGCTAAATACGTGCCATCCTCAAAACAATAAGATTTGATGATGGAAGTGTATGCACAGTACCTATATCCATTTGATGTTTGTACTGTGTCTATGCGGGGCTTGTTGTAAGTGAAAGTGACCTCGGAATGGACGTGAGTAACCAGGCATTCTGAAATGGGTCACTGGAACTCAACAGAGCTATCACCTTCCAACTCCCGGGCTAAAAATGTTTGTCGAGTCGACAACAGTTCGTTTAACTGCAAACATTTTTCTTCCATAAAAGCACTGCCGGACGGTGGGCGTTGGATTGTATATACACACACACACACAAAAAAAAAAAACCAACAAAAAAATCATAACCCACAACGTGTTTATCCTGTTTATTTTCCGTTCCACCGTAGCAACATTTAACAATAACGGGGCAGTCCCTACCACGGGTGTGGAGCACACCGGAAAAAAAGCATCACACAACGAACTTGTAGAAAGGAGAATCTACAGTGGAAATGAGAGAAGCACGAGAGAACAACAAATTGAAATGCACCAAATGCATAGTCAGAGAGGTTGGAAAATGATTCCCCTCGAATGCAGAGGAATTCTAAAGCGGGTGAACTTTCCAGTGTATTTGTACCACGAATGGGAGAGATATTTCACGACGGAAGACAGAAGGATAGAAAGCCTTCAATGCAACATAAATCTCGTAACTACAAAGGGACAAACACATTGCAATATTCGACACAATAATTCATCATTTCAATTTATTCGCTTCTTCATTCCTTGGTTGGTAAATGGCTGGACAGTGTGAACCATTACTTCGTGTTCATCCAAAATAAAAAAGCAAGATTGTAATGCAATTTCGCATGATTTTGTTTCATTTCTCGTAATGGATTGTAACTTGGAGAATTGGTCGTGGGCAAAAAAGCAACATATCAATTCGCTTTGAAAAAATCAATGAGTGCGCATTGTATTAGTTGTTGAGTGTGAGATTGGAGTCACAAAAAAATGATCTCGATTCGTAACCGAGATAAGAGCCACGGCTGCCAGCGTGACGGCTTTAGACGGTAACCATTCAGCCACTTTAATTAGTTGAAAATAATGGAATAGAAGCCCTCCAGTTGCTTCGACTGTCGATGCACTCAAGCTACAGCAGTGAAGCAAATGTCGCTCGCACACACTTGCATGGCTTCGTTTATTTCATAAAACGCGTGGTGATTAAGAAGGCCAAACTTGAAGAGAGGGAGCGAGAGAGGGACTCCGATGACGAGTGAAAATAAAAATCAAAAACTTGACCGCGGAGTTCCAGTCCAGAGTTACCGTGGCCAATTGCGTTGCGGCATTTTTGTGGTATCGACTCACCCATATTGAAATGTTGGTGATGATTTAACAAAGACCCTACGGGTGCTTCGACTATCGAGGCACTAAAAGATACAGCGATAAATTTGTTTCGAGGAATCTGTGCGCTACCAGCCGCTTGCACACGCGCGCATGGCTGCGTTAATACCATAAAACGCTTTGTGGATAAAAATGGGCAGAATATCCTTTTTTGAATAATGCGGGTATCTCAAGATGATTGCAATAACTGCAATTGCATTTTTTGACACCGTTTAAACTTTTGGGTGCAAAAGGGTGTCCCACATCAAATTGCATTACGGAAAAACGCTGTAGAGAATGGTATTTTGACGTAGGACTACGTCTGTGTTTTCAATACTGGGGTACACGTTCGAATTGCGAAAATTTGGAGCGTCACGAAAAATATATAGGTTTTGAACGTTAATAACTAATTCATTCCACGATTGATTTCCAAAATGTTTGCACCAATCGATCGGGACATTTTCTACGCTTCGATTCCAATATTTAAATCTAATGCTTTTTAACATTCTATAATATTATACTATTGAAATTAACGCAAATATAAGGTGATGTCTTATAATGCCGAGAATTTACCAAATACATAGTACTTTTCTAGCACAGATTTCATGTTTAAGAAGGAACGTCTCCTATGCATCAGGAAAAGATATTTAAGGGAGACACGTTGGAATTTTCCTCCAGTCTTTCAGCGATCTTGAAGATGTAGAGTCAGCGCTCGGCTACGTACCGTCAAGTCGACCATCGACCGACTCTATTGCCAAGTACCTGGGTGCTAGGAAAGCACTGTATATTACCTGTCTAGCCGTTACAAATTTGCAGTCGGATTGCAGCTCATACTCGGTGATAGAACGGAAACTACGCCACGCCGAGCACGTTGGTGCCGAAGTCCCCGTCTACTTCGCTGCGGTGATGGAATACCTGGCCGCTGAAGTGCTGAAGAGGCAGGAAATGTCACCCGTGACAAGTAGACCAGAATCAGCCCACGTCACATGCAGCTGGCCATCCGCAACGACGAAGAGCTGATAAAACTTTTCTCCGGTCTGAACATTTCACAGAGTGTTGTACTTTTCAGGCTGTCATGCTCTACAATAAGACCTAGTGAAGAGCCTAAGTTTAATTGGAACCATGTTCTCCTCGTCAACTAAAATCCGTCCTTTTCAGGACGAACAAATTAATTTGCCTATCTAAAGAGTTTGTTAATTTGAAGTTTCTCTTGCGTTTTTAATACAGGGGTACACGTTGCGAAAATTGGAGCGTCACGAAATATGCTTGGGTTTTGAACGCTAATAACTAATTTATTTCATGACCGAATTTAAATATTTGGGCACCAATCAATCTGGAATATTTCTACACATCAATTTTAATACTAAATTTGATTAAAAAATATTAAAATATTGAAAATAACGTAAATACAAGGTGATGTCTTATAATGTCAATTTTTCAGAGTAGATTTACCAAACACACAGTGCTTTCCTAGCACAGACTTCATATTTATGTAAGAAACGTCTCCTAGGCGGCTATGAATGTTATATAAGGGGTACACTTTCACATTTTGATTTAGTTATTCGGCAGTCGTGGAGCTGTGCAGAGTAGGATCTGCGCAGTTGGCCGCAGCAAGCACCCTGGAGGGTGCACTGGCGAGTGGTTGCCTAGAGAGGCGTTGGTGCAGTTGGCTGTTGTTGCCGATGCTCCCGTCAACCTCGCTGCGAAAAACATGGCTGCTGAAGCCTACGAGTTGGCGGAAAAAAAGCCGCCCGTGACAACGAGACAAGAATCAATCATCTGACGTCACCTGCAGATGGCCACCCGCAATGAAGAGGAGATGAACCAAGAAAGAAAGTCCAAGTTCAATCGTGAACTGTTTCTCCCCTTGCTTTAAACGCCACGTCCTGTAGTAAATGGCAAAGCGCGTTGAACAACCAATGCACCAATAGATCCATAACTATCTTCTACGCGTTAAAGATAGTGGCTCTCTCAACCATCGTAGAAAATACAACCAGTGCCGTATCATAATTAAGAGCCACCAAATGCTTTTTAAAGAGTGTACAATAGAATTTTCTTGGCCCTTTTAAGGACTGACTTAAATCAATTAGTGGATTGCCCTGACGTGTCTGGAAAGTGTATGGGAATTACATTGCTGCGTACTCCTACGTCACCTTTGCGCACAACCCCATTGGGCTGTACCTTGTAGTATTTTCTTGAAAACTTGAGTAGAAGTAGTTTCGAGTGTTTTTTTTTTTGTATTTTTATCGCTGTCAGTTTTTCGAAAATTGGAAAAAATGGCGTCACCCGAAAAGCAATGACTCGAATTGATTTTGCGCTAGCGCCTGGAAAATCATCAACTCTCTCATCGTTACATCGGAAAACAACTCGGAATCGTGCTGTCAACGGTGAGTCGTGTGATTAAACGTAACTACGAAACTGTGAGCATCGAACGGAAGGAGAAATGCATTCAGAATGGATGTTCTATTAGTGTTCAGGATCACAAGCGTGTCGTGATAGCGCTTAAGCGGAATCCCAATGTTTCGGTCAGGG
The DNA here is from genome assembly GCA_024533555.2 of Aedes koreicus. Lineage (NCBI taxonomy): Eukaryota > Metazoa > Arthropoda > Insecta > Diptera > Culicidae > Aedes > Aedes koreicus. The sequence continues at coordinate 134,037 of JAHHFK020003195.1, read as the reverse complement.
ATGTGGCCAAAAAGTTGAATCTGTCCAAGTCTTTCGTTCAGATAGCCAAGGACTGCGAGGGACGGCATACGTACAAAGTGCAGAAGGCTTCAAATCGTGACGAACGGCTAAATACGGTGGGAAAGCCACGGGCCCGGAAACTGTACACCCAGATGCTGAAGAAGCCTCGCTGTCTCATCATGGATGATGAGACTTACGTCAAGGTGGACTTCTGGCAGCTTCCGGGGCTACTGTTCTTCACCGCCCAGCACAAGTTTGATGATCCGGAGGAAGTAAGGGAGCAGAAACTTTCAAAGTTTAACAAGAAATACATGATTTGGCAAGCGATTAGCTCATGTGGCAAACGGAGTGCGCCGTTCGTGACTACCGGGACTGCTAACGGGGAAATCTACCTCAAGGAGTGTCTACAGAAGCGTCTGCTTCCTCTGTTGAAGCAAGACGAGGACCCTACGATTTTCTGGCCGGATCTAGCTTCGTGCCACTATTTAAATGTTGCCCTGGAGTGATACGAAGCCAACGGGGTCACTTTCGTACCCAAGGACATGAAATTAAATGGAAATTTCAACACAAAACGTGTCAGATTGTATGCAGTGCCCGCTCCTGTTCCAAACGAATATCCGTCCACATTCACAAGGTGTACCCAAAAGTTGAAAAGGTGGCAAAAAATGCAATTGCATATGAAGACAGGTCAAAGTAATAGGTATTGGTAACCCAGCGTCTAATCGCAAATCTTACCGTCCGATTCTATGCTTTCGTGCATTAGGAAATTGTTGGAAAAAATGATTATTCATATTCGCGGGTCGAATCGAATAACTTGCTATCAAATACTCAGTTTTGGGTCCGTAAGAGCTAAGGACCAAATGATTGTCTAGCGCTGCTTTCCATAGATACTCGACTTGCCTTTGCGCACAAGGAGCAACTGACTTCAGTTTTCCTGGCCATAAAGGGGTTTTTGATTCTGTTTCTTCGGTTGTGCACTTGAATCAAAAATGCCTAAAAAGGATCAACTCTCTCCGTTCAATTTGTGGCACATACCTCACCCGGGAGACCTCATAACTCTTTATTAAACAACTATTCTCTCTGATCTAGAGTATAGCTCTTTCTGATTTCTCTCAACAAGAAAAAGTCACCTCATAAAATTGGAACGAATTCAATATAGTTGTAAGCGTATTGCTCTTGGCTGTATGCACTCATAGCATAACTTGAAGTTCTGGCAGTCTTGAAGTTCTGGTAGGAGTAAAACCTTTCCAGGACCGGTTCTGGGTGCTCTCGCTCAGAATATTAATTAAATGTGGAGTGAAAAACGCATACAATCTCGATTGAGCACTGAACATACAATCTCGATTTATGAGAGTTTACCACCACTACATATCATCGGATATGTGTCTTCCACGCTATACTCCAGACCGTGCTCACTTCACCTATAGCAATTCCTCTATTCACTATGATCTTTCCATGAAACAAGCAACTCATATGATTCCGGAACAACTTCGTACTATTATCTTTCCGCATATTTTTACTGAAAAGTACCAACTCATCAAATCCGAAAAAAGGTTTTTCATTCATGGGTCTCATCTCAATGGATCCACTGGCTTCGGTGTATTCAATAAAAGCTCTCGCGCCTTCTACAAACTTCAGGAACCTTGTTCTGTTTATGTTTCTGAGCTGGCAGCAATCAACTTCGCATTGGTGATGATTTCCAACATGCCCGCAGACTCGTATTCATCTTCTCGGACAGCCTCAGTTCGATTGAGGCTCTTCGGTCGATGAAAACTAGCAGACACTTATCTTATTTCCTTTCAAAACTAAGGGAACAGATGAGTGTACTGGTCGAAGGATCATATTTGATCACCTTTGTATGGGTCCCTTCACATTGCTTAATCCCAGGCAATGAGAAAGCGGACTCGCTTGCAAATGTGGGCGCACAGGAAGGCGATTTGTATGAATTTCAAATTTCACAGCATGAATATCTCCATTTAGTACGTCAAAGTACCCTTTCGAGTTGGCAAACCGATTGGGACAACGGAAATCTAGGACGGCTGTTACATTCCATCATTCCTATTGTTCCATCGAGGCTTGGTTCAAGGACCTGAACGTAAGCCGTGATTTCATACGCGTGATGCGTATCCCTATGTCTTAACCTACCAAATAAATGAACTAGTTGCCACCAAGAGTAACAATAAAGCAGTAAAGAAAAATTATTAATAAGACAAAACTACTAATGTACGCGGATGAACGATGGTTTCGGGGTCTTGTTAGAGCTAGAATTGTTAGTATAGACCCGTACACTAGCCCTTTAACATGAATGATAGGCAGCTGTAGTTAGATCATGCGCGACTGTTTCTGTAGCTATGTTAAAGGTATGATTAATCAAGTTTCGAAAAAAAAAATTCGAATAATAGAATTCTTATCTATAATTATTAGTATTAATCAAATGATAGAATATATCGACATTTGACGAGTCATCGTCAAACCCTACATCCTTGGCCAGGAACATGACGGAAGAATTAGTTGAGGAACAGAAAATGACATTTTCCAAATGCTTGATGCCAGTTTTGATTCCAAGGGCCTAGTTAAAGTTACTGTCAGACAAATTTACGATGCGATAATAACTTTTAATGCAAAAAAAGGTTCTTCAAGGCCATGGGCCATTGTAGTGGTTCAAATTAGCTCAATCTTATCCTGGACGATTTAGTTTGTTCCTACATCTCCAAATGCTTGTCAACAATTAAAATTAAATAGTGCAAAACCCAGTCGTAGACATTCGTCAAAAAATATTTTAAGGATGCTAGAAGTGTTTGCCATGTTCAGATTAATGAATGTTATTTGCAAATGAACAATGTGTGTTATTGAAAAACTAGGAAAATTTAAATTAACACTTCGCTTGATCACTTCTTCTAAAAAAAAAATAAAACTGAAACACTTTTTTAAACTATCAATAGTAAACGCGAGCAAATTCCGTTAAATTCCACTACATATAGCTTATCTTTTGACAGATAGGCCTATTTCGTCTGCGACTTACAGACTTCTTCAGTATCGAGTGCTCGACTGGTCTCGATGTGTGTTATACTGCGTAGCATTGTATCACTTAAAAAAATAATTTGAATACGTTTCTTTTTTATTTCTATACCCCAAATTTTCCTTATTTCAGGCCGCATCTTGTATATTCGGACATTCCATTCACGAGTCACTAAAGTCGATGAGAAAAAAAAAATTCTTGTGACTTGTCGTGACGCGTGGAAACTTAAATAGGTCTGATGTTGTTATAAAACCAAAAACAACGATAATATAAATTTAAGGTCTTTAAATCCCAGTATTCAGTCTAGTGGCTATTTTTCATCACTTTACGGATTTAGATTCGAAGTTACCAAATATATTCTAGAAGCTGTTGTACATGTAGCATCCAGAGCGTGACTTTGAGTGTGGAAGTATTTAATTTTTTGGATTTCAAATTAGGGTGTAACAATACATCAAATAGAACATACAATGGAGTTATAGGGTATGTGTCCCTTGACTCAGCCTAATATGCAGCGATCGATTACATTTTTTATTATAACTCATTGAGTATTTGAGCTGAAACCAATATTCAACTAGTAATACACTTGCCTTGATAAGCTTATTAAAACGTTTGGTAGTATGTATCATGAAAACTTACACAATTCATTTTACATAGTACAAAACTTGCAAGGGATATGGATTTAATGTCGGTCTATTAGCACCCAATTGGGTCTATTCATGGATACAATTTCGTCCCTTTCGACAGGTTTATTATAAAATGCAGTCTTCATACGGTTTTTTTTTTCTTCTGATTTTCTGCTCTAAGACGTTGCCAGTTGTATTTACTGTACTCAATAAAAAAAATTCACATAACGAATTATGATACTTATTATTATGATTTTTATGCTGACGTAAGAACAACACGATACTAACAAAACGCGACGCGAGACAAGACACAACACTTATCGGTCTTACAATTTAAAAAAATTACCTTTTGGTCGACCGGTTTCGGGCGCGATGCTGCCCATCTACGGGACTATGTCCGACTGATTACACAAATCTTCGTACGCTGTTGCGTAGTCGTCAGAAGAGAAGAGATGGTTACTGAATTCTCAGCTTTGTCATATTGAACAGACATGATGTGATGGGAGGATCGGGAGGATCGAGATACAGAGTATTTTTTCATTTCTTCAACTAGCCACGCTGCCATTTTTTCGGTGGGTGTGCAAATATTTGAGCAAATGGGCCGCAATCATTTGGATTTGTTGAGTAGCTACTTCGGAAAACCACAGTAAATAGATGGACAGTCGTTGCAGAATGCCAAAACGTATTCGTCTGATTTTTTTGCAAATTTTCCCGCTTTTTTATTGGCCGAAGAATGCTCTCCGTCAATTCTCTTTCAATTAATTATTTTGCTTTGACGCTCACGTTTAACAATTTTCAAATCGTCAAAAAGAAACGATTTCATAGGAGATTTGGTCTGGGAAACGACTCGACCATTGCTACAGAAATGATGACAAAATTCAAAATAATAAGATAATAAAAGTTTGTGTTTGTGTTGAACCTTATCATTCGCGTATGTTTTGGAAGAGTTCGTATAGTTTTGGGACATAACAAGCGAAATATTAGCCAAAACTTTGAAAAATATCATGAATTTCAAAATTAATTTTCTCAAAAAATTGCAAGTTGTTGCAAAAAATTACTCATGTTTCAGAAAGTACCATATGTGACCTTTCAATTCTTCAGATATCTCAAATATATCAAAATTATGCCCGATACATATTTTGATATATTTGAGATATCTGGATTAATTATAATTAATATTTTTGATCTAGCAACTATTTTTTATTTTATATTTACTATTATTTCAACAGGTTTTGTACGGATTCTGGAAATTGTTTTTTATCGGTTTGAGGAAACTGTTTTGTGAGTGTCATCACGGGGTCAGAGGTTAGCAAAAGTCTTCTAAATACATCTTCGATGTTCGCCAGGCGACTGAATTGTCGAGAATGGTGCTCCCGAAATTTTCTGATCGATTTGTTCCGACGCTCTTGTGCTTCTTCCGACAATAGTCCAATAGGAATTTCGCAATGACTTATTATTTCAGATCCATGTACCAAGATCCTAATCATAATAATGGACATATAACTTTCTAGTTTCTTCTGCATAGGTTTCGAATGATTTGACGTCAATTTCTAATTTCGATGATAGCGCGCAAAGAAGTGTAGCGACTCGACGAACGATGTCCACCTCAAGTCCTGTAATTCTTGCCGTTGTTTCTGGATCTTGAAAGAATCTTCTAGCAGTGTTGCCATCATTTGTGTTACCTGATGAAAAAATAAAGATAAAGGGATCTACTTCCCGATAAAGAAGAAAAATGCAGTTACCTCCGGATGGCAAAGGTTCACTTATTCTCAGCCCAATCTTCTTAAATTCTTCTCTAATTGCACGTTGCCGTTCAAGAAAGGTTTCGTTTCCTTTATTTATACGCCATTTTTTGAGTGGGATTCTGTACGAAACATTAAGCAGAAGCTCCATACTTCTTATGTAAGCATGCAAAACAGGAATGGTTTCAATTTTATTGCGATCGTCACATATTTGGGCTTCGATGGGATTACTGAGTTTTTTGCCTGATGCTCCGCAAAGATTGCACGCCTGGGAACTTGTTCCTGTGAAGCTGTTAATAACTTTGCCATCGACCATACTCAAAATTAACTCAGAAGAAACATCTACAGAAATCCTATTTATCGTCAATGTGGTTGCTTTCAAATTTTGTATTTGTAACATCATACTCTCCACTTCTCGTTTGATAAGATCAGCAGTTTCTTTTTGAAAAACCATTTTGATGGGGCGGCACAAATTGATGGATGATGGACTGTTGTTGCTCCAAACTTCTTGTCGTTCGCCGGAGACTGCGTTGAAATATATTCGCAAAGGAACCAGGCAAATCAAAAAAATATGCGAGTCATTACATGATATAACATCATCGCCAACTTCTTAAAAAAATGTCATTTTATACCGTGAGTGGTTGCTTGAACCATCCAATCCCCATTTTAAAATAACACATAAATTTCCCTGTTCATGAATGTACGGTTCAATATATTTATTCAGTGTCATGAAGAGACGCTCTACCGTATGGTCAACAAGATTTTGAAGAGGAACTTCTGCGCATGATGACCGAATGGAAATATCTGAAATACGTTCAAACATGCAAACTTTTAAAACTTTATTGTAAAGGTTATTATCATTTGCGTGCCCAATATAGTTTGCAAATAAACTTTGATACAGCTCACATTCCGCCATGAAACAGCTTCCAATCAATTGGGAATTGTTCCAATTTTTAAATTTTTTGGTTTTATTAAAAATAATTTCGAAACTTTTGAGGAAATATTTTTTTTTTTTCAATTGGGGAGTTAAAGTAATTTTGAAATAATTTAGAATAATTAAAAAAGCGACTCAAAACCACCACAAAATCCAAAACTTGAAAGAATTATCGATCTATTGGAAGCTGCTTAGACAAGAACATAATTAAATGAATTTGTGCTTACCACGTGGATAACAAGTACTTTTACTATCGCGGATGTCATTGTATGCTGGATAAATGTCATATCCTTTTTTTAGCGTCATGTTCCTTATGTTTTGGTACTGTTGTTTTGTTAGATCGTTTTCACATAAAAACCTCAATGCATCGTCGACTGTAAAACGATTCATTTCTGGTTCAACAGATAGAGCAAGTTTTTTGAAACGGGAAGCTTTCTCAGGAAATGCAAATAGGTGCTCGACAACCCAAGCAACGGAACGATATCCATCAGTCCTTAATGCCGTTACCGTGGCTGAAACCAATTCTGCTGTGGTGTGTTTTTCTCGCAAATCTTTGGTTTTACGGAGTCTGGTCCTAGGGGTTTCTGCACCAAAAGATATTTTCTTCCTTCCACCAACATTTTTCTTCGGAATATTATTCAAAATTTTAAAGTTTGAATCCAGCCATTTTGAATGTTTCAGGAAAAACAAACTCTTTATGCGGTGGCACTTTGCGTATCGTGATTCAATATTTGATAGTAGCAAACGTAGTGAGTTTTGAACGGAATCAGAAAACATTTTATTATCAGGACATGTTATTTTCTTCTTCACATACGATGCCACATCACCAAGTGGAAGATTCTGTAGGAATAATTCTACTATTTCTCGTACGCGAATACTGCACGCTTATAATAAAATTACTTGAATGAATTCCTACTGGATTAATTAAAATAACCTACCTTGAGCCATAGTGATCTGTAGAAGGCACCAACCACAAACTAGAAGTAATCTGCCGAAAGAACCAAAAGGGTAAACCAGCGCTTCCAAACGGTTGATAACTACACAATTATTATGACATTTGACGTTTGAGATTTGAAGTTTTGAGGCGTATTCAAATGTAATGGGGAAAGTCGTGGTTGCTTTGATATTTCATTAACATCACTTGTGTTCGGGCTGCATCCTGACAGCTCGAAGTTTTTCTGTGTAGTGATTTTTCGCACCCGACCGACTACTGCGATCAGTTTGGCAACGCATCGAGTGACAAGTTCGAAACCTGTTATTTTTCGCGCACGAGGTGCGCAGCGAAGCTTGGAAGAGAGAAGTGCATCAGCGTCCGTTGCGAGCGGTTGAAAAATTCTTTATTCTATTTAATTAATGTAAAGGGTAAAAGTTTAAATGTAGAGCAGTAAATATAAGTTAATCAAATGTCTATTTTTATTTGTGAACGAATTCCTCCGAAATTCCCGTGGTTCTTGGTTAATCCGTCGTGCTAAAATAAGTAAGTGGTACAGTCCGCTATCTCAGACATACATTGGTCCTACCGAACCGGATGTTCGATGGAAGTAAAGTGAAGTGGAATTTCGGAAAAATTGGTAAGAACTGGCCGAAGTAAAAAGTGGAAGATTCCGGCCAAATGTGAAAATTAGTGCTACGTCGTGAGAGTGAAGTGAAGGCGCCATATTGGCAAACTGCAAGTTCGCCACAATCAAGTGTGGATGAGCGTGTGAAGACGCCATCTTGGAAATAGTGCAAGGGCGATCAGGTCGCCATTGCAATCAAGAGTATATGAGTGTAAAAGACGCCATCTTGGAAATTTTAAGTAAACTTAAGTGAAGTAGACCACGAGAATCACATTTCCGCCCCAAGCATCGTGACTATAGACTTGGCTGTTTTCCGTGCTTGGTTCGGGCATAAGGCTCGAAATGTTCGGTGATTCTCTGGTCATGCCGAAGAAAAATAAAGATAAAACGCCACAAAGTTCTACAACAAACCAACAAACCCCCAACGTGAAGAAGGAAAAGAAGCAGACCAACTTGCAGGACACGATGGCGCAGGCTGAGCAGCTAAGCGTTCTCGTTCATCGTCGCGGTTTGGCAAAAGGTAAGCTCACTCGATTATTCAATCACTTATTCCCTGATGACGGAGCAGCCCGACAGTTAAGCGAGGCAGAGATCCGTCACTATGTTAAGAAAGTGGAAGCCGTGCAAATGGAATATGCCGAAGTCAATGAACGAATCCTTGCGTTGGTCCCTGCTGAAGATAGAGAGGACCACGACCTGCACTATGTGCAGTTTGACGAGCTTCAGGATGAAATATGCGTGAATCTGGAAGGGCAGTTGGTCAAATTGTCAAAGAACACAGCTCAGTCAAGAGCTACCTTTGCCAACCCACAAGCTCATGCTCCCATTCTTGTTCACCAGCCTCTCAAGATCCCAATCCCCACTTTCGACGGCCGCTATGAAAGCTGGCCCAAGTTTAAAGTAATGTTCAAGGACCTGGTGGACAATACTCCTGATCCTCCCGCTGTCAAGCTTTACCATCTCGATAAAGCCTTAACCGGGAGCGCAGCTGGCATACTAGATGCCAAGACCATTAGTGAGGGAAACTACAATCATGCCTGGGAGATTCTTGAGGAAAGGTATGAGAACAAACGGCATGCCATCGATAAACACATCCATGGTTTACTGCATCTCAAAAGGATGTCCAAGGGAACCTACGACGAGCTGAGGAGTTTGCTGGACGAATGCTCGAAACATGTCGAAAGTTTGAAGTTCTTGGAACAGGAGTTTGAAGGAGTGTCGGAGTTGATTCTGGTTCACGTGCTGGCAGCGGCCTTGGACAAAGAGATTCGTCGACGCTGGGAGCACACCGTTAAGCACGGAGATCTTCCCACATACGATCAAATGATGAAGTACTTGAAAGAGGAATGCTTCACCATGGAGAGGTGTGATGGTCCATCAACAAAGCCAGCACCAGCTCAGATGAAACCTTCTACTGTTACCATCAAATCAAGCCAGAAGTCCTTTGCAGCAGCCACGACAGCTTCGGATCCAAAATGTGATTTTTGCGGAAAGGGTCATCTCAACTTCACTTGCCCAGAGTTCAAAGGACTCTCCGTCCAGCAGCGGTTGACCAAAGTCAAAGATTGCAACGCGTGCTTCAACTGTCTAAAACGGGGACATCGAGGTAGCAGCTGCCCATCGGATAAGACTTGTAACCGTTGCAAGCGCCGGCACCATAGTTTGCTGCATGCGGAAGAGAAACCGAAACCACCGGTCGCTGAAGATCCGCAAGTGGAGCCCACTGTTCAAACTCCGAAGAACGTGGAACATCCACCGAAGCCCTCCGAAGAAGCGACGTCCGCTAGCTGCTGCAGTGAAAAAGTACCATCCCACCAAGTGTTCCTGCTCACAGCCGTGGTGGACATTATTGATAAAACCCAAAAAACCCACCCCTGTCGAGTTTTATTAGATAGTGCCTCTCAAGTGAATCTTATATCTAAGGAAATGGTTGTGTCCCTAGGGTTACACACGAGTCCGTCTAATGTCGTCGTTGCTGGGGTTAACGAAACCAAAAGTCACGCCAAGAGCAGCAGTGTGGTTCACATCCGATCAAGGTATTCGGGATTCAGCGCCAACGTGATGTGCTTGGTGGCTGATAAAGTAACGTCGGATTTGCCTTCTTCGACGGTCAATGTTCGAGATTGGGAAATTCCTCCTGGTGTCCAACTTGCTGATCCGCGATTCCACCAATCGGGAAAAGTAGACTTGCTTCTAGGTAATCAGTTATTTTTGAAGCTACTGATGCCCGGAGAGGTTCAACTGGCGGATAACCTTCCATGTCTGCGCGAAACCCAACTGGGCTGGGTCGTTGGAGGTATTTGCGATGACGCGATATTTGGTTCAGTGGTTCATTCGCATTCACTCACGCTGGAGGAGTTGAATCGCACCGTTCAAAGGTTCTGGGAAGTGGAAGAAGTCTCGGGTGTGCACGTGTCCTCGGAAGCTGAAGAGTGCGAACAGCATTTTCAAAAAACCCATCGTCGTGATGAAGCTGGGCGGTATATCGTTCAGCTACCCTTGAAGGAGAATGTTGTCGAATTGAGCGATTCCCGGTCGATGGCTCTCAAGCGGTTCTACATTTTGGAGAGGAGATTCGCTCAGGATCCAGAGTTGAAACAACAGTACATGGAGTTCATGACGGAGTACGAACGACTTGGGCATTGTGAAGAAATCAAGGAAAGTGAAGATTCTGATGGGGTAAAGTGGTACCTACCCCACCACGCCGTCTTGCGACCGTCGAATACTACCACAAAATGCCGAGTGGTATTTGATGCTTCGGCTAAGGTTAAGGGCCTATCACTGAATGATGTGATGATGATAGGATCGTTGAATCAGTGCGCTCTGGATGAAATTGCCCTTCATTTTCGATTTCCACGCTATGTTCTGACGACGGATGTAGCAAAGATGTACCGTCAGGTTCTACTTGAAAAAAAGCACAGACGTCTGCAAAGAGTGTTCTTCCGATTGGATCCGTCGAGTCCACTTCGAGTGTTGGAGTTAAAAACCGTGACGTACGGTACAGCTTCTGCGCCTTTCTTGGCAACAAGAGCGTTATTGCAGTTGGCAGCCGATGATGGGCACAAGTTTCCATTGGCTGCAGAAATAGTGCGAAACAGCTTCTACGTGGACAATGCACTTTTCGGATTCAACGATATCAAGGATGCGAAGGAGGCTCAGTCACAATTGATTCAGCTCTTTCAGGGAGGGGGATTCCATTTGCATAAGTGGGCCTCTAACTGCGTTGAACTGATGGACTCCATACCGGAGGCTGAACGTGAGGAGTTGGTCAGCATTGAAGAAATGGGAGTAAATGACGTGATCAAAACCCTTGGCCTGCTGTGGAATCCGTCTACCGATGAACTGGTTTTCGTCGCAAAGCCGTCTTCTGACATCGATAAGCCGACGAAGCGTCAAGTGTTGTCGTTGGTTGCAAGCATGTTCGATCCGCTGGGGTTGGCTGCGCCAGTGATTGTCGTCGGGAAGATGCTGATGAAGAAGATATGGTGTGAGAAGATCGATTGGGATGAAGAACTGAATGAAGAGCTAACGAAGTGTTGGAATTACTTCATAAAGTGTTTGAGTGATGCGAAGAAGATACAGATTCCTCGTCAAGTAGTGGCGCCGGAAGCTACTGCTTTTGAAATCCACGGCTTTGGAGATGCCTCTCTGGAAGCGTATGGAGCCTGCGTCTACATAAGATCCATCGTTCCGGGAAAGCAACATGTGGTGAAGATTTTGACTGCCAAGTCGAAGATAGTGCCTAAATCAATGCTAACGATTCCACGCAAAGAACTCTTGGCGGCAGTACTGCTACATCGTTTGGTGATAAAAGTTACGGCCACATTGAAGATGCCATTCCGGCAAGTGATTCTATGGTCGGACAATCAAATTGTGCTTGCGTGGCTGAAGAAAAAACCCGAACAGTTGGAGGTGTTTGTACGAAACAGAGTAAGTGAGATTACCTCTAACGGCAATGACTTTGAGTGGCGATATGTGAACACTGCAGACAATCCTGCCGACATAGTGTCCCGCGGACTTTCCGCCGAAGAGTTGTCCAGTAGTGATCTTTGGTGGAATGGTCCAGCATTTTTGAGAGAAGAAATTTATCAAGTTGACAATCCGGCACCCTTGCTGGATGAAGATGTTCCTGAGCTCAAGCCTGCCGTCGTCGCAAGCACGATGGTGGAGCTTGAAGTGCTACCTGTGTTTGAGAAGTTCGAAAGTTTTCGGAAGCTGCAACGAGTGGTGGCTTATGTGCTGCGCTTCTGCAGGAACTGCAAGGAAAGAAAGGAGAAGCGCATCTTATCAACATTTCCAACCATTCCCGAGATGCAATCGGCGATGAAGGTAATAGTACGTGTCGTGCAACGTCAAGAATTCGCGACAGAAATAGGCAAGTTGATGTCAGGTGAGTCCGCTAATAATTTGAAGTGTCTGAATCCATATTTTGATGAAGGAGTCTTGCGTGTGGGTGGCCGTTTGCGTCACTCAAATCTGTCGTACACGAGCAAACACCAATGGATTCTACCCAACCGAAATGCTGTGGTGGAAAGTTTTATCAGGTGCGTCCACCGAGAAAATTTGCACATTGGTCCTACAGCATTGCTTGCAACCTTGCGCAGACAATTTTGGATTGTACATGGTCGCTCTGCGGTGCGCAAAATTACACGAAGCTGTGTCCGCTGCTTCAAGGTAAATCCCAGGACCGTCGACCAGTTCATGGGAGATCTTCCATCGAGTCGCAGTGACCGAGCTCCAGCATTTCAACGGGTTGGGTTGGACTTTGCCGGCCCTTTCGTCATTAGGCAAACCGCTAGGAAAGCCGCTCAGGTAAAAGGGTACGTTTGCGTTTTTGTTTGTATGGTGACCAAAGGGATTCATCTCGAGGCAGTTGAGAATTTAACGTCGGATGCCTTCATCGCGGCGCTGCACAGATTCGTTTCCCGACGAGGCGTTCCAGAGGAGCTGTTCTCAGATAATGGGACCAATTTTGTGGGTGCCAAGAAGGAATTGCACGAGCTCTTCAACCTGTTCAAAGAGCAAGCAACAGAAAGGAAAATTTTTGAGTTTTGCCAACCTCGTGAGATTAAGTGGAGAATGATTCCTCCAGGCTCACCCCACATGGGTGGACTGTGGGAAGCTGGCGTAAAGAGCACGAAATCCGTCTTGAAGAAAACTTGCAACACCGCCTCTCTAAACATGATGGAGTTTTCAACGCTTTTGTGTCAAATCGAGGCCCTTCTAAATTCGCGGCCTCTTTATGCCCATTCGGAAGATGCCATGGATCCGGAACCCCTCACACCAGGTCATTTTTTGGTTGACCGGCCGTTGACCGCGATACCGGAGCCAACGTACGAGGAAATTCCAGTCAACAGGCTGTCCCGCTGGCAGTACGTGCAACTTCTTCGAGGCAACTTTTGGAACCGTTGGTATCGGGAGTATCTGGTGGAACTTCAGGTACGAAACAAGTGGACCAAGAAGACTTCAAACGTTCGTCCTGGAATGGTTGTAATGGTTAAGGAAGATAACTTACCGCCGCAAGTCTGGAAGCTTGGAGTCATCGAAAAAACTTTTCCTGGAGCGGATGGATTCATCCGTGTCGTCGATATTCGAACTCGATCTGGGATACAACGGCGGCCAATACACAAACTGGCCCCGCTTCCAATCCTGGATAACTCTAACTCTTCTGCTTGATCCTTCGCTGCCGGGGATGATGTTCGGGCTGCATCCTGACAGCTCGAAGTTTTTCTGTGTAGTGATTTTTCGCACCCGACCGACTACTGCGATCAGTTTGGCAACGCATCGAGTGACAAGTTCGAAACCTGTTATTTTTCGCGCACGAGGTGCGCAGCGAAGCTTGGAAGAGAGAAGTGCATCAGCGTCCGTTGCGAGCGGTTGAAAAATTCTTTATTCTATTTAATTAATGTAAAGGGTAAAAGTTTAAATGTAGAGCAGTAAATATAAGTTAATCAAATGTCTATTTTTATTTGTGAACGAATTCCTCCGAAATTCCCGTGGTTCTTGGTTAATCCGTCGTGCTAAAATAAGTAAGTGGTACAGTCCGCTATCTCAGACATACAATATAACAAACCCCAAAAAAAAAAAAAAAACCCCCCCCCACCACAAAACACAACAAATAAACAAAACAGCAAACCATACAAAAAGAGGGCCCCCCCCGGGGGGGGGGGAGAGCCCCCCCCTTTCCACACAAACACAAAAAACGGGGGGGGGGATCCCCCCCCCCCCCCCCCAGAGTGCTCCAATCGGGTGCCCTGTTGGTCCCCCCCTTCCCCAAAAAAAATTAAAAAAAAAGTTTATATATTTATACCTATGTAAATGAAAAATACTACAAGCACTCGTATCTATTATATATGATATTCATTCGGTTGATCCTGAAATGCAAGAAATGTTGTAAAGTGTTAAAGTGGCGCTTAAGCACGTTTTCGTTCGTTTTCAGCGATAGCAGCAATTCACCAAAATCTTGATTTGAGGTATCCTGAAAAAGTTTGTTAAATCTATTGAAATTTTACAAAACTAACATTTATACATTTGAATTTACTGTTGCCATGGTCACTATTTGCTACTTTTATAACAGCAATCCGCTTTTATTTTTGCTGATTTAATAGTTATTGCTACCGAGTTAGGAATGGGAAGATTTAACTGGAAGGGAGTTAAAGATAAATGGGCAAAAAAAAAACAATAAGTAATGTTTATATCATCTATGAAGTAAAATCAATAAAATAATATTACCAAATATAATGATATTGTATGTTATGATGAAGTAATGACAAAGATAGAATGTAAAATCAAACACTAGCCAAATGGCACACAGCGCTGCATGAATCAGCTCAGCTCAGAATTGGTAAAAAGTCCATTTGCAAACCGGAAATGAAAAATACATTCAGCAATAAGTGAAAAAGCCTACCACAGATTCCGTAATTTTCAAAAGCCTACCACAGCTGTAATTTTCTGCGTTATATACTGGACATATATGGAATGCTAGATGTCATAAATTGAAGGGATAGTTCGTGTTTAAGCCAGATACCGCCTAAATCAGGTTTTTTGTATGAAAATGTGAAGGGTATGATATGATGGAAATAATACGATGTTGTAAAGAAATACTACATAATGTACATATAATAATTAAATGCCGCTATTTGCCTCTTCCGCTGCGATGTTAGATGATTGAAACTCTAAAATAGCGAAAATTCCAACGTGATATAATGAAATAAAATTGATCACCTGGCCTCCTAGCAAAATAACAAAGAAAATTTAGGCAAATAAATTTCATATGAGTATGATTACTGCCCAAAAACGGAAACTCAAATCCAAAACGATTTTTTTTTTTGTAGAATTTGTCGTATGTATTCCTCTATCTAAAAAAAAGGTAAAAACCATCCTATCTTTTCAAATACATAACGTGAGTTAGGTGGGCCAAAACTTACAACGATGCAAATGCAAAGCTGAAAATAGCATAAATAATATTGTGAAGGGATGTTATAATATAAAATGATAATAACAATTATATTTGTAATGTCTGCATGTCTGCTGATCCTGCTGCAATTGTAGACGGACTTGCATTATCATAGCCACGGGGGAAGAAAACAATTCAAACCCATTTCACAATACCCGGGAATTCTATGGATATACCGTATAAAGCAGTTGTGCTCATCATGCGGCCCGCGGGCCGCATGCGGCCCACCGAGGCGGCAAATGCGGCCCGCGATGGCTTTTGAGAAATATGAGAACTTCATTGAATATGTAGCTATTTGCTATTCGATTTGAGTTGCATTTCTTACTGTGCAATAATTGTGATTCTCATAGTTTTATGTGAACAATTTTTACCGTGCTTGTTACACAGATGATGAATGACCAAAAAGGCGGGATAGAAAGAAAGAGAGAATGCAGTCATATTTTCGCTCCCGCAACCACAGGTTCATTCACTTTCACCATTCAGTGTCTGTTGTCAATTGGTTTCGTTCTGTAGTCGCGTGCGTAGTTCTGAGAAGTTTCGAGCAATTATTCAGTGAAAATGGAAGCCAGCACTAGCAAAAAACGGAAAGTGGCTGATGAAGGACGTGTTTTCCAGGAGAAGTGGTCTGAAATGTTTTTCTTTACGTGCATTAATCAAAAACCGGTGTGTATGATTTGCAACGAAGCTGTTGCAGTTATGAAGGAATTTAATGTGAAGCGTCACTACGAGTCGAAACATGCGTCAAAAATGGATAAATATGTCGGTGTGGCGCGGGCTGAAAAATGTGCTGAGTTCAGGGGAAATTTGAGAAGCCAGCAAAACTTTTTTGTGAGAAGAAAGCAAGAAAACGAGTTGTGCACAAAGGCAAGTTTCATTATCGCAGAAAAACTCGCTTCCCATTCGAAGCCATTTTCTGATGGCGAGTTTGTCAAGGAATGTATGGAAGCTGTGGTTCAAATGATTTGTCCCGAAAAAAGTCGCATCTTTGCGCAAGTGAGTTTGTCGCGGGCGACCATCACCAGGCGGGTTGAAGACATTGCTGAAAATCTTGTGTTGAGTTTGAAGGAAAAAGTTGCCAGCTTTGAATTTTATTCAGTGGCGCTGGATGAGAGCACGGATATATCTGACACAGCTCAATTGGCAGTTTTTATCCGCGGCATATCTAAGAAATTTGAGGTGACTGAGGAATTGGCAAGCCTTTTCCCCATGAAAGGAACGACGAAGGGCATTGATATCTTTAATGCTCTGTGCGCTGTTCTAGAAAAGTTTGATCTACCGCTGAAGAAAATGTTCGGAGTTGTTACCGATGGAGCTCCCGCTATGTGTGGTATGTATTTTGTTTTCCATCTTATTTAAATTATACCGCAGTGTAAAGACGAGCAAGCTCCTTAAAATTCTTGCCTAAAATGTTGTGCTATTTTTAACGTCGCCTTTTGACAGTACTGGCATTATCACATTTATTATGGACATTTGATGTATTTGGCGCTGGCATCAGGCCGTAAGTTTATTTACTTCTTACTTGAAGGGTTGAATACAAATTGATGCAAAATATTCAGCTTTATCAGATTTACGGCCTTGGAAAATTTAGTACCAAGGATGGTGTTAAATTTTAGGTACTTTTCTTCATACATTTATGTATGTTTAAATTTATTTATTTATTTATGAATTATGTTTGAGCTTGTTTGTCTGTTCTCTGTGCTTAATCATTTTATTACTGAAAAAAATGTTTATTCATAGGAAAACATGAAGGTGCAATTGCCCATCTTCGAAAATTACCAGAAGTGTCAGAGCAATTCTCCCAGTACCATTGCATCGTGCACCAGGAGAACCTCTGCGCCAAAAGCGTGGGATTCAAAGATATCATGAAAGATGTCATCAAAATAGAATTTCAGGCTCTTCTAGTAGACGCGGATGCAGAATATGGTGACGTACCATATTATACTGAGGTACGTTGGCTGAGCAGGGGAAAGGTGCTGCGACGCGTATTTGATCTTCGGAAAGAAATCGTCGAATTCATGGAGAGCAAAGGTAAATCAGTGAAGTTTTTCGATAATGCGGAGTGGGTGACAGATCTGGCTTTCCTGACTGACATTACAACGCACTTGAACGATTTGAATTTAAGTCTCCAGGGTAAAGGCAAATTGGTGCACAGCATGTTTAATCAAATCAGTACATTTGAAAACAAACTCGTGTTGTGGGAAAAACAGATGAAAATTATAAATTTTGCCCATTTCCCTACTCTCGGAAAATGCAATGTGACGTTGACTAAAAAATACGTTGACGCACTCCAAACAATGAAAAATGATTTTTCTCGTAGATTTGGAGATTTCAAAGCGCATGACAAAATTCTAAAACTTTTTTCTGCTCCATTCAGTGTTGATGCTGAACAAGCCCCAGATAATATCCAAATGGAACTAATTGAGTTACAGTGCGACACGGAACTGCGAGAAAAATTTGATCGACATGATTTATTGGAGTTCTATGCCAAATTTGTTCCGGAAGAGCGCTTCCCAGAGCTGCGAAATCATGCTCTTTTCGTAGCTTCTTTGTTTGGATCCACATACATTTGTGAACAACTGTTTTCCGCGATGAAGCAAGTAAAGTCAAAAGCAAGAAATAAAGTAAGTGATGAACGTTTGGACAATTCATTGCGTATTTCGACCTCTAGCATGAAGGCTGATCTCGATAAGCTTGCTCAAGAAAAGTGTAAGTGAATTATGTATTAAAATGCGAAAAGTTTTTTTTTATTGATTTTCAAATAAATTGAATGTGATATAAATCTACATTTTGTTGTTTGTAATTTTTTTTATTTTGGAAGAAAGAGCATTGCTTTACATTTCAGGTACATCTACTAGTAACGTGTCCTCAAAATAAGCTGTTTTTTATTAATTATTTTAAGCCATTAAAAATAACTCATTGCGGCCCGTGGCATTGGCGCAAAATTTCATTTTGGCCCGCTGCAAGCATCTACCTGAGCACCACTGGTATAAAGAATACTTCCATTTTTCGATGCAGAGTAAGATTTCAGCATGCTACTTAACCGGGGTCACGCTGCCTACCTCGCCTTGGTGCGGCTGCCACCTAATGTATAGTTGACGCGATACTGCGTTTCTTACTCAACCGCTGGATGCCAGGACAGACGCTGTTTGAGCCGCACCTCCTTGGTAGACAGACGCTCGGAACGCACCTCCTCAATCTAGCTGAAGTCAGAAGGACAACAGTGCCCAGGCTGCACTACCAGCTAAGTACGCAACCCTTAGCTGGCGGTCTTTGTCATCTCTTGACCCGTGGAAGCATGAGGTAGGAACTTGTGAAGACCATAGCTATGTTGCGAGGACGCACGCTCCATCCCAGCTATCTACTCACCATTTTGCAGCCCACCACAACAGCGAACACTTTTGATCGGAATACCGACGAAAAGCTCCGTTTGAAATTTGGATGATTTTCCTTCAGCTTTCTTTCTTCCTTCGTCCACAAATCTTCTCAAATGAGGCAACATTTGTAGCGCTCTTCTAGCAACTTGTTCATTTTCCACCCAACGAACTTAACAGAATTTCAGAGGAAAAACTATTTTACATCATTTTTATCTAAATCCATCCGAAGGTAGGTAATTCTAGTGATCAAAAATATCGTCATGTATCAATTGATCGACATTTTATATTTCCGACGAAATTTGCGAAATTGGCGAATCTGCTTTTGTAAACAAACATTTAAATCGACGATTTCTGACGAATAAAAGCTCAATTTCTTAAACAAAGAACACAATTGGGTAAAAGAAAGCTTCTGCTAAACAATTGTGGTCTTAATTTTTCAAATTGAGCTGTTATTCGCTAAAAAAAAAACGTCGATTCAAATGTTTGTTTACAATAGCAGATTCACTCATTTCTCAAATTTCTCCGGATTTAGTTTATATAACAGGGGTTAAAAATGCA
The DNA here is from genome assembly GCA_024533555.2 of Aedes koreicus. Taxonomy (NCBI): domain Eukaryota; kingdom Metazoa; phylum Arthropoda; class Insecta; order Diptera; family Culicidae; genus Aedes; species Aedes koreicus. The sequence continues at coordinate 114,772 of JAHHFK020003195.1, read as the reverse complement.
TAGCTCACTTATTGAAAATCATTCGTTTATAAAAAAAAAAGTCTGATGCATTAGGTGTCATTGTTATTGCTGTGAGGTGACTGGCACAATAGGTTTCTGTCCACTGCAGTGACAAATATTTACAAATATTATACAAATGGATTGAGACTTAATGGTATTTTAAAAATGACAACAGTATTCCTACCCCTAAAATTTCGGTAATGAAAACAATAGCGATGCTTCAGTTGTTGTTGTTTGTTTGCTTCAGTCAAAAGGATCACCTATGGAGTTCCAGTCAAGTAAAATAAAAACAAAAGTCAGTCATGTTCGAAAACCTCACCTATCACAGCCAGATTTTGTAAGCGCTGAACAAAGCCAGCAGAAAATGTTTCACATGCCAATGTCAAACACTGTTTCATTCCGTTAATGAGATTTTTGGCCCGAGTAGATGACAAAAACGCTACTCGAATCGTTTGAAAAAGGTGTGAGTGTGGTTCCTTCCATATGACAAAAATTCCCGATGGATTTTGAAATTCCCGACTTTTTCCCGCATATTTCCCGATGATTTTGGATTCCTGCATTTTTCCCGCATTTCCCGATTTTCCCGAGTCTGTGGCCACCCTGAAGTAGTAGGCAATCGGCTGTTGTCCCCTAGCACCCCTCGTTGTTAGGCACCCCTAGCAACGCTACATGAGATATTAGTGAAAAATACTTTGTTCATTCCCATCTCGCACTCCGTGCTATATTCACGTTCAATATAGGGTAACGGGATGTAATGTTAGCCTATTACCTTCGTTCGGCCTATGTGTCAAATATGTAATTAATTTAGCGATAATCAACAAAACTATGTTGCTATGGCCAGTTGTATCAATAACGTAGTAAAAAGGCTGTTAAAGGGTGTATTCGATAAAAATGGCACACACATATATACTCATCAAAATTAAACTGATTATCGAATTTTCTTGAAATTTTCAGGGAATGAAGAACTACTAATGAGTTTTGATTTACAACATTTGTTTTATTCAATTTCGTCTCCCATCCCGAATGCCCGCACCTTCCTTTTCACTCCACCCATCAAATTTTGTACAACCGATTTTCCCAGTGTTTTTGTTGTTTTTGCCCAAATTTTCTTCAATTCTAGCTCTGTTTTTATAGTTTTGGGATGTTTGCGAAGTTCCGTTTCCATAATTGCCCAGAATTTTTCAATTGGACGAAGTTCCGGTGAATTTGGTGGGTTCATATCCTTTGGCACAAAATTGACTCCGTTGGCTCGGTACCACTCCAATACGTTTCGAGCGGGGTACCTACTGCGGGGTAGGTTGAGGCACAGATACATCTGCCACCTCAACTGGCTACAACTGCCAGTTGAGGTGGCAGATGTATCTGTGCCTCAACCTACCCCGCAGTGGGATGTTTGGCAATGATAACGTCCTTGGTTCGAGTACTACTTTACCCAGGCCCTTTCGCTCAATTTTCAATACTTCTATTCCATTTCCAACCTACCGTACACTGACGGAACTTTCAACACTTTCTCTTCATATCTTTCATTCTAGCAAACATGACTGTCTACTCTTGGTGCCTCATGGCGATGAGCGAAACATCTCCTTCTACATCAAACTTATCTTATCAAGTGTATAACAAGTTGAATCTCGCTTACAGCTTAAAAACTTTGAGTTATAATAAAAAATGTAATCGATCTTTGCATAATAGGCTGAGTCAAGGGACACATACCCTACTTTAGTTCTATTAAAACCCTGTTTCGTTAATTCGGAGTCCCAGTCTGTCCCTCAAGCAGTTATGGGCCGCGGAGGAACTTCAAAGAACTGGGAGAGGGTTAAAGAGGAGGATGCGGAATCATGATTAATAAAAAATGCCAACAAACCAAGCATTCAACAACAAAATTTTTCGTTTCGTTCTTAACAATTTGCGAGCTTGACGGTAAATATGATTAAAAACACTGTGCCCACAAAACGGTAAGGTAGATTGCTTGGTTATGAAAACGATGTCTATGGATAGATCTTTTCGTAAGAAGACTGTGAATCTTTTGTTGTTATTTGGACGGTGTTTACCTGACAGTTTCTCAATTTATTCTGCTCATCAGAATGATAAGAGGCATTATCATTCATTCATTGAAGTCCCGGTGACGAACTAGCCCAAGTTGCTAAAAGTCACCTAAATAAAGCATAAAAAAATCATTGAAGTCAAACCTTATTTAGTTCCCTTTGGGTGTTCAAATAATTATTACATTGATTTGTTAAACAGAACGAACATATGATGATTAAATTAGAAACGGGTATGTTCATGCGGTTTCAAGATGATTAAGCAGCGACAAATCGGTATAATCATCATAATTCCATGCATTGTCACTAAGCTGGAAAGTCAATCGTTCGCGTTATTGCCTACACGCCTGTATTTCGTAAGGATTCATCACGTCAGCGGAAAATCAAAAGATCCAATGTATTCAATCTGAGCTGAACACATTATCGACCATCATGTACAAAACGAAAAAAAAAACTAATTAACTATCGTCGATGAAACCATATCAATGAGCGCATTTGAAACGAGTTCACCAGTATAAAAACGGATCTGGTCAACTATTCTACAATCAATCAGTATCAAGAGCCTACCCAATAAAGTACGAGTGCATTATAGTTCCCTGAGTACCGTATATCAACTTGTTGCTAAACAATTCCCACCAACCGAACCGGAAATGGATCTACTAAAGCTATTCAGTGTGCTGCTAATCTGCGCCTCTTTGATCTTCGTCTGTGAAGCACAGGTGAGAGCTACCTATTCCGTATAGCCGGGCTGCCCCATTGGGATGCGAGTACGAGTCCAGACGAGTCGCTAATTAGACGCTGAGTTCAATTAAATTCTAATCCTGATTCCTGTCGTTCATTAGATCTAGTAGAGTACGCTCCTTACAAAGTGATGCAATTGCTCGTAGAGATGAAACTACAGCATCTATCATGTGTTTCATTATCCTTGTCTAGCAGCGTCATATTAAATTGAGTACATGTCCTTATCAAAGGCAACGCAGTTTTAACGGCACAAAAGATACACTAACACAAACATTAATTGTCTTGATTTTGAGATCTATGCTATGCTATCCTTCTCTCAAAACAGCTCACATTTACTCCATCTTGGGGAAAACGGTCATCGGCTCCGCTGGCAATGAACATGCAGGGGTCGTTCGGCGTCCAAGATAGCTGTAAAACACCAGTGGACTCATTAATGGTCATCTACCGGATGATTCAGGTAAATAAATTCCTATCAGGCAATTTAAGGGTAATAGTATAATCTCATTTTAAATACTAGACTGAGGCACAAAAGGTACTAGAATGCAACCAAAAGTAAATGTGGAAAGAAGGATGGACTGCTGTCATCAACCGACAGCAGCAGCGCCGGCACTAAAACCCAAAACGCGCTTCGAACGGAAGCGAATATTTTTATTTTTACTTCATTTATTGAGTTTCAAATCTGTAGATATGTATAACATCCGTTCTGTTCCCAGTGAGATGCAAGGCACTCCCACTAAGCGTTCAAATATAGACTTACCCTAGGCAACAGAAAATGGCATAAGTGAAATACGGTGTTGTCATAATCATTCCATCCGAAAAGGTTTTCTGTAGAATAAAAAAAGATGTTCGTATAAGAATCTGAACGCTATATCAATACGAACCACTGATCATCATCAAATAATAACTCAGGGAAACGTGAATCAGTCGTTAGAATGCAGGAGTCTCGTGGCCTAAAATCACCTATGTGATGGCCAACATGACGCTACACTGCAATCCTGGGTGGTGACTCGAACGTTTCGGATATCATCACAGTTACTGGAAAATAGCCTCGGATTGAAAACTAAACGAATCATGCGGGTATCTTATGGAAGCATCTCAAGGAGTCCCCTTGATTCACTTCCGATTTCCCCATTCAAAAGATACGATGTCGTCATTGGCCTTTGATGAAGAAATGAGATAATCATAATGGAAAAAAAGCTTACCGATGTGCATTGCCAATGCTGGAGTGTAATCATTACTGATTGGCTTTGTTTCTGTTGAAGCACACTTTCGTAATGGTCGATTATATCTGAAAGTAAAAAAAACAATACCAATGTAAAATATTTAGTTTATAATGATTTGCTTCCTTAACTAAACTTTTCCTAATGAAAGAAAATTATTGAAATTCAAGTACTCAATTGTCTCTAAGTTCGATATTTTCGAATGTTGTTATCATTCAGATGAATTTTATTGTAAGTTCGATTAAAAGTCCAGTTGAACTTACAGGGGATAGACAAAATGATCGGGACAGGCAAATTTTTGATCAACTTTGTAGGGCTCTAACTTCATGAAATATTATTCGATTTGATGTCACCAAGAAGCATTCGAGTAATGTAGTTTTATATCTGCGTAACATAATTGGCCATGGCCCCCGGATACCGGAGTTGTTCCGGGTTTCCGGAGAGACTATCTCACATGTTGAATTTTTGATGAGATTTTGTACAATATGCCGTTGTCAAACAATTTTTTTTAGTAAACACACGTAAAAACAAAATATTTACCAAGCGAATGAAATGTTGATTACAGGAATCGGCTCTAAATTGACCGAGATATGTCCATTTCCGGGAAACTGATTCTGATGCAGGGTACTGGATGCGGTTAACTATTTATTTTACTCAAAACATGCCATGTAACAGCTCTTTCTTCTTGGTTTTTCATCACAAGCCTTATTATAAACTTAAAGTGGATCCTTGACCATATCGGCCACTCCCGGAACCACCGGAATGTCTCCGGGGGAACCTGTAGTAGAGGCCATTTACGATCTTACTCCAAAACATGCCGTGTGGCAGCTACTTCTTCATGATTTTTCATAATTATGATATTGATAGGCTTGAGAAAGCCATTGACTACATTGACCAAACCCGGAACATTTTTGGGGGAACTTGTAGTAAAGATCAATTACGATTTTACCACAAAATATGTACTATAAGACTCACTGTCTGGCCTGATCCAGCTTCCTGGTACCTCTGAGGATCAATTTATTTAGCTTTGGTTCGGATTAGCAAGCAATAATTCGATTGAGTATAGGGAAGAGTCTCGGAACAGACTCGAGTGTTCCTCGACGGTGTATCTACTCTACGCCGACGAAGAGTTCCCCGACAGTGGAAATTCTTCCGCTACCAAACCCCGGCGAGCCATTCACCTACAATCTACGCTGTGGACAATTAGAGTATCCTCCCCTACGGTATCCTACATCGACGAAGAGTTCCCCGACAGTGGAATTTCTTTCGATACTGATACACGTTGAGCCATTCTGCTGCTGACGACTCAAACAGTCCCTGGCGGCCTACACTGACGGAGTTCCCCGGCTGTAAAACATCCCCCGAGGCCGATTACCCGTTGCTATTTAACCACTCGCTTGGTTTTCGCGTCATTTTCGCTACAGAGCCGACATAATTTGCGTAATGCCTCTGCTGATCGCGTTCCACGTATTTTTATCGCGATACACTCTGTGAACGACGCTTTCTAGGCAGGTATCTACCCCGCTGGTATCAAGCTTTTGCTTCGTATTGAGCCGAACCGTGGGCAGTCAAAAACTACGTGCTCCGGTGTCTCTTCGACGTCTGCGTATTTCGGACATAGAAGGGAAGCCACGTGTCCAAATCTGTACAAATATTTTCTATAGCAGCCAAGACCTGACAGAAATAGCGTCAGGTGAAAGTTGACCTTACCGTGCTCTCTGTTCATCCACGTGGAAACGATTGGGATCAACCGGTGTCCCCACCTTCCATTCACCGCATTATCCTATTCCTCTGGCCATCATTCCGGCTATGACGCAGACCGCTTAAAATGATATTGTCCGGTAGGTGCTCCCACCTGCATGGTCAACAACCTGAATGTGCTGTTCAAGCACGACCTGTTTTTTTTTTTTTTTGTCGTCTTTATTGCTGGGAAACAGGCGACGTGGGTACACTAGCTAGGAACCTCATCTTGCTGTTACTTGTCACCGAACTTTGCGCATGATTCTGGCCAACGCTGTGGTCACATTTGCTGGCTTCTGACAGGTTTAATTGACCTGGCTGCTTAAGTTCCGTCGATCGTTGGTTATCACGCCCAAGTGCTTGACCTCACGCTTCGTGGCGATGGTGTATTCTCCGACCGCGAATTTCACCTGTTGCACTGCTTATCAGTTGCCGATTACCACCACCTCTTGGGTGATGGGTTATTGCCAGCTTTTTCGTCTGCATCCAGTCGTCCAAAGTATCTATCGCGTCGGTTGCGAGTACTTCCACCACTTCTCGTGATTCCACCCGCCACCGTGCCGGGTGCGAGTGCGCCAACAAGCAATACAACGACAAAGGACTTACATTTCTTCGCTCAGTGTGTGAATGGGATCATAATAACTGCTACGGTCGCTATCCTTTCAGTATAGTGTGGTAGACGTACGACATTCATGCTGGCCGTGAACTTCGTCGTCGTCGCACTTGGTCGGCCTTGGTCACTATTGGTCACCTTCGGTGGTTTTTCGGTTGGTGTGGATGGCCTCGATGCGCAAGAGAGCGGGGCTGGTGGCGACTGTTCCACTCACCTCGCCGCCGTTGACACTCTGTTGCGTAAGTGTGGTTCGCCGGGTCGCTTCGACACTCCGACTGGGGAAGTATGCACCAGGAGTTATCCTATTCACTTTTTCACTCGAACTTGTATTTTCCATTGCTCACACTACCCTCCCTATAAGAACTTTTTTGACCAAAAGTTGCCACGTACGTTCTTCAGGCCGGTCGAGTACAAAATGGCCAACCTCGCCTGCCTCGACCACGGCCAGTGGGCTTGGTTGGTCGATCAGAGGTAGTCCCGGTAACTACTCGAGCTTCGGTAGTGACAGCATAGAGGGATACATTTCTCCACCTCTTACGTGGCATATCCACCCCGGACTATCATTCCACCATCAGCCTGGCAAACCAGATGCCCCCCCCCCCCCCCATTATTTTTTTTTTTTCTTCCTCCCCCCCCCCCCCCCCCCCCCCCCCCCCCCCCCCCCCCCCCCCCCCCCCCCCCCACGGCCTAACAAAAAAAAATAAAAAAAAAAAAAAATAAAAAAAAAAAGAAAAAAAAGAATCCCCCCCCCCCCAAAAAAAAAAAGAAAGAAAGCCAGCCCCCCCCCCCGCCCACCCACCAAACCCCCCCCCCAACACTCCCCCCCCCCATCTTTCCCCCCCCCCCCCCCCCCCCCCACAAAAGACCGGGGGGAATAACAAACCGGGATTTATGGGTACCGCATTTTAAAAGACCAGATTTTTGCGCTTCAGCAAATGCTACAGCTCATGCACGTGCCTGTCGCGAATAAAGCTATGTCCATTTAGAATCCGGAACAATAAAATCATCTGTATCTCGATAACGGATTGACGTACAAATAGGTTTCATACATCAAAACAAAGGTAATTCACTGTACTAAAAATATCAATACAAATAATTTCTCTTCGTTTCAAATGAAAATTCGCACTTTCTTCTTTATTTCTCCCATCAAACGCTGCACACCACCGAAGTCAACTTCCTTGGCACATTTGTTCCACATTTTGACAATCTGAGTCGCGTCCCGAGCCGTTTTTCCACTTTTCTTATGCTTCCGCTTCATGATTGCCCAAAATCTCTCGATGGGCCGGAACTGCTGGCAGTTGGGTGGATTTATATTTTTATTGATGAAATCTACGATATTATCGCGGTACCATTGGGTGACTTCCAGGCTGTAGTGGCAACTCACCAAATCTGGCCAAAACTTCACGGGACCTTTATGGGCTTTAATGAAAGGTAGTATGCGGTTTTTGAGGCATTCTTCCTTGTACAGCTTTGAGTCCATCGTCTTATTTGTCACGAACACTTTGGTCCTTGCTCCGCAGCTGCATATCCCTTGCCGAATCATCAGTTTTTTGGCAAATTTGTCCATAAAACCAAATTTAACTTCGCAGGAACATCTCCTCGTGCCGTCGCCATGTAGAATTTTTGTCCAGGAAGCTATCCGAAATCCATTTTGACGTAGGTTTCATCGTCGATGAGCAGGCATCCTTGGTACTTCGTCAAAACCTGCTGGTACAATTTCCGAACTCGAGTTTTGGTGACCAAACATTGCTTCAACGTTCTGTTTGGTTGCTTGCTGGCTCTATAAGAATGATATCCTGCTCGCAAACGAATTCTTCAAATGGTACTGCGAGCAGCAGCGTATTTTTGTGCGATTTCATTATCTGATAGTCCAGGGTTTGCTCTGACGCTTATCAACACCTTCTGGTTCAGCTTGCGGTCGTATGTTCCACTACGACGCTTACCTTGAGGCACTCGATCCACGCTCTTTCGCTGAGCGCTCCCTGAAATGTTTGAGCACATCATACACGGTTGATTTGGCGATTTTCAACGTTTTTGCGATTTTTATTGCGAACAATGTTGTATTATCAACGTGGGTGTGCAGAATTTTTTCTCTCCTCTCGGCTTCCATCTGGAATAACTTTTGACTCACTACACGAAACACCGTGGAATTTGTACCACAGAAAGTGGGCGCATAGGTAAACAAACCGCTGTAAAAGAATTATTGCAGCGGTCACTTTCCGTGCTGCTGCAACACAATAAGTGATTCCGGATTCTAACACATCATCTGTTCATCGTTTTCAAATCAGCCTACGACCCCGAATAGAATGGAGGCAACTTCTGTATACAGCAGAGGGCCTGAGGCCTGCGCCTGATTGGTAAAGTAAGTTATTTTTTCAACCGTCATTCGATAGGAAAAAAAATAAGGGTAAAATATCGATGTAATGTGTAGTTCGGAGTAATGGTATTCGGGGGAATGTTATAGGTCGGGGTTATAATAATTGTTATAAATTTATCAAGATTTGTGCTTGTTGAGCGACTTGCAATAATGTCTTGCTATTTGTCTGTAATATTTTTAAAAACATAAAACAATGGCAAAAGCAAGCTTTGGACAACTGTCTAGTGAAAAGCTTTGCCGGATTGCTGTGTCAGTATCAACAAAATGCAATGTGCGATGGAGGTCCACTAAGTGAGTCCACCCAGGCATAACTGCTCATGGTCAATACTAATAATTGAGTAACGCTTCCTGACGGACGGGTTGATTCCAAAAACCAGCAATGATGTACATGGATCAGCTGTGCAATAGTTGCTTGAAGACTGGTTTAGTCAGCCCGTTTTAATTGACGATTTATCCGCTTCTTAAAATATATGATATAAAAATATAATTAACCCATATTGATTGTTGTCTGCCTCGTTTTCTCACGGAAAAAAATCCGTGCCAAGATCCCTGAACTGCAGTCATGAGTTCGAGAACAAGCAAAAATACACCGTGAACTGAATCACGTAATCGTGAACTAAATAACGTTTAAAGGGAAAAATCCTGAAAACGTGAACTAGTTCATGGTCCGTATTCATTTTCGTGAACGCTTTTTTTTCTGTGTAGCGCTGCTTTTAAATAGATGCACGGAATATAGACAAAACATAAACAAGCTTTTAAGGACGGGCCAGGAGTGTGGAGAAAAGAAAAACTGAACAAAAGTGGGAAAACTGCCATGACCAGCAGATTGTGCAGAAGTTTCAAGCCCAGTTTGACGATTCAAGCTCAACATTGGAATTTTCATTCGATAGGATTAGAAACGGCGAAACTAAAATCCTATCCTCAAACTACAATTAATAGGATATCTTTTCCCATATTTATCTCATTTTTCCTATCCTACGCTGAATAATGAGATTGGAGTGGAAAAATATCGGTATCTTTTCGCAATAATGTTTGCTTACGTCACATACTGTATGCAAACATTACAGTCCAACCCAGTCATGCGTCAATCCTTTTATTTCGATTTGTATAAATTGCGAAGTTATGATATAAATAAGAGGCCAGGAATCATTTACACCTATAGCTGATTCTTGAAACCCATTTGAATTTGTTTTGTTTTTTTTTCGCTTCTTCAGATACAGATAAGGATTAAATTAATCCACATTTACCGCATTTGGAAGCTGTTTCGTTTTTTAGTGCTGCGTTTAAAAAGATGCAAGGACTACTACAAAATTAAGCAAACTTGTCAAGTTTGCCAGGTGCGTGTGAAGAAAAGTGAGTCTCCAACAACGATTTGTGCAGCAATCAACCATATGTTATAAAATCTAGTCCATAGGTGGGAAAATCACTTTTTATTTCCGCCGTGCAGACATGAGTCATTAATAATTGTAATTGGAAAACTAGGAAATTTTAAACACTTCATTTGATCACTTTAAAAAAAAATTTAAAATACACAGCTAAAACATATTTCCAAATTAAATTTCTACTAATTCGCTCGTAAAAGTGAAGCATTAATAATTGCTTGATTATGTACAGTAAAATAAATGCTACCAGCAAACCCAATTCGCCATCCCAAGCTACCACTACCTTCTCTAAAACATTATTTAAATTATTTCAGGATCATCAGCATCGTGCATCGCAAAAAAAAACAACCATTCGGACCGGTTCCAATGTCTTTCTATTCCGAGTTCTTCGCTTTATTTTGCACGTACTATGTGCACCCCAACCTACTCTCTTCCATTTCATACTTGGTTATTCTACACAAGCAAACACATATTCCAATACAGAACAACTGAATTATTTAATTCCAAAAACCGGACCGCGGTGCTTTTTTCCTGGATGCTGCAGCGCACCTCAACACACGTTTTTTAAATGATTCCACATGAATGCTACTCCCCTGGGCTAACCAAGCTCTCACTACCGCACGATTATCTGCAGTCGAACACTAAACAACCAGCTGTTCAGTTCTCGCGGAGTTCTCTTGTTTATGTGTAGAATATTTGATAATCCTCCTGAGTTCAAGCGCACGAAACTCAAATCACTAATTAATAACAGTGCGAACGGAGCATAGAAGCACGTTGTGTTCTATTCAAGTGTCGATTCTGGATCAGCGAAGATGAGTTTTTTCGTGGATTTCGCAGCCATTTGCTCGGTAGTATCGTTTTTAACGATAGGTGCTAGTGGGCAGAATACTGATTTAGGTGAATTTAGATTCACAAAAAAAGACAAGAGAAGCATTAAAGTGATTAAAATAAATTCCACTTCCAGCAGCGGTAGGTGATGAATGCATCGTACAAAGAACAAATACCCCTGGGATATGCCGGATTGTGTCCGAGTGTCCGTCGGTAATTGATGACATTCGAAACCGGCGTGGAAATCCAACAAAGTGTGCATTCTTGAACAAAGTTCAAGTGGTTTGCTGTCCTGATGGAGTCATACCCAAAACAACGACCAGTGCACCTTTGACCTCACCGATGAGTAATCATCCCCGAATCATGGAAAGTACGCTAATTTCAAACAGCGCGTATAGAAGTACTAAACTGCTCACCGGGTGCGATTTTGCACACATTACGTACATACCTGTGAGAATGTTCCCATCGTGTAAAACAGCTATGTGCTTTTGTGCGCTTCCTCTTGCCCATTGACATCAACAGGTGTACGTCATTGTTTGATCTGTATTCCCATCTTTTTACCCTCAGAGTGCATTGAGTATGGAGAAGCCGTGTTCTCGAAAGAATACGTTAACTCGGTTGGCGCGGACGAGCCAAAACTGCAGCGATTGGACAAGTGCGGTCACAAAGCGATCGAGTTGGTAGTAAATGGCGAAGCAGCTAAATCGCGGGAATTCCCTCACATGGCTCTGATTGGTTATGGTGCAGCGCCGGAGGTGCAATACCTGTGCGGTGGATCGTTGGTTTCGGATAGATTCGTTTTGACCGCTGGGCATTGCATCAATTCTGTCGAACAGTGAGTATCAATCGTATCATGACGAATGTGAGTTGCGAGAGAAATATTTGATTTGCATGTACACACCTTCGCATTTCGACTGTCGGTTCGATCCGTGTTGATATTTAATTAGCGAATTTCCCATTGTCATCGTGTGGGTGTGAGTTGGAAACATCAAATTGCCAGGTACCTACTTTGCGGAATTCTGATGTAGGAGTGGGTGCAAGGTTGCTTCCATTTTGTTATTTTGGGAAGCGTTTAAGTTGGAGAGAACAATCCAGGGCATTTTAAAGTTTTGGCAGTAGCGTGTGCATTATTGTTTCATACATATTGACTAATTTCTGATGGCGATAAAAATAAAATAAAAGATAATTCACGACAGTTGAGCCATGGCCGATGAAAAGAGTTGCTGCTTCGTTTTGGCCACAAAATTATTGGAGTAGATTCTCCGTTTTATGTTCGCCCAAAAAAATTCTATCGGTCGCAGCTGGGGGACAATGGGAGGTTTGGCGGTCTTTGGTACAAAGTTTATCTTTAGCGGTCCATCTCCTGCAGTTATTTATTTATTTATTGATTCTATTCATCTGACAATATGTGATAGTCTGAATGAATCTATTAGGGGCGCAACTAAGTTCTCGCTGTATTTTGGTGAAAAAGGAACTTTATTTTGAAAACAAAGGTTACAAACGAATTATTCAAAGAATTGCCCATCACTAGCTACGACTTTTTCCCATCTTTCTGGTAGAACGTGAATACCATTTCGATAGAACTGTTCGTCTTTTGATGCTATTCAAGAATCAAGCCATTTTGAGATGTCATCATGAGTAATTCTCGCTGGAACCAGGCCGCCATTGGCACATATCTTTTGATTTCAAATTTTTCATCCCTATTAGTTAGAATATATTGAAACAAGATAAAAAACGCTTTGGTTGAGCCAAATTGATGGACCCCTCGTTTTCTAAGGGACTAAACATGTTGTAAAAATGTCGATTTTTGGATAATTTCAAGGTAAGTAAACAAGTTATATCACAAAATTTTACATTGAAACATCTTCAAAACTCGTTGCTGTTGTATAGAGGATAAATAAAGCTTTCAATTGATGTTAAAAAAAATGTGGCGGCCATATTGGATTTGGCCGCCATCTTGAATTTTATCAATAATATCGATTTTTCACTATGAGCGCACCGCTCAATCCGAATTCTGAGCACACCATCTGAAAGCTGAGAAAAAAATACATAAGATGCAGTCGAGAAACTAGGCGTGCATTGACATTTACCCGATAAAAAAATATTTTTTCTAAAAAGAGTTTGACGTTTTTTTGCGTGTATTGCGCAATATCAATATGTATCATATTTCTATACGCAACAAAGCATAATTTTGCAATCACTGTTTTTTTTTTGTGTTCTGTAGAGTAAAGAACAATCATTTTAAGTAAAAAAATTTTGCCATCTTCGTTTAAGACGCCATTTTGATTATTAGCAGTTTAGCGTGTTTTTCCTTTTTTTTTATTTTTCAAATTCCGATATGAGTTAGAATAGTATTAAATACAATATAATTTAGTTTTTTCAAATGAAAATAAATATAATGAAATCGTTTTTAGATTCCTAAAGTTCATATTCATGTTTTAAATCTAAGGTTGTGGAATTTTATCTCAGAGCTCTTCCCAATTCGGGATAGAATTTCCGTCATGTTTTGGAAATCATGCTCACTAATGTTTCCAACCTCTTCAACGTAAACCTCATCTCCGTTTTCAACAACTTCCATCGGCTGAAAAGTACGGTTTGACTGCTGACGGGTCACTTGCAAGCGGCATGTCGTACATATTTTCTCATGAAGTTCCGGAACGGTCGTGGATCCAATAGATTCTAAAAAATTCACGATTTTTTGTGTTACACTTGTCAGTTTCGAAGATTTTCTCCAGCTTTTATGATCAGCTTTGGCAAACGGGTTGCAACAAAATTCCTTTTTGGGTACCCGTACAGTACGGTTCTTCGCCATTTTCAAGAACTTTGAACTAATCGGATGTACAAAACAAACAAACTTCCGCTATCGTAAACGAGTCTTCTTCTTCTATTTGGTTCGAAACATCAAATTGTCATGGTGAGCCAGTGAATGAAACTATATTCCCTGTTGCGCATTGACAGCCATGAATAGAATCATTTTTTCCTCGGAATTTTCATACTTATGCACCGAATTGATTGTTAAAATTAAATTGTTAAATTGTTAAAATGATTGTTCTTTACTCTACAGAACACAAAAAAAAAACAGTGATTGCAAAATTATGCTTTGTTGCGTATAGAAATATGATACATATTGATATTGCGCAATACACGCAAAAAAACGTCAAACTCTTTTTAGAAAAAATATTTTTTTATCGGGTAAATGTCAATGCACACCTAGTTTCTCGACTGCATCTTATGTATTTTTTTCTCAGCTTTCAGATGGTGTGCTCAGAATTCGGATTGAGCGGTGCGCTCATAGTGAAAAATCGATATTATTGATAAAATTCAAGATGGCGGCCAAATCCAATATGGCCGCCACATTTTTTTTAACATCAATTGAAAGCTTTATTTATCCTCTATACAACAGCAACGAGTTTTGAAGATGTTTCAATGTAAAATTTTGTGATATAACATGTTTACTTACCTTGAAACTATCCAAAAATCGACATTTTTACAACATGTTTAGTCCCTTAGAAAACGAGGGGTCCATCAATTTGGCTCAACCAAAGCGTTTTTTATCTTGTTTCAATATATTCTAACTAATAGCGATGAAAAATTTGAAATCAAAAGATATGTGCCAATGGCGGCCTGGTTCCAGCGAGAATTACTCTCATATGAGTGGAATTGCTGACCAGTGAGACCATGTGCCATCGAACGGAACAAGTAATAATCGGACGGTGCAATATCAGGAGAATATGGCGGGTGGGGTAGGACTTCCCATTTCAGCATTTCCAAGTAGGTTTTCAAGGGTTTCGCAACGTGAGGTCGAGCGTTGTCATGCTGAAGAATCACTTTTTCGTGTCTGTGCTCGTATTGTGGTCGTTTTTCGTGCAGTGCTCGGCTCAATCGCATCAATTGAGTTCGATACCGTTCCCCGGTAATGGTTTGGTTTGGTTTCAACAGCTCATAATAAATAACACCAACTTGGTCCCACCAAATACACAGCATAACCTTCGCAGCGTGAATATTCGGCCTAGGAGACGATGTTGAAGCATGCCCGGGCAGTCCCCATGAATGTTTCCGTTTTGGGTTACTGTAATGAATCCATTTTTCGTCACCCGTCACAATGCGATGTAGAAAACTCTTCCTTTTTTGCCGCTGGAGCAGTTGTTCACAGACGAAAAAACGACGCTCAACATCTCTTGGCTTCAAATCGTAAGGAACCCAAGTTCCTTGCTTTTGAATCATTCCCAACGCATGCAATCGCTTAGAAACGGCTTGGCGGGAAACTCCTAATCCTGAACCAAGCTCTTCTTGCGTTTGACACGGATCCTCATCGAGCAATGCCTCCAATTCAGAGTCTTCGAAGTTTTTTGGCCTTCCTTCACGCGGACGATCATCAACACTGAAATCACCGTTTTTGAAACGACGAAACCAATCACGACACGTTGTTTCACTCAGAGCAGCACCACCGTAATTTTTTTGGAGCTCTCGATGTGCTTCAGCCGCCGTTTTCTTCGAATGTAAGAAAAAAATCAACACTTCCCGCAAATGACGGTTATTTGGCACGAAATCAGACATCTTCAAACAACCAAAATATATAACACTAAACCAAAATCACTGATTTGGCAAAGCGGTTTGTTTACCATATGTCTGAGCTTGGTTTATGACGCTTGAGATGTACAACATTCGACCAGAACTTACTACTGGTGCCATCTATTGCTTAACAGCGGGAACTTAGTTGCGCACCTAATATATTCTAGTTCTAAACACGTCAACACTAATATTAAAATCAAAGTCAGGATACCGATGATTAAATACGTTCATCATTGACCGAGATGACTCGTTCAGATCATACTCGTAGTAGCGTCAAGGCAAGCGAAAACAAAATGACTGGATCGAAGTGTGTACCCATAGTCAGGAGATTTGGAGCGTCAAATTCACCAGCCAAAATGTTGAAGACGAACACAGCTTTAGCAGTTTTTCTACGGTGCTCCAATGTATTCAAGCCCAGCAACTGGCATCTGGCTTCGTATGATGGCAGATTTAATGGGTCATTCCAGGGAAGGAAGCGTAAGGCGAATCTAATGAACTTCCGTTGTACAGCTTCAATTCGATCGATTACTGTCCCACACGACAGATGACGTTTCGTAGATGGGTCGAACCAATGAAACATTCAGCGATTTTAGCGTATACGGATCACGGAACGACGCGCTTTCTTGAAGATTTCCTCGTAGTGTTCTTTGAATGTAAGCTTCTTGTCCAAAATGACTCCGAGATCCCGCACAGAATCCACCCGTGTTTCATCGCCGATAACATAGTTGTTAATGAGAGGTCGTTTTTTTTCGTTGAAGACTAATTTCCGAACATTTTGGGACACTGAGCGTCATACTATCGCTCTATGATTGTACTAATACTAATGCAAAAATGGTACCTGGCATCGAAAGAACTTAATTAATAACTGTGGAAGTGCATTTAGAACACTAAGTTGAGAGCAAGCAATAAGCTAATTGTGAAAGGAATAAGCTTGAAATGCTAAAGAAGAAAGCGTCATACTATTTGCGTCATACTACACCAGGCACTAAGTCGATCAAGAAGATTTTGCCATTCGATAAAGTCTGAAAAATTCGCAACAATCATGTATATTTTCATATCATCGGCATATAATAAGCAGAAATCTTCGCCAAGGTACAAAGCGACATCATTAAAGAAAACGAGAATAGCAACGGACCCAAGTTGCTTCCCGTTGAGTTAGTGAACCAGTCAGAGACAACAGAGCCAATTTTAACTGCCAGTTTTCTACCACACATGTAAGATCTAAGCTATGCAACGAGCTGAGCGAAAACTCCAAGCTTTTCAAGTTTCGCTAATAGAATCGCGTGACTAACTCGATCAAATGCTGCATTCAAATCGGTGCAAACGGCATCAATCTGTATCCCACGTCCAACGTTTTGAACACATAACGATGAAAACCACAAAATTAATATAAACTCTTCCCCCACCAAAAAAAAAAAATCAATAAAGCCTATTATTAATAAATAAAAGACAACAAAAGAAATAAAAAAAAATAATTTCAATTAATTTAAAAAAAAAAACCCCAAGAAAACCCCAAAAAAAAATTTAAAAAATAATATAAATAACCGGCACCAGAAAAAAAACAAGCAGAGGAGAGGAAAAAACCAATCCCCCAACCACCAATTCAAAAAAAGGGGTGGAGGAACAACCCGACCCCGCCGTACGACGTTTTCAGTTTGGAGAGTGACTTGGTCAAATTGTTTGCAGAAACAGTGAACGTATCAGCATCAATGACATCACGAGATACATAGGGTCTGTATCCACATAAATCCGGACACCTTCAAATCATTGTAACTTTTGAAATATTGCACGTAGGAATGGAAAATTTCACTGTGGTATAGCTGAGAGTCTATGATGAAAATGACTATGATCCATGTTTAGTATTCAAGATGGCGACGGAAGAAAAACAAGTGCGCGAGCGAATTTTGTACGGGCGTACGTCAAATCCTGACTTGTCAATACGGGACCTTGCAAATACATTGGATTTGCCTAAATCCACTGTTCACGATGTGCTCAAATCATTTTCGGAACGTTTGACGGTGGAGAGGAAACCGAGAAGTGACAAAAACATTGGACGCACTGATCCTGTCATGGACCGAAAGGTGAAAAGGATATTAACGAAAAACTCAAATCTCTCCATTCGAACGGTGGCTCGTAAAATAGGGATGTTGCCTGGTTTTGTCCAAAAATCAAAACAACTTTTAGGACTTAAGTCGTATAAAGTAAAAACAGTTCCAAATCGCAACGACAAACAGAACTTGGCAGCAAAATCACGGGCTCGACGTTTGGACTGCGAATATATGACGAAGTTTTCATGCGTTGTTATGGACGATGAAACTTATGTCCTGGAGGATTTCAAGCAGCTTCCAGGGCTGGATTTTTATTCTGCTATGGCCAGAAATGCTACAGCTGAGCATTTCAGAACGAAGAAGGCATCGAAATTTCCCAAAAAATACCTTGTGTGGCAAGCAATTTGCACGTGTGGCAAAAATAGTTAATCTTTCGTCACTACAGGCGCAATCAACAAGAAGATCTTTCAGAAAGAGTGTCTGCAGAAGCGATTGCTACTCTTCATCAAAAGTCACAAAAAAAAACCTTTGTTCTGGCCCGATTTGGCATCATGCCACTATGCTAAAACTGTGATGGAGTGGTACCAAGCAAATCAAGTGAACATTGTACCAAAAACCTCAAACCCGCCAAATTGCCCAGAGCTACGACCAATCGAGAGATATTGGGCTCTGATGAAGCGGAAGCTTTCTGGAAAGAAGCAAGGAATCAAAGACATCAAACACTTCCAGCAAATTTGGACAAAGACGGCTTCTACGATTTCTGAAGAGTCTATACAAACCCTAATGGACGGAGTTAAGCGCAAAGTTCGAAAATTTTATGCAAATACCGAATAACTATGTTTTGTCTTCACGAATTGTTAAAACACATCCCATGAATCTGAAATAAACAACTACGACGGAAATATAATGCGAAATTTATGTTTTATTCATGGTTTGAGGTGTCCGGATATATTGCGGATACAGACCTTACCTCAGTGCATCTGAAGTATTGCAGTCAGATCGCGGTCCCTCGAAGACTGATTGAAAAAAATTCAGCCAGCATGGAGGATTTTTCTTCAAGTGCATTACAGAAGGCAATCCGGTATCCTTACATCGATGGAGCCAGTTGTTTATACCGTTGGCTACAACATTTATAGGGGAACTTGTTTAGAGTTGATCGGTGAGAACGGTATGTACGACGTGCAGTATTTCGTTCCGTTTTACAAACTCGAAGTTCACGAACCGTTAAGGTTTCAACGGAGGATGTTGTAGAGGCACACAACTGTTGAATACTTAATGAAGAATCTGGGGAAATTTGCCTACACAATGCCTACACACAGACACAGGCAGCAAACCAATCGAATTCCATCAATCATTGACTTTTGACATCATAGTTAGCATTTTTAAGTCAAATAGAGTAAGATTATATTTGTTGTTGGCACTACCTGTTTCAATAAAGCATTGAACGATCAAAATATGAGAATCAACGGGAATTAGTGGGTCGTCAGCTTCTTCGAGCTCAAATTGTGTCCCAAACAAATCATTAACAAGAACGAGGTCAAGCGTGTTTCCTGCATGATTCTTGATATCGTTGACTTGTTCTAAGCCGTTCGAAATACATGCAATCCAACAAGGTAGTGCATGATTCAGATTAAGTTGAATTGGAACCTTCAACAATACATAACGGCCCATCTAGTCGTGTCCATCGTGAACTAGGTAGATTGAAGACCCCTATTATAGCGAGTTTGTCACCGTCCGCAGTGGTCATCGAGATTTTCTCCACACAAGCAGCATGACGGCTTAAAACCAAATGATCACTCGCCATATCTGGAGGTATATATTTACATGTAGATACCACCGACTATAAGGGAGTAATGGCTGGGCTTAACAGTGACCTAAACATGTTCAATAGTTTGATCGTTTACCTCCAGTGTCGAGGATGATAAACTGTTATGCACAGCAATTAGTACACCTCCGGAACGTTTCTTGTTGCTGATTAGTGGATTACGGTCACATCGATATACCGTGTATTTCTCGTCAAACAGCATCCGGGACTCGATAGCGTCATCCAGCCAGGTTTCTGTGAGAACCAATATGTCAAACGCAGACTCCTTCGCCGCAGTGTAGAAGTCGTTCAGTTTTGTGCGCAGCCCCCGTAAATTTTGGTAGTATATTGAGAGTCCTGTAACTCGGTCGGATATTGTGGAATAAGCAGGCGCAGAGAACCTACGAGCAGCCGACGGTTCAGGGAGCAAATTAATCAAAGTGAATGAATATTTGCCTGCATTTGGTGTTTGGAAGACCCCTCCTCACACACAGGTCCGGGATGATTTTTGACCGCTGACAGGAAATGCTCGACTGTGGTGACTAAGGGCTTCCTTACGGCTAGCAGGCACGCATCCCGGTACTTGTCGATTCACATGAAGTAGATGATTCGTCGCTGACTGTCTGAGGGGAATAGATCAGGTGGCGAATAATCGTACTTGCCTGTAATGGCAGGCTAGAAGACCCCTTCTCCTGACCCAAACACAGGGCCGAGACGACTGATGAACGCTGGTAGGAATGGCTCGACTGTGATGGGGGGATACGGGTCTTCCAACGTGCAAATACTGGTCCGTCCCGAGAAAAAAATCTTAATTGAAATTCATGACCGGTGTACCATATGGCGCTGTCTCTTTTGGTTGAATCAGTGGTGTCATTGGTCTCCTGGTTTTCAATGGAATGCGAAATTTTTGAGAACCATAGTTTTCAAATTCCTCGAACAGTAATCCCGCAGGCCATGTTGCTGGATCCGGCGACTTGGATTTCAGTGATGAATATAATCCAATCTTGAAGGACAGGAAATTGATCATGCTGATGTCCTTATCCTTGGGGACGAGTATCAGTATATCTGGATCAAGGTCCAACGCGAGATTGGCTTCAACCATTCTATAGACTGCATAATTCGCAAAATCTAGTCTAATCCTCGACAGGTACAACCAAATTCTGATTTTTTGTATTATTAAAGATGAGGACAGAAACAACGTCATCTTGCGATTGCTTGGACCCAATTCGACATTTTTCTTGTACCATAGGGAAATCGCGGAGGCGCTTATTTGTTTGGTGTGGATCGAGTAAGGGCCAATAGTTGCGCAAGCGGAGACTGTTCATCAGCTCGAGATGAAATAGCACGGAAATGCGAATTCTTAAAGAGTTCAGCGCACCTATCACACATTCAGAATAGATTCTTTTTATGCGTCATGAAGAACAGCATCGCACGCGTAACACCACCAGGGCATGTTTACATGTGGAAAGTAGCACCTCAGTAGCCACGTCAGATAACATATTCAATGCTGGTAATCGATTCACAGTCTTCAGCACAGGTTTTTACCATTTTGAAAACGCCTTTCGGTAGGCAACGTAGTTCAAAAAGTCCAGATAACGTTGATCACGTGCTCGATGTTTCTTTGTTGTTTATTAATCTACGGCGGATGAGAGAATGGGCACGAAGGCGGGAAACATTTTCAACACAAAATGCCAGCAAACAAAAGATGACTATTGCAAATAACAAAACGAATTCACAGCTGAACGACTTCTTTCTTCTTTCTTAGCGTTTCAAGCTTATTGCTTGCTCTCAACGTAGTGTTCTAAATGCACTTCCACAGTAATTAAGCTTTCGATGTCAGGTACCATTTTTGCATTAGTATGATTGTGTGGCAAGTACAATTATACGCTATGCCCAGGGAGTCGAGAAATTTTACTTAATAAAAATTCCTAGACCAGAACGGGAATCGAACCCAGCCACTTCCAGCATGATGTTGCTTTGTAGCAGCGCCTTTACCGACTGAGCTAAGGGAGAACCCACAATGGTTATATAAATGAATCAACGGTAAATTTGCGCGGCGCGCGAATACACATGAGTGATTAAGTATTCAGTTTGCAACAAAGAAAAAAGTAAAAAACTTCATTAATACCTTTTAACGAGTAAACCGTACAGAAGTAGCAACAATAACAATAATCCCTTGGCATAATGGGCCGAAGCCGGGTCCGGCCAAAAGACCACATCATCCTTCTCATGATACTTTTTGATGATGGCGGCAACTTCCGACATGCATTTCGTACTATATATCCTCACTTTCACCGCAAGCACAGAAGAAAATAACAGCGGCTTGGACATTCCTTTCGCGTTTGAAGGGCCATTTTTGATAACTTGGTGTGGGAGATATATTTAACATCATCGCTTACCTCCTTGGTGAGGAACGTAAAGTAATAGGTCCACTGCCACTCGTTGCCGTCCAGCGTCAAATAGGTACTTTATACACGATATTTTTTTCTTTGTTTTTTCGTTATTTATTAATTAATTAATTTATTTATTTATCTTGTCAAACATTGTAGAATACATATACAGAAACATACTATTTCATTTAAAAACAAGGTCTTGTGTCTAGGTGGAAAACCTCTTGCTGTCAATTTTTTTTCTTAATCTTGCCGTAGGCATTGTTACATCGATAATCCCACAGTAATTAAGCTCTGTATCCACAATAAGCCGGACACATCAAAACTTAAGTAAGACACAGATTTCCCATTATATTTCAATTGTAGTTGTTTATTTCTGATTCATGAGATATGATTTAACAATTCACGAAGTCAAAACATATGTATTCAGTATTTGCATAAAATTTTCGTACTTTGAGCTCAACCATCCATCCATTAGAATTTGTAGACTCTTCAGATACCGTGGTGGCTGGCCGTCGTTGGCCAAATTTGTTGGAAGTGTTTGATATCTTTGATTCCTTGTTTCTTTCCAGAAAGCTTCCGCTTCATCAGAGCCCAATATCTCTCGATTTGACGTAGCTCTGGTTAGTTTGGCGGATTTGCGGTTTTTGGTACAATATTCAATCGATTTGCTTCGTATCACTCCATCACAGTTTTAGCATAAAAAATCGGGCCAGAACAAAGGCTTGTCTTTGTGTTTTTTTATGAACAGTAGCAATCGCTACTGCAAGCACTCTTTCTGGAAAATCTCCTTGTTGATTATACCTGTAGTATTTACTCTTTTTGCCACACGAGCAAATTCTTTTCCAGACAAGGTATTTTTTGGGAAATTTCGATTTCTTCCCCATCCTGAAATACTCAACTGTAGCATTTCTGGCAATATCAGTATAGAAAACAAGCCCTTGAAGATGCTGAAAATCCTAAAGGACATAAGTTTCATCGTCCATAAGAACGCATGAAAACTTCGTCAAATATTCTCAGTACAAACTTCGAGCACGTGTCGTTGCTGTCAAATTCTGCTTGTCGCACTATGGTACGATATGTC
Source organism: Aedes koreicus (assembly GCA_024533555.2). Taxonomy (NCBI): domain Eukaryota; kingdom Metazoa; phylum Arthropoda; class Insecta; order Diptera; family Culicidae; genus Aedes; species Aedes koreicus. The sequence goes on along the minus strand of JAHHFK020003195.1, from coordinate 91,934 downwards.
AAATTTCGCGACAAAAACCGATAACTCGAAAACCACTAACTTTAGACATATGTTGTCTTGGGAAGATTTAATCTAAAAAATAAGATCTATCTTTTAGTTTGGGTCATGACTATGGTGGCACTTTTAAGCTCGTAATTAAAATTCTATCTTTTTATTCTTAGGATTAAGAGTAATTTTTATCCTAAAAATTGTAGAAAATTAAATTTAAAGAAATTTTGCCCAAGAAACTTTACTTCTATCTCATTTATGTATCGTTTTAAAACAGCTTGTCTAACTTTCCTTATGATGGGTCTTAAAATAGAAATAAGGACAAATCGTTTTTTGTCCTTATTTTTTTGTTCCAATTTGAATTTCAGAACTTTGATAGGATGACATACAATGGGCATAAAATGACGCACATTTGGAAGGTTTCCAAGAATTGGACTGTAAGCCGATGCAGACAGCGTCTCCGACTTCACTTTTCTCAGCGTGGGGGCTGATTTGACAGCACTTCTGCGCTTGTGCCTTCTGCTATCAATCACCTCAGGTCCATCCATCAGAATTCCCTCAGCGTTATCCCAACACATTTCAGCTCGGAGCCTTTGCGAGATGCCTTGAGCTTCCGATTGAACTTTCTTTAGTGCTTCATCTCCTCACACTCCGCTTCTTCCCGAAATAGGCAGGTCTGCTGTTACCACTTCCACCACTTACTCGTGCTGCAGCTTTACCGTCCGCGCTGCGTCCTCGTATTCCAAAACTTCCCTACAATCCTCGTCGATCCAATCGTTCCATGGGCGCTGTTCTACATACGTTCTCAGCTGCGTAGTTTATGGCTGCTTTGATATTATTCCAGCAGTCCCCAGGAGGGACCTCGCCAAGCACACCCTCATCCGGCAACGCTACTTCGATTCTCTGCACCTAGACTGTGGTGACATCCGATTGCTTTAGTCGGCGGACGACGGTACCGTACGTTCATAAAAGACGGATAGTCGCAGTATTAGCATCCGAGTCGATATTAACGCCACGATAGGTTCTAACGTCGATTATGCCGGAGAAGTGCCGTCCATCAATCAAAACCAGGTAGATTTGCTATTCTGTCTGCTGCGGCGAGGTCCAGGTATACTAATTCTGGTTCTACGAATGGTCATATTCTTGAAGGCGATATCATTATCAGTGCATCCGTAGTGTGGGCTCGTTGATAATGTTGAAGTTAAAGAACCAACCCTTTATCCTCAACCGGTACATTCTTTCGTGGATCGACCACCGATCACGCGCTTTTACATTCTGCACATCACTATGAAAGCTGTTCACAGCTCTGGTAAAGTATGAATACCTCTAAACGTACGCACCATAGATACTTTCCATCCTACAACACTTCGATGCCAAACTTGCGATCCTTCAGTACATCGGTCGGTATGCGGGTGCTTCCGACAAAATTGAGGGATCTGAAGTTCCACGTACCGAGTTTCCAATAGCTAAATAGTCCTGCTGTGGTTTTCCCAGAATTTTCCAGTTCGTATTCCGTTAATGGCCTTCCTGAACCAAACCCTTAGCTTTCCGGTGAGCCATGAGCAATCGTTGATTTTAGAACCCACGCTGACACATTTACGGCGATTCAGCCGCCCCTGAACAGGCGTGTTCCTCACAGCGAGAATAAATCCAATTTTGTCAACCTTAGTTTCTTGCTAATATATATTTCGTAGAATTCAAGGTTACAAAATTCCTGTAGATAAGCAATAACACATCAATATATTTCAGGATACGATAACATTGCGTTTACTTACTTTTAATGATTCTCTTTGTAGGAAATGTATAAATAACTGTAAATAGCAGAAGTTGAAGTTTTCGAAACCTGTAGGATTAATTCTTTACTAGTGGTGACTTGTGTCAATAATAATATCCCGGCTAAATACGGTATAAACCTAGCAAAGTCTGACTTACCGTAGAAACCGTTTCCTTAATCTTTTTCACTTATTTATTAGTAAGCATTAAGGCTACCAAACAATTAGTATTTAAGTGCACTAGATTTATGTAGATTTAATCCGCAATATTTTAACTGAATTCGAGGATCGTGTGGATATTTTGTAATACCGCCTTTCTTTGTTTTCCTTTTGTAAACAGTTGCCTTCGATCCTCTGGACAGCATTGGGAGTGGCGCACAGTGGCTCAGCGTCGAATAGGGGCGCCAGCGTTACTTTCGATGAGGCGCATTCAACAAGGCGCTTCAGACATGAAGAACAGACGCTGGGTGTTGTATTAGCATTTCCTCATAATACAGTACCAATAAGCTCCTGAAAAAGGGTGGAATATCCGGTAATCTTTATTCCGCAGTTCTTGAGTGCCATTACCATTGGCTGATAACACTCTGGAAGCCCAGCCAACAGCAAAATTCCAACGGATCCCTCCGGAATTTTGAATCCAGTTTTGCTTAGCACGTCGATATCATTCGGTTAGCGTAATTTTTCGCAAGATTCCACATCGGTTCCAATGAGCTTGTACAGCAATTCAACTTCCCGGTGACCCCGGTCTCATCGAAAGCGTTTGTCAGCCTCTGACAAACTTCCCGAACTTTAGTTGTATCTAGATTGTGGTAGTAATTTTCTCGCTCCAAGAACAATATGATTTTGATGATCCATCTATCCTTCTTCAAGGTTCCATCACTCTTCTCCTTGGGCTCGACCACTTCCCATGAGTCTTCTAAATCATGATAAGTATGGTCAGCAAATCTCCAGGTTGACCAGTTCTCTCTACCAATAAACCTTTCAATTGTTGGACTTTCGCTATTCGTCATCTTTGCGCTTCTTTGAACCTAGGTTGGAACCAGTTGAAACCTGCGATACTCGAAATAATTGCCAGTGCAAACCTTAACCCGATACGAGCTACAGATAAAGACAAACACACCGAAGTTTAATAAACAAAATGCCGATACAATCTTAATACCCGATCCAGGGTGGAACTGAATCAAAAAAGAATTCGCTATAAAAAAGGTCTGGCAATAGCTTGAAGAAGAATGATAACTCGACAAAGATTTTTCATCAGGTCATAACTGACAAACGTAAACAATAACTTTTCCACGAATTTCTCGTCATTGAAAACTCGCATTCTTCTATCCGGTAGAATTGGAGTCTTACATGGGTAGCCTTTGTGCCGCCAGAAATTTACCGAAGAAGCCATTGTTTACATTTGTCAGTTAGGCCCTAATGAAAAATCTTTGTCGAACTTATTCAAAGCGACGTATCTGATTTTGTAAACAAATGGTGGAACAAAAAGTCAAACGCAAATTTCTCAAAATTCTCAGCACCCCGTAAACTGGCATCACCATTATGTCAGGAAATTGTTATTCCTTGTGTTTGTGGTCCTAGTTTGCGTGGAAGTACTAATGTCCTAGTTTTGCGTGGAAGCCCATTGATACGTTGTGGATGCGTTTCCATGAATTTGAAAGTTTTTTTTTCAGTCAAATTTACGTCAACGGAACGCAAACGTATCTATTGTGGGCAAACCTTAAGGGTTTCAATAATTTAACCTTTAAAATGTTTTCCCCTCTTTATTTACATAATCAGATACGTTCACTGAAAAAATATTTCACTTAGCTACTACTGGAAACAAATGTAGATATTTTACAGGACTAAAATAAGTAACTTTTACAGGACTAAAATAAGTAATATCACATAGAAAAACGAAAGGGTGAGTTATGTCAGTGACATAACTGCAAAGTTGGCGTAGGACTGCTTGTTGATGTGAACAAATAGATGTCATCGAATTAATAAATTTCTACTATATTTTATTCAGTCTAAAGAACCATCCCGAATAAAAATAACCGTAATTGTATGGTAACCCTATGTTATTAGTTTCATTAGGCTTCACTATTGGTTCTACACAACAATTTATAGAATCTGAAGTTAGGGTTTTTAACAGAGTGAAACTAAATACACCTTTACTGGTTGGTGGTTGACAAAGGAATGAAAAGTTTTATTTTCTAGACTTCATACAATCATAAGGTATAGGTTGCTGAGATCAATTGTACTTCAACATCCCGCCTCAATTGATTAATCCCAGCATCTCTCGTAGTTTACCAAATTGTGGAGCAGGTAGTCCTTTGGTCATGATGTCCGCTATTTGATCTGCAGTTGGTTGATACTGGAGTTTGATCGTCTTTTCTTGGATGAGGTCTCGCAGGAAAAAATATTGAATGTCGATGTGCCTCATTCTTCTATGCTTCCTCGGTTCTTCGCAGATAGCAATGCACGGCTGGTTGTCTTCATACACAGTCATCGGTAAGACAACTTCCACATCAAGCAACTTCAAAAGGTTTACTACCCACATCGCCTCACAGCTAGCTTGACAAAGGGCCATGAATTCCGCCTCAGTTGTTGACAACGCCACCGATGTTTGCTTTCTAGTTGCCCACGAGATCGTTGCTCCGAACAGCTTCACCACGTACCCCGAAACGGATCGCCGGTCGTTTGGATTATTGCCCCAGTGCGCATCAGCATACACAGAAAGGGTTTCCGCCTCGATTGATCGCCGGAATACAAGGGTGTAGTCCACGGTAGCTCTCAGGTACATCAAAATCCTCTTCAGATAAGCCCAATGCTCGTCAGTAGCACAACATTGGAAGCTTGCAAAATAGCTGACTGCAGCGCATATATCAGATCTGGATGTTATCATCAGGTACATCAAGCACCCAATAAGCTCCTTGTATGGCTTCTTCGTCTGCTGCTTCGCATCTTCACACTTGAGCTGCTTCAGATGAGGGTCCATGGGAATAGCAGAAGGTCGACAATCCGCCATCCCAAAACGTTGAAAAATCTTCGATACGTACTGCTTCTGGTTGATCGTCATAACGCCACTCGCTCTGTTTTGGTTTATGTTCAGTCCAAGAAAGCATCGTACCTCGCCCAGGTCTTTCATCTCGAACTCCCTTGATAGCTTTCCCTTCAGACGTTTGATCGCCGCAATTGAATTACCAGTCATCAGGATATCGTCCACATATATTACGAGGTAGATTGTTTCGCTTCCCGATGACCAATGGTAGAGACAGTGGTCGTACTGACTCCGTTAGAATCCAACACTCGTGATGAATGTATGGAACCGCATATTCCAACTCCGGGATGCCTGCTTCAGTCCATAAATTGCTTTGTTAAGCTTGCAGACCAGATCATTTCCCGCCTCAAAGCCTGATGGTTGTTTCATGTAGATTTCTTCGACAAGTGATCCATTAAGAAACGCCGTCTTGACGTCCATTTGATGCACGTGTAGGTCCCTCTGGTTCGACAGCGCCAGCAAAATCCTCAACGTCGTCATCTTCACCACTGGAGAATACGTTTCTGCATAGTCGAAGCCTTTCGTCTGTGTGAAACCCTTAGCAACAAGTCGGGCTTTGTATCGATCGACCTTTCCTTCACCATCACGCTTGATAGTGAACAGCCATTTGTTTCCTACAGGCCGTCTTCCAGCAGGCAGCTTGGTCAAGGTGCACGTTCCATTCTTCTCTAGAGATGAAAGTTCAGCTTCAATTGCTTCCTTCCACAGCAGCCAGTCATCGCGCTTCTTCAACTCCGCTATGTTGCTTGGGATGTTGTCGACGTACTCCTTGGCATTCAATGCAAACGCCGATAAGTTGTAGTCCTTGTGCCAGGTAGGGGGTGCACAATTTCTACCACTTTTTCGTATCTCACATTCAGTAGGATCACCACCAGCAGCTTAATCAATCAACGTATCGTCAAGTTCATCTCCAGCAGTAGCTTCAGGCTCGTCGTTGTTTTCAGGAAAAGAATCTTCTCCATCGATAGGAACCGGCTGTTGGACACGATCTTGAATGACAATCAGCTGCTCTTCTTCATTTTGGATATCATCAGGCAAGGCTTCGTTGAACTTACATTCGTTGAACACGACGTCTCGAGCAACAAAAACCTTCCTATTGTTCCAAACACGGTATCCATTCGGAGCGTATCCCACGAAGATCGCCTTTTCAGATTTCGAGTCCAGCTTCTTTCGCTTTTGTTTCGGGACATGGACATAACATTCCACCCCAAAAACACGAAGATGTTTCACATTCGGCTTTCTTCCGTTCCAGACTTCAAAGGGCGTACGATTGTTATCTACAGCCACTGTCGGACTACGATTGATCAGGTACACAGCCGCATATACAGCATCACCCCACAAGCGCTTCGAAACACCAGTTCCAGACAGCATTGCTAGCACCTTCTCGACAATGGTTCGATTCATCCGCTCGCTCAGGCCATTCTGTTCCGGTGTATATGGTACCGTCATTTCCAGCTGGATACCTTTCTACCGACAGAACATTTTGACTTGCTTGCCACTATATTCGCCACCGTTGTCGCAGCGAAGACGAGACATCTTAGTCTGAAAATGTGCTGTCGCCATAGCCTCGTACGTCTTCAGGCACTCCAACGCTTCATCCTTCGACGCCATCAGGTAGACGACCGTCAAATGAGTGAAATCATCCGTGAACGTGATGAAATACTGCATGCCGTCCCACGACACAGGAGAAATCGGACCACAGACGTCGCTATGCACTAGCTCCAACGAACGCGTTGTCCGCTTTCCTTCACGATTAGTAAACGGCTCTCGAGTTTGCTTGCCATCAAGGCACGGCTCGCAGATAATAGACTCCGAGCTTCCAGGCTTCACGGAGCTGGCCAGTTTCAATCCGTCCACCATGTTCTTGTTGATCAGCTTCATCAGGTTTCCATTACCGATGTGGCCGAAGCGTTGATGCCACAGTTTCAGCTCCTTCGTTATCTTGCCCGTTACCATAGCACTGTTTGGCATCGCTTGGTACTGAAAATCCATCGCATACAGCACACCAACTTGCCTTCCAGTTGATACAACGGCTTGATCTTCATCCTCGACAACTACCTTGCCCTTGTGGAAAATCACCTTTCCCGAACTTTCCAGCCGACGCAGGGATAACAGATTCAGCGCCAGCTCGGGAACGAACAGGACATTCTCGATACGGATATGGATTGCCTCACCATCAACTATTGAGCACACGTTGATTTTCCCATGATGCCTAGCGACCAGGTTGACGCCTTTCTTTGCTGTTGCTATCCATACAGGATTTTCGAGCTCCTTCAGGTTACGGAACAGCCATATGATCGGATGCCCCGCTATCTAGGTACCAGCACCGCGATTTCTGATCTGATGCTGATCTGACAAAAGACACAGTTTTCGCTGCAGCACTGGGCTTCGTGAATTTCTTCTTCTCGTGATCCCGGGGTTGCTCTTGGCGTTGTCCAGATTCCGGGCAATCGGCACGCTTGTGGCCAATTTTTCCGCAGCCGAAACACTTCAGACGGTATTTACCGGACTTTCCAGCAAAAGCAACTTCCTCCGAATTTCGATTGGCCGGCAGCTTCCTTCCCTTTCTCTTCGATTCTACGTCCAGGTACTTTTCCCCCGTGTTGGCACTTGTTGTCCTGCTTTTTTCGGAACGCCTTTTTCTCCTCCTTTTCTTTCTTGACTCCTGCCGAATCCGTTTCCAGGATGTTCCAGAAGTCTTCCTCATTCGATTCCTTCTCGACACAGTGCGCGATTTCCAGCTGTTCCAGGAACGCCAACATCCTGAACCGCCAGTTGTTGAAACCTGTACCATCGAAGGGCTTGATCTTGAGGAACTTCTCGTCGTCTCCCATCGTAACGGATTTTCAGCTGCTTTCAGAAATTTATCGGTTTGGGTTTGTCTGGGCCCATAACCTTTTAACAGAGTGAAACTAAATACACCTTTACTGGTTGGTGGCTGACAAAGGAATGAAAAGTTTTATTCTCTAGACTTCATACAATCATAACGTATAGGTTGCTGAGATCAATTGTACTTCAACAAGGGTCGAATTAACTGTTAATAATATTTCGTTTATCAAATGTACAACGTGCTTGCTAGTGTTAACATGGCGAATAGAGATTTATATATGGATACTAATTAACTTAGTATTAGTAACTAATTTTTGGCCATTTTCTCCGGGACGTGGCTTTGTCAAAATCATGTGACCTATGGTGCATCTATATGTGGTTGACAGCGACCCAGACCTGCTTTTTCCCCATTAAATGGGCATTAAATTTTCAAGCTTATTGCGTAGCACTTTTAGTTTATTGGCGGCTTTCAACTAGTGTATTCTATAGATGAAAAATGTCCAGTAATTAATTGAGAATTTTCCGTTACTGTACCATTTTTGCATCAGTATGGTTGTGCGGCCAATACAATCATTCAATTTCGAAAGACCTAGACTAGATCTGGAACCATACTCCTGCATGGTCTTGCATTATACTATGCCTTCAGCAACTGAATTATATGAAGAATCATTAACATGAACAGTTGTTACGCTCTTAAATGTAAACATTAAAATTTTGGTACTACAAATAAACTTACGAACACAATTCAGCAAACTTGCGGACTTAATAACCACTGTAATTATATCCTCATCATGGAATCATATTAACATGACTCGCAGAAGTAAACAAAGTGGGATTGTCATTTTGAAAACTTGTCGCTGCAATAATGATTTTCCTTTCTAGTGGACCCGCGACCAAAGTTCGTCTTGGCGAACTGGCCCTAGACTCCTCTAACGACGAAGCATTTCCGGAGGATTTCAATATCGCTGAAACTATTCCACATCCGGACTACCGTCTTACATCTCAGTACAACGACATCGCCCTGATGAAGCTGGATCGGAAGGTGATTCTTTCGCCATACATTCGACCTATCTGTTTGCCACTGAGCGGGGAACTAAAGAACAAACAAGCCATTGCCTCCGGATGGGGCACAATCGGATACGGAGAAGCGACCAGCCCAATTCTGCTAAAGGTTGTGCTGGATATGTTTGCATACGAAGAATGCACGGTACAATTCGAGGCAAATCGGAAACTGAAGGATGGTTTGAATCAAGGGACTCAGATCTGTGCCGGGTCGCGAAATTCTACCAAGGATACTTGTCAGGTATAAGTTAGCGGGAGTGTGGTTATTAGTATAAGTATGATTATAAGTATTATTGTTTGTTCTATTACAGGGTGATTCAGGAGGACCGCTGCAAATTTATAACGATCAAAGCGTGTACTGTACGTACACGATTATTGGAGTGACATCCTTTGGGAAGTACTGCGGTTTGGCGGGATCGCCCGGCGTATACACTAAGGTATACCCATTTCTATCGTGGATTGAAAATTTGATATTTTGATTTAAGGAATAAAAACTTACCTCAATGCCGATAGGCATCGCTCATGAACAAAAGGTAGATGATCTTACTCAGCTTCAATCCGATCGTTCTCTTCATCGGTCCATAAGGTAGATTCAGAAGTTTTTCCTTTTCGTCTTCACTCGTACAACGCTCGTAAGCCATGAACAGTTTTTTGGGAGTCGGATACTGTTCGACGATAGCATTCACTTTTTCAATAGTGAGCAGCTTTATTTGGAGCAACTGCTTCATAAATATTTCTTTTACCGAGCAATCACGTGTTTTGGACGATTGCTTGTTGAACGAATCAAAAGATAATAAAGGTATTGTCCGTTGGTTTATGTTGAAATCTGAGCCCTTTACGGAAACTGTTTCTAGAGGTAGATTGGTGATGTTCAAAAATGACTTGTCCTGAGAAAACCATATAATAGTTATTATGATATAATTATTTCTCCTACAAACGAATCTTCCTACCATAATGTTTTTATTCAGGAACTTCGTCATTACTGACAAGTACAAAACTGTATGATGGTGGTTTTCCGTGTACTTTACTGTGAAATCCTGCACGTAGGTATTCAGTGCAGCCTGGGAAAGCGTACTCGCCGGAACACCCACCTGACGATTATTACCCAAGTGCTCGATCAAGTATATAACGTTGGCCAATCCACATTGCTTCAGTCTAAACTTCTGCTCGTGGAAGCGTCCATCCTTGATACTACTGGCAAGATCATCCATTCTTTTTCTTTCAACAATGTAAGGAAGAATGAAGTCCTTCCCACCGTCGTCTGGTACAATCCATAGAAAATCACCTACGCTCAACCGTCGAACCTCAAACTCCACGTGGTGCTGTTCCAACTCTTTTAACGTACGATCAAGGTTGCTCTTGGACTTCCCTATAGTCTCCTGTGTGTCAACCACTAAAACAACTTTAGGAGCCGACACATTCACATGCTGGCTATCCAATACCTCCAAATGTTCAAACACGGAATCGTCAGGCATTTCAAACTGGTCGTCCTCATCCGGAAGGCCCTTTTCAACCGCTTCAACTTTTTCCTTCTGAACCAACTGATCGTAATATTCCATCTTCCTATCGTTCAACACATTTTCGATCTCCACATCGATATTTACCGCCAACTTGCCCCCATTCTTTAGGTATAACTGCAGCTTCTTTTCCAACGCTTCGCATATAGTGGTACCAAAATCCATAAGCACACAGCAATCCCTACCCGAGCCAATCGGAAGTGGATAACGTTTCAGGGAAGCAAGTGCCTTTTGAAGGGGTATCCGGCTCATAGAGTTAGTATCTTCGGCTTTGGCAAGCATTTCCTGCAGCCACCGTTCGAACAGTTGATTAGGCTGAGTTAATTTTGCCCCAATGTGACGAATTCGACTGTCGTATGATGCATCCGATGGAATTGATTGACCGTTCGATTGACGAACGACTCGAATACGGCGCGTTGTTTGTTTCGGCATTATGAAAATAAATAGTATCACAGAAATTATCACAGACGTTTACTAACAGTTTTCTTATATCAAACGATCAAGCCACCTTTTTTTTCAAGGAGAATAATTCAATTTTCATAGAATAATTATTATAAACGACGGCGGCAGTTAAAACTCGAGAGTCTTGCGAGAGACTGCATGTGCAACATAAACAAACTCATAAACGTCAGTAGCTCAAGTTTAATCGTTTCGCTTGAAGACCACAGGTACCAAATTCCGGGAAAATATATGTATGTGTTCTACACGCTCGGTCTAAATTACTCAAACTGTAAGATAATTTAGAGCATTTTCGAGACATTTCTAATCAGCTGATTTTAACAAACCCCCCCACAACATGACAGCTTAACTTAGTTTCATGTAACCACTTGCATGAGGCAAGATGGACCAGCTATGGTCTTAGCCGTCATCAGACAACAGCAAACAAAAAAAAAACAAAAAACCACTTGCAAATCGTAGATGTCGCCCCGCAACATAAACATTGTGGTCGTCCCTGACAGATGCATTTTTCTATTCGGAACAGCATGTTTTTGTTGCGTCATGAGTGGTTGCAAAACAAAAAGCAAGCGTACTATATCAAAAGAGTCTATTTCTATATTCACGGTATAACCATAGACTAACTCTAAGACCAGTAGGTCCCGAACAAATACGATTTTTTTCTTGGCTCAGTCAGTACTAGCACATCGGTCCCAAGCTCGGTCCCAAGCTTAATAATACGCCCCTAATAATGAACTCACACGAACACACTCTCAAATATTCTGTCAAAATAACACAGCAAATCAAAACAAAGGCGCAAATATGTATAGATAGGTGCTGGCTTCAAGGTGTACTTCGGACCAAGGGGTTCTACAACAGTGAACCAATTTCAAATCGCTAGTTGCATATTGATTGTTGGTATAACCATAGACTAACTCTAAGATCAGTAGGTTCCGAACAAACACGATATTTTTCTTGGCTCAGTCAGTACTAGCACATCGGTCCCAAGCTCGGTCCCAAGCTCAATGATTCCCCCCTAACAACGTAGCTCACACCAACACATTCTCAGATGTTGTGTCAAAATAACATAGTGAATCAAAACAACAACCAAGATACTAGTACCGGAAGGTACCGAAAAGCGCAAGAATGATTGAAAGGTGCAGACTGCAAGGTATACTTCGGACCTAGGGGTTCTACAACAGTGAACCAATTTCAAATCGCTAGTCGCAATCATCGCAATCATTGAGCTTAGGACCGAGCTTGGGACCGATGTGCTAGTACCGACTGAGCCAAGAAAAATATCGTGTTTGTTCGGAACCTACTGGTCTTAGAGTTAGTCTATGTATTTACTGTCTTAAAAAAAAAAAAAAAAAAAAAACAAAAAAAACCCCCCCCCCCCCCCCCCCCCCCCCCCCCCCCCCCTTCCCTACACAAAAAAAAGAACCCCCCCCAAAAAAAAAAAAATCAGGAATATCTCCGACTTAACCCAAGTAACCACGAGGCTGTAATAGCAGCGGGTGGATAGTCATGAAGGAAATGAATATATTTTTTGGCTCAGGAAGTACTAGCACTTCGGTCCCAAGCTCAGTCCCAAGCTTAATGATCCGCCTCTAAGACCGTAGCTCACACCAATACACTTTCTAATATTCTGTCAAAATAACATAGCAAATCAAAACAAAAACAAAGATACTTGTAGCAAAAGGTACTGAAAAGCGCAAGCGTCCATGGCAAGGTGCAGACTGCAAGGTGTACTTCGAAACTAGGGGTTCTACAACAGTGAACCAATTTCTAATCGCTAGTTGCACATTGATTGTTGGTAAAAAATTTTACTCAAATAATAAAAAAAAAAAAAAAAGACACCCCCCCCAACACAACAAAAAACACCTACAAAAAAACAAACAATAATTATAAATAAAAAAAAAAACCATTTTTTTTTTTCTAAAAAATTTTTTTAAAAGAAAACAACAAAAATACTATTTTTCTTTCAAAGAAAAAGGAGAAAAAACAATTAATTTTTTTTTTTTTAACAACTTTTTTTTTTGAAAAAAATAGACGCGCGGCGATTTTTACCATAGATAAAAAATAGGAACAACGCGTTTGTGTGAAATTTTGTGTTGCAAACGGATTTTCTGCAGCGGAAACGCTCAGAATGTTGCAAAAAGCCTTTGGTGAGGACTCTATGTCACAAAATCGTACATTTGTTTGGCACAAAGACTTTAAAGAAGGCCGTGAAAGCGTGAGTGACATGCCGCGTTCTGGACGACCATCGACCTCAACTACCGATGAAAACATCGCTTCCGTGAAGAATTTAGTTATGGAAAACCGCTCAATTAGCATTCGGGAGATAGCTGCACTCCTTGATATCTCATTTGGATCGACCGAACACATTTTGACGGAAATTCTGGGCATGAAACGCATTGAAGCACGACTTGTTCCAAAAGAGCTGAATTTTTTGCAAAAACAGCATCGAGTTGAGGTCGCTAAACAGATGATTGCGAACGCAGATAGCGATCCCACATTCATGGAACGCATCATAACTGGTGATGAAACGTGGGTATATGAATTTGATATGCTCACAAGTCAACAATCGTCCGAATGGCGCGCCGAAGATGAGCCGAAACCAAAAAAATCACGACAAAGTCGCTCCAAAATTAAAGTTTTACTGACCGTTTTCTTTGATTTTCGCGGTGTCGTCCATTCTGAATTCCTTCCAGAAGGTCGAACGGTTAACAAAGAGTATTATTTACAAGTTATGAGACGTTTGCGTGAGGCAATTCGAAAGAAGAGGCCAGAATTGTGGCGCAATAATTCGTGGATTTTACACCACGATAACGCTCCATCACACACCGCGCTCACTATTTGTGAATTTTTGGCCAAGAACTCCACCAATACCATCAAACAAGCACCATATTCACCAGACCTTGCCCCGTGCGACTTCTTTCTCTTCCCAAAACTGAAAATTCCGCTCAGAGGTAGGCGTTTTGAATCGATTGATGCGATAAAAAAGAATTCGCTGGAAGAACTGAAAGCCATACATTCATCGGCCTATAAAAAATGTATGGATGATTGGATAAAGCGCTGGCATATGTGTGTTGCCTCTAATGGCGAGTACTTTGAAGGCGATAATAAAGATATCAATTAAAAATTGAAATAAATGCGTTTTTTTTCAAATTACCGGAACTTTTTGATCACAAGGTATCTTTTGTAATGCCATAAGACATTGCTAAAGTAGCATTATTGCATTGGTAATGCATCACTACATTCTTAAGCTAATCTAACGCTTCATTACTTGACAACTGTTGAATTGATGCGATTCCGCATTACCGATGATGATTTTGGGTTGAATAAGTGCAATAATTTAATGCTTGTGGTTACTTGGGAAGGTATCGTATATAATTCTCGATACAAATCGTTTTTCCTAAGTATATTTTCCAGATTTTGACTGGTACCAGTATATCTTGTTCGAAAAAGAATGAATGGTGGGCTCTGCAACACTTAATGGAAAACCATTGATGATGATGATTATTGATGATTATGTAATACTACCATCTATTGTAGCAAGGTAACTGTTCATAGCAGTGGAATAATCTGGAAAACGATTTGATCAGGATTCTATTGTTGTTTGTGATCAGCAAGCTCCTGTATGAAGGGCCAAAAACTCCCTATCCAAATCGTTTCACTTGAGTTCTCTGATTGTCCCTCCCTTTCTCCGTTGTATTTAATTTAATATTCAGTATAATTTGTACACAATAAATGAAGATATCATAAAAACAAAATTGCTAAATTTTATACTTGAATGAATGGAATTACAAATTACACATTTCACAAATTAAATAACTTGACTATGTAAAAAGCGGCTACAGTAAGTCAGAGCATAATATGCGTATATACAAAATATTCTGACATCCACTGGCTTGTTACTGGAAAAAAAATAAAAATTAGGCTATTAGTCCTAGAAAAGCTGAAAACAGAATAAAATATTCCAAATAGCTAAGATAAAATTTCAATAAAAGATATTATTTTAGAAGACATGTTAAAATTCTTCTTTATACCGTTCTATTTACATTTCAAAGAAAACAATTGCAGTGATCGAAGAGCCCGGTTTGATGATTTCTGAAATAAATGGCTTATCTTACCATAATACCACTGAACACAATATTTAAATATAATCCTACACTGCTTATAAGCACATGCCAGTTTTTTTATGAATATAGTAGTTGATGTTCTGAAGTGCAAATTAAATTATATGTTATGCTGAGATCCTGAAAAAGAAATCGAGCCTTTGATGCTTGTCATGTTGTTCCAGGCTCTTAAATGATTTTGGAATGCAAAGATGATTCCAAAGCGTGCTGAAATTATCAATTGAATGACAATGGAAAATAATATGATATGAATTACAGGTATGGATATACAACTTGATTTATAAATACACGATCTTCAGTCGCACCCCCTCGCTTCGCTATTGTCAGATTGACAACATTGCCCAGGCTACGCCAACCAGCGTCTCCCTGTTTCAGCTGGCAGTCTTTTGTGATCATATGACTCGTGCGGAGGCGTAAGGTAGGAACTTGTGAGGACCAGAGGTCGGTCGCACCCTCCTTCGAAGTTGTCAACTCACCATTTGAAGCCCACTTAATGAAAAACCATTGATATGACTTAATCTGTTACATGGAATATCTATGAATGACGTTAAATTAAAAAAAAAATGAAATTTATTCTACCCAAAGAACTTTAAATCACTGGTTTGGCAAACAAACTAATAATCGCTTTTGCCTCCAAGACGTCATTTCGCTTTCCAAAATATTCAAACGGCTGACAAACAAATATTCAAAAATAATGGACTTCATGTTTGAACGATCCCTTGAAACTCTTGCGCAAATGATGATTGACTGCTCCCCTTAGGAAACGCTAATCGGCTCCCTCTCCCCCTTTGCGTTTTATATGAAGCAGTTCAAAATGTTGTACCAATTGTCACACTTAATACCTCTCCCTCCCTTCAGTGCGTGATGTAATCATGTACTACACACTTTTATCATAGACAGACGTTTAAGCAAGAACAAAATTAATCGATAACTTTATGTAAATTTTCAAATCTCTAGCAATCGCTAGCGTTAGCAACCGCTATCGTTAACAATCTCTTCTTCACTAACGCCACGTAGCTCACTTAGTCGAGGTGCCCACTGATGTGGCGAAGTTGCGGCATCTGCTAGCATGTCAAAATATCACGCCAACGTTCGCCACACGCAATGATATTGACACGATGTTTTGACGTGCAATTAGATTCCACATAGCGGCAACAAAACTGACAGATTTACTCTTTGGTAGTTGCTTATTGTCATTTGGCGATTCCTTTTAAATTGACGGTTGCGGAATTTTACACACGCTGAGATTCAAGCTTGAATGGCTGTGCTTTTATGTTTCCACTGATTCCGTGTTCATTGCATACGTAAAATGTAACAAACTTTACATTAACATTTTTAATCGCACACGATATCGCATGTCATATCCGCATTTCGACTTTTTTAGAAGATAAACTAGATTTTTTTCGCTAAGACCAGTAGGTCCCGAACAAATACGACTTTTTTCTTGGCTCAGTCAGTACTAGCAACAATCAATATGCAACTAGTGATTTGAAATTGGTTCACTGTTGTAGATCCCCCTTTGGTTCGAAGTACACCTTGAAGCCAGCACCTAACTATACATATTTGCGCCTTTATTTTGATTTGCTGTATTATTTTGACAGGATATTTGAGAGTGTGTTAGTGTGCGTTCATTATTAGGGGTGCATTATTAAGCTTGGGACCGAGCTTGGGACCAATGTGCTAGTACTGACTGAGCCAAGAAAAAAATCGGATTTGTTCGGGACCTACTGGTCTTAGAGTTAGTCTATAGTACTAGCACATCGGTCCCAAGCTCGGTCCCAAGCTTAATAATACCAACAATCAATATGCAACTAGCGATTTGAAATTGGTTCACTGTTGTAGAACCCCTTGGTCCGAAGTACACCTTGAAACCAGCACCTAACTATACATATTTGCGCCTTTGTTTTGATTTGCTGTGTTATTTTGACAGAATATTTGAGAGTGTGTTCGTGTGAATTCATTATGGGGGGCGTGTTATTAATCTTGGGACCGAGCTTTTTTTTTCAAGGCCAGTATCGTCCTAAAGGCCTGTATCGACTTAAAAAGTAGAAAGGTTACGGAATTTGGTTCAATATTACCAAGTGGAATTTTGACAATTGATCTGCATGGAACGAAATGCCACCTTCACTTACGGAATAATCGAGCGGAATATTTTTCCGAAAGTAAGAGTGACAGCTCCCATTAGTGTGCGTGGAAACCTTACAAATTCCAATTTTCTGTTTCGTTCTTTTTAGGTGGATACTGCTGCAGAAATTTCTTTTCGATTCTTTACTTTTCCGTTTCAGTAAACGGAATTTAACATGGGTTTGGGATAGAGAAAAAAATTTCTTTCGAACACGAT
Source organism: Aedes koreicus (assembly GCA_024533555.2). Classification (NCBI taxonomy): domain Eukaryota; kingdom Metazoa; phylum Arthropoda; class Insecta; order Diptera; family Culicidae; genus Aedes; species Aedes koreicus. Next base: position 74,805 of record JAHHFK020003195.1, on the reverse strand, counting down.
ACCGACCTTAAAAAGTAGAGAGGTTACGGAATTTTGTTCAATATTACCAAGTGGAATTTTGACAATTGATCTGCATGGAACGAAATGCCACCTTCACTTACGGAATAATCGAGCGGAATATTTTTCCGAAAGTAAGAGTGACAGCTCCCATTAGTGTGCGTGGAAACCTTACAAATTCCAATTTTCTGTTTCGTTCTTTTTAGGTGGATACTGCTGCAGAAATTTCTTTTCGATTCTTTACTTTTCCGTTTCAGTAAACGGAATTTAACATGGGTTTGGGATAGAAAAAGAAATTTCTCGATACCCAAGTAACCACAAGCATTATATTATTGCACTTATTCAACCCAAAATCAACATCATCAATGCGGGATCGCATTTATTCGACATCATTAATGCGGAATCGCATTAATTCAACAGTTGTCAAGTAATGAAGCGTTAGATTAGCTTTAAGAATGTAGTGCTGCATTACCAATGCAATAATGCTACTTTAGCAATGTCTTATGGCATTAAAAAAGATATAGCTTTAGTTAGATCTTAGTGGGGCCCTTTTCAGCATTAATCTCACTTCAATGGTGCACTAGACGTAATGCATATGCCCAATATACGCATGCTATTATAGCCTCGTGGTTACTTGGGGACCTTAAAGGCTAGTATGCAGCTCTAAAGTAATGTGCATTAGGATAGGACAAGTAATGGTCAAGAAATGCTTTTTAAGTCTGAATTACTTACCTTCTATGTAGCTGAAAAGGAGGACAAGCTTCGTAACGTTAGTAACGCCTGCCCATGCAATCTAAATGGAGCTGTCACTTTTCCTTGCGGAATAATATTCTGTTTGATTATTTCGCAAGGAAAACTGACATGTCACCCATACTGGAGCAGTTGTCAAAATTACTTCGGTAGAAATGGCAAAAATTACTTCAGGTCGTTACTTGTCAGCTGCAAACAAGGCTTAAGGAGGTTAAAAAATACCGCAGGAGAAAAGTATGCTGAGTGATCAACCCCTTGATCGATTCATAGAATCGAACTTATGCCATATCTTTTTAAATGCCATAAATCATTGCCAAAGGAACATTATTCCATTGGTAATGCATCAATGTATTCTTAAAGCTAATCTTACTTGACAACTATTGAACTAATGCGTTCTTGCATCAATAATGTTGATTTTTGGTTATATAAGTGCAATTATATAATGCTTCCCTAAATGGAATTGGATTATGCAAGTAGGCCTTAACTATTTCAGTTCGCGATTTGTTCAGTTGCAAATTTTAGAATGCTAACCAAAATAGATCACACGTATGAATATCCCAACAAACATCTATGCTGAATAACTGTTTGTTCAAACAAATTTAGAGAAGTGGTTAAGCTTTTTAAGCTTTGTTAAGCTAAATAACTTCTCCAAATTTGTTTGAACAAGCGGTTATTCGACACTGATGTTTGTTGGGATGGTTGTCTAACGAGCATCTAATATAGAAACTGAGATTTCCTTCAGAATAGCGAGTTGTGAAACTTGTACCGTATCCCCGTGAAAACCGAGGTGAAAACAAAAGTTACCAGACGGGCAAAAGTATCACACCAAATTTTGTTTTTTCATTCCAGCAAAATGATTTGCTGGTTATTAACCAGCAATCGGTTTCACCAATAAATGAAATCCAGCAAATGTCAAAATTGTTACTGAAATCCCAGTAACACTGTTTATCAGCATCTATGTCATCTAGTTTTCACTGGAAATAATTATCCAAACAAGCATGGCATTTGATATCAAGATACTTACTATTTTCAATCACGTAATATAGGTTGTAGTGCCCGAACGTGAGCACCAATGGGCACTACTAGTAGTTAAAATAAAAATGATTAGATTTTTCTTGTTTAAAAATCGAAAAAAAGTTGAGATTCATAAAAATAGTTTTGTGCTAAGCCCCCGGAAAAAAAAATTTTTTAAAAACCCTATTGGCGACTCATCTTATCGACGTTATCTACTCTCTTTTTTCAACAATTACTCTGAAACTACACTTACCACACCAATGTGATATACTAGCGATATGAAATTGGTTCACTGAGCCAAAAAATATATTCATTTCTTTCATGACTATCCACCCAACTTTGTGTGTTGGGTGAGCTGGCGGCGAGATTTTTTCGCCTGTAGAAGTTTTGCCCCCCGCGTTGCAAACTCGTGCGTGAGAGAGCGTAGACGGATCCGATATATAGTTGCCTGATACAACTAGCACGGCCGAAATACAGATCTTTATCCGTAATATGGTTGTAGCGCGCGCGGGGGTGGGGGGGAACTTAAGCTTGGGACTGAGCTTGGGACCGATGTGATAGTACTTCCTGAGCCAAAAAATATATTCATTTCTTTCATGACTATCCACCCGCTTGTAGAAAGCTATGATTTCAAAGCACTGTTTGGTAAGAAATATATAATGAAAAAAAAAAATGATTTTTTTAGGATGTTTTAAAGGCGAGAAAATGGCAGGTTCAGTTTAAGTAAACCTATATTTTATTTTTGCGGTTTAACTTTTACTTATTTTTGGATTTGTATTTTATTTTATATACATTTATATGAGCAATGCTAAATAAACATTCGATGGATCGATAGGTACCTGAAGCAATCTCTACAAACATGTATTGCAGATTGTGAAGGAGAGCAAGGATTGAATAACTTAACTATCTTGAATGCATTAATCAACATTTACATGACCGAAGAAGTTGCCTCAGCTTTATTTTTATTTATTTATTTTTATTCGATATTTATTTTAGTAAACATTGCGCTGATATTTCAGGAGCGCCAAAAAAAATGCTGGCAAAACAGCAAATTATGGGGGTTGTGGGTTTACTGATCGTTCAGCAAACCACAAGCAAGTTGCTGATTTCCACCGAAAAGAAGATGCGTGTGAGCCGGTTATTCCGGGTTTCAGTTGTTACGATTCTCAAGACAAACCTCACTATTTGCGCGACTTTGTTTTAGATCGATTTCAAACATCGTATGACAGCTTCGAGCAAGCCGTCATCGCGATTTGTGTTATCTGGCAAAGCTGATTGACACGCAGTCAGAAAACTACCATACGCGGATCCTTCGAGTGAGTGTTTTTCACACTAGTAGTGCAAACAAAATTTTCCCCTTTCGCTCGGCTGGCAAGGTGTCCTTTCCAAACAATCGGAACAGTGCTCGGGTGCGTGTAGCGAATTAATCGGACAACTATCAGACAGAGAAGAACATTGGATTCTTCTCTCAGCATTTTCTTCTATTAACTCGGCTTTAGCGGTACATAGAATGGCCGAAGTAGTGGAGGAAATCGTTCAGCAGGTGCAGGAAAACCTCACCGAAGCCGTCAACGCCGCAGCTACTAATGGCACCACGAAAGTGCCTTCCACACCAGAGGGAATGGCCCTGGCATACGGTACGTTGGTTGTGATGGCCATGTTGCCCATTTTCTTCGGTTCTATACGATCAGTGAAGCATCACAAAGAACAGACGGTAGGTTTCCCGCTTAAGTGGAGGTTCAAGGGTGATGATTTCTGTTCTTGTTTCTTTGTAGTCTACTTTCTTAAAGACTGGGGAAAAACCTGACACTATGACCTCGAAGGATGCAATGATGTTCCCGATTATGGCTTCCTGTGCACTGTTCGGATTGTACATGTTCTTCAAGATCTTCTCGAAGGATAACATCAACTTCCTGCTTACTGGCTACTTTTTCTTCCTTGGCGTGATGGCACTGGCACATCTACTCAGCCCAGTGATTGGCTCTTTAATACCGTCTTCCATTCCTAAGATTCCGTACCATTTGTCTTTTATCCAAGGGCCTACTGAAGGCGTCAAAGATGATAAGGAAACCTACCTTATTGATTACAAGTTTACGACACATGACATCGTGTGCTTCATCATTTCGTTGATTATTGGAGTTTGGTATTTACTGCAGAAGCACTGGATCGCCAATAACCTGCTTGGCTTAGCATTTGCCGTTAATGGAGTGGAACTGCTTCACCTTAACAATATCGTGACCGGGTGTATCCTGTTAGGAGGATTATTCTTCTATGATATTTTCTGGGTCTTCGGAACGAACGTTATGGTTACAGTAGCACGATCGTTTGAGGCTCCTATCAAACTAGTCTTCCCACAGGATTTGATCACAAATGGACTAGCTGCTTCGAATTTCGCCGTTCTAGGTCTAGGTGACATCGTTATTCCAGGAATCTTCATTGCACTGTTGTTGCGTTTCGATAACAGTCTCAAAAGGAAAAGTAATCTGTACTTTTATGCAACATTCATTGCGTACTTCTTCGGTTTGATGGCCACAATCTTTGTAATGCACGTATTCAAACATGCTCAACCTGCTCTGCTCTATCTGGTACCGGCCTGTCTTGGTACGCCTCTGCTATTAGCACTGCTCAAAGGTGACATAAAAAAGTTGTTTGCGTAAGTATATTAGATTTCTTGCAGGATTCTTCTGACGTGACATAATGAACCGCTAATATTCATTGCAGTTACGAAGATCATCCTGAGGAAACCCCTAAGGAAGCTAAGAAATCTGAAAAGGCGTCCGGCGAGGAATCCACAAAGACGAAAAAGGAAACCAAGAAGAAGGATTCAAAAAAAGTAAAATAAGCTGATCTGAGAATTATGCGTGTGATCTTTCGAGTGTGTGAAATGTAACAGACTATCGTTGTCTATCCAGTATGAGTACCTAGCTAACACACAAAGAGAACAATTTAAACAGGACCATCTCTATGTTATCATTATTAATTATTAGATGCAACTTTTGCGGTAGCAAAGAAGCTCACCTTGAATATTCTGCATTCATATGCTTGCGCTTGGACAAAAATAATATATTTCTCAATAATTCAATTATACGGAAGATACGCCTAAAACGCTGCTTACCTTCACGTTGTTTTTTTTTTAGTATTCGTCAATCAGCGATTAAAATGGTATTCATTAATTGATTGCCTTGTTTTTTATCTCAAGCCAAAAATCAAAAAAAAAAAGTTCAAACAAATTTAACGAAGCGAAGATATGAAAAAATAGATATTCAAAATAACAACTACAGCCGAAAGCTATCATTGTGATTCACTATAGCATCTTTGGTAACTATTGTGAAAAAAAGAAGATGGGAGTAGCTTCATTATTATACCAGATAAAGTCACACAAAACGAAAGATAGATCCTCTATTTTCAAGCACAACAAACAGCAGTTTTTTAATACATTTTTTGTTATATCTAAAGATTTTTTTTCTGGATAGTTCAAAAGAACTTACTAATGATAGAATAGTACTATTGCCAAGCATACCTACTTGTTTTGCGAACGAATTTTTGTTTTTTTTTGTGTTTAAGTAAGTTTTATCGACTGAAATTGTATTAGAGCAAACAAAAATCTGATTAGAACGCAAAAAAAATATCTGCTTTACAGCCGGGCGGTCTAGCAAAATATAAAATAGTTTAATCAAGTGTTAAGAATCAATACAGAGACTAATAAGAGATAATAAGTAATGGCAGAGCTAAAAAAAAATAAAACTTAGTTCCGAACAATAGGCAGAGTATTTTGAAATATCTGAAGAAATCTGGCTGAAGAAAAAAATTCATATGTATGATATGTACTACCACCCATTGTAGCACGGAAACTAAGTCCGACAGCAATGAGCTCTCCCCTCTGTTAGACTTGATCAAGCTTTAATAACCACTGATTATCCTAATCATGCCGTTGTATGAAGGGCCAAAAAGGGGTTGGGTGGATCGATATGCAACATCACTTATACGTATCCACAGGGATATAAAGAATCTCCTTCCAACAACAAGACTGAACAATTGGTCAAAAGAGCAAGCTATCTAACATGAGGATGCCCCAATGGGCGGGGAGAAGAGCCCGCCCTCTATTCACAAACTGTTAGCAATGGGGAGTTGGCATTCCCACTCTCCCCATCCAGAGTGCTTCAATCGGGTGCCCTGATGGTCCCTCCCATTCCCATGAAATATTTATATAATAGTGTATATATTTATGTAAATGAAAAATACTACATGCAGTTCTGTGGTTCAATCAAATAATATTACCAAATATAATGATATTGTATGTTATGATGAAGTAATGACAAAGATTGAATGTAAAATCAAACACTAGCCAAATGGCACACAGCGCTGCATGAATCTGCTCAGCTCAGAATTGGTAAAAAGTCCATTTGCAAACCGGAAATGAAAAATACATTCAGCAATAAGTGCCAAAGCCTACCCCAGATTCCGTAATTTTCAAAAGCTGTAATTTTCTGCGTTATATACTGGACATATATGGAATGCTAGATGTCATAAATTGAAGGGATATTTCGTGTTTAAGCCACTTTCCGCCTAAATCAGGTTTTTTGTATGAAAATGTGAAGGGTATGATATTTTTTTTTTTTTTTTTTTAATCTTTATTTTACGTCGGCCTATTTCCTCACATGGTGACAATCACCGACGCCAGGAAGACGACTCCACCACCTGGACCCTACCTAACGACTCATGAATATGAACCGGGACCAACGGCTTTACTTCCCTTCCGAAGGAAGACAAAGGGTATGATATGATGGAAATAATACGATGTTGTAAAGAACTACTACATAATGTACATATAATAATTAAATGCCGCTATTTGCCTCTTCCGCTGCGATGTTAGATGATTGAAACTCTAAAATAGCGAAAATTCCAACGTGATATAATGAAATAAAATTGATCACCTGGCCTCCTAGCAAAATAGCAAAGAAAATTTAGGCAAATAAATTTCATATGAGTATGATTACTGCCCAAAAACGGAAACTCAATAAATCCAAAACGAATTTTTTTTTGTAGAATTTGTCGTATATATTCCTCTCTCTAAAAAAGGTAAAAACCATCCTATCTTTTCAAATACATAACGTGAGTTAGGTGGGCCAAAACTTACAACGATGCAAATGCGAAGCTGAAAATAGTATAAAAAAATATTGTGAAGGGATGTTATAATATAGAATGACAATAACAATTATATTTGTAATGTCTGCATGTCTGCTGATCCTGCTGCAATTGTAGACGGACTTGCATTAGTCATAGCCACGGGGAAGAAAACAATTCAAACCCATTACACAATACCCGGGAATTCTATGGATGATCTGAGATTATATACCGTATAAAGAATACTTCCATTTTTCGATGCAGAGTAAGATTTCAGCATGCTACTTAACCGGGGTCACGCTGCCTACCTCGCCTTGGTGCGGCTGCCACCTAATGTATAGTTGACGCTATACTGCGTTTCTTACTCAACCGCTGGATGCCAGGACAGACGCTGTTTGAGCCGCACCTCCTTGGTAGACAGACGATCGGAACGCACCTCCTCAATCTAGTTGAAGTCAGAAGGACAACAGTGCCCAGGCTGCACTACCAGCTAAGTACGCAACCCTTAGCTGGCGGTCTTTGTCATCTCTTGACCCGTGGAAGCATGAGGTAGGAACTTGTGAGGACCATAGCTATGTTGCGAGGACGCACGCTCCATCCCAGCTATCTACACACCATTTTGCAGCCCTAAGGCCTGTACTCGAAAAAATATGCACCAGATAAAAGTGTTCGCCAAAAAATTTATTTTAAGTCGGGATTTTCTTGAAACTTTCCGGGAATGAACTAATACATATAGATTATGTTTCGGCATAATTACTTTATTCAATTTCCCTTCCATCGCTGAAAGCTCGTACCTTTCTCTTAAGACTCCTCATTACATCTTGTGCAATAGTGGAGCCGAACTTTTTGGTCACTTTCATCCATTCTTTCTTCAACTCCAGCACCTTGGACAATTTTCGAACTTTGGTCGTCATTTTGGCCCAAAATCTTTTCACCGGACGAATCTCTGGTGAATTTGGCGGGGTTGGCGGTTTTTGGTACAAAAACAACGTTATTGTCCCTTTACCAATCCAACGTCGATTGCGCGTAATGGCATGATGCCAGGTCCGTCCAAAATAATGTCTCGTCTCCGTGGGACCACAGGAAGGGCAATAGACGCTTCTGGAGGCACTCGGTGCGGTATATTTCAAGCTACGTTGATGGTACCCGTTGTTATGCATACAGTTTACTCAGTTTACCGCATTGGCATATGGCCTGCCAGAGCAAAAGTATTTTTGGTGAATTTGTCCACTTTCTTCTTCCTTCAAAGGAAAAGTCTTCCGGAACATCAAACCGTGATTTGGCAACGTAGAACTCCAGCCCCGGTATGTGCTTTGCGTCTGCTTTTTACTCTTTATTTATTCCAAATTTTACATTATTTTACATTCATATATTAACCTAGGTGCTCCTGCTAAGTAATTAACATTTCAACCTTATATGCTATCATTTAGATCTGATTGTGTTAATATTACTTTTACCTTGTCTATTCAGTATTTTTAACAGGGTTTGTTTTTTACCTGCGTGTAATAGAATAATTATTGATTTCTTAAAACTAGTTCCTATCTATAGAGAGAATTGATCATTGCAATTGAAGATTGCAATGATTTTTTTCTAAAATTATGAATTATTTTGTTGGACATTTCTTCTAGAGTCTCAACGTTTGAAATTCTATGTAATTCAATCGTACTGAACCAGGGTGGCAACTTCAAAATCATTTTCAGAACTTTGTTCTGAATACTATGAAGTGTTTTTTTCCTAGTAGCACAACAACTAGACCATATTGGCACAGCATAAAGCATGGCCGGTCTAAAAATTTGTTTGAATATTAGAAGTTTGTTCTTCAAACAAAGTTTGGATTTTCTGTTTATAAGAGGATATAAACATTTCATATATTTATTACATTTGGCTTGAATGCCCTCAATGTGATCTTTAAAAGTTAATTTTTGATCAAGTATCAGTCCAAGATATTTTACTTGATTTGACCAAGAAATTGGAACTCCGTTCATAGTGACCATATGACTATTACTTGGTTTCAAAAATGCAGCTCTAAGCTTGCGTGGGAATATTATAAGTTGAGTTTTGGAAGCATTAGGAGAAATCTTCCATTTTTGAAAAAAATCTGTAAAAATGTCCAAGCTTTTTTGTAGCCTCCTGGATATAACACGAAGACTTTTTCCTTTAGCGGAAATGCCTGTGCCATCAGCAAAGCAAGATTTTTGACAGCCCTGAGGTAAAGCAGGGAGATCTGAAGTGAAAATGTTATAAAGTATTGGCCCAAGAATGCTACCGTGAGGAACACCAGCTCTAACAGGCAATTGATCAGCTTTAGAATTCTGATAATTTACTTGCAAGGTTCTATCAGTTAAGTAGTTTTGAACTAATTTCATGATATAAAGCGGAAAATTGAACTTTTTCAGTTTCGCAATCAAACCTTCATGCCAAACACTGTCGAATGCTTTTTCTATGTCTAGAAGAGCAACTCCAGTGGAGCAGCCTTCAGTTTTGTTTGAACGAATGAAATTTGTAACCCCCAAAAGTTGATGCGTAGTTGAATGTCCATGGCGGAATCCAAACTGTTCATCAGCAAAAATTGAGTTTGTATTGATGTGAAGCATCATTCTATTCAAAATTATTTTTTCAAAAAGCTTACTTATTGAAGAAAGCAAACTGATGTCGTAGCTAGAAGCTTCAGCCGGATTTTTGTCTGGCTTCAAGATAGGTACGACTTGTGCATTTTTCCATTTATCTGGAAAGTATGCCAGATGAAAACATCTGTTAAATAGTTTTACCAAGAAAGACAAAGTACTCTCAGGGAGTTTTTTGATTAGGATATAGAAAATTCCATCATCAGCTGGTGCTTCCATATTTTGAAATTTTTTAGTTATAGTTTTTACTTCATCCAAATCAGTTCCCCAAGAATCATCAAAAATATTTTCGTGTGAGAAAATATTCAAATAAACCCTGGAAACCTGACCCTCAATAGGACTTGTCAGACCCAAACTGAAATTATGGGAGCTCTCAAACTGCTTAAAAAGTTTTTGAGCTTTTTCCGCATTTGTGAGCAAAATTTTATCACATTCCTTAAGCGCTGGTATAGGCTTTTGAGGTTTTTTCAATATTTATTCCAAAGTCGACCGTCTAATTTTGACACATTAATTTCAAAATGTTTGTTCCTCAGGGCAGAGAAGCGTTTTTTAATTTGTTTTTGTAAATCTCTTCATATGACTTTCATAGCGGGATCGGGTGTGACGCCTGCGAACATTTTTCAGACGAATCAAGAGCTGAAGATCGTCATCAATTATAACTGAATCAAATTTAACCTCACATTTGGCTAGAAGTTTTTTTTTATTCCCCCCAACAAAAAATTTTAAAAACGAGGCCCCAACCCGGGGAAAACAAAAACCCAACAAATTAGGTTCCTAAGGAAAAGCAGGTGGGCCTGTTTGGTTTTTTAAGAATGCAGGAGACTGCAGAACAATGATCAAAAAGTATATTACCATTGGCATTGCTTTGCGAATTATTCCATGAGCGGTGTTTTGCATTGAAATCACCAATAACGAAGAATTTAGACCTATGACGGGTAAGTTTCTGGAGGTCACCCTTGAGCCAGTTCTTTTGCTGACCAGTGCATTGGAAAGGCAAATAGGCAGCTATAAAAGTAAATTGGCCAAATTTTGTTTCAACTGAAAGCCCCAATGTTTCAAAAACTTTGGTTTCAAATGAAGAAAGAATGTGATGTTTGATACGCCTATGGACTATGATGGCAACGCCACCACCAGCTCCATTTAGGCGATCATTTCGGTAGACAAAATAATTTGGATCTCTTTTGACCTTATTGGCAGCCTCGCGGGGGCGGGGTGATCCGCTCCTCGAGCTACCCCATAGTGGGATGTTAGGCAAATGAAACGCCTGTGGTTCGAATACTACTTTACCATGCCCTTTTCACTCAATTTTCAATACCTCTGTTCTATTTCTAGCCTACCGTACACTGACGGAACTTTCAACTTTCTTCTCATTTTTTTTTATTCTAGCAAAACATTTCTCCCCCTCTTGGTGCCTCTGGCGGTGAGCGGGACCTCTCCTTCTACATCTTATTGGCAGGTTTGAGAGATAAGTCTCAGTTATAACAGCAATATGCACGTTATGAACTCTTAAAAAATTAAATAGCTCATAATCGTTATCTCTGATGTATCGAGCATTCCAATTCAAAATATTTAATGACTTAAAATCCATTACTGAACTTCAATGTCATGACCATATTATTGGCAAATTTAATACCAGTTTGGATAGTTTCAAACATGGAATTAGTTTTTAGCATATCAGTTATCATATCGATTAACGATTGCTGTAAAAATTCTAATTTAGGAGCGGATATGTTACCTAAAACAAATTCATCAGAAGTCCCGCGGGAATTTTGGTTTTGGTTTCTACCCGCTGCAACGGCAGCGTAAGTAGGTCCATTTACATGCTGAACATTGTTAACAACACGGTTAGGTAAGAATGTAGGGTTTGCAGATTGAACCCTGTTGGTGCCTGCAGGTATCGAAGTAGCTCCTCGTTGAGCGTTTGAAGTAACAGTTGCGGATGGAAAAATCTGTCCGCTGTTTCTACCGACGGTTTGGTAGGAACTTGTTCTTTGCTGATCGTTGTTAACAGCTGCAGAATGGGTAGTAGCTGGTCGTTTAGTGCGCGACTGCAAAATTGCTTTGCGAGTCTTGCTCTCCCAAAATTTTTATTTATGGTTTTCAGCATAATTTGAACATTTGAATTTTTGAGGATCTTCCTTCACAGGGCAGTCGTCCTTAGTGTGCGAGGAATCACCATAATTCATGCATTTACCAATCATATGGCAATGCTTTGTTCCGTGACCCCATCCCTGGCCCTTACGGCACTGGGTGAGGCTTTGGAAATTGGCTCCAATCTTCCTGAAATGTTCCCACTTCACTCGGACCTGGAGCAAAAGGCTTGCTTTTTCTAAAGCCTTAAGGTTATTAAGTTAACTTGACTTGAAGTGAACTAAGTAGAAATCGTTTGAAATCCCTTTGCGAGAATCGCCAGGCCGGGATTTCATTTTCATTTTAATAACTAATCCCAAGTAATTTTATCAACTCGTTTTTTATTTCTTCCAGAGATTCACCACTGGGCAGTCTTTTCAAGACAACCTTGAAAAGACGCTCAACTTTGGTGTCGTAAGTGAGGAAATTGTGGTTCTTCAGAGTAAGATACTCAAGAAGACGTTTGAATCCATCCAAGGTTTCTGCATGCAAACGGCATTCACGTCGTCTGGAAATTTGAAGGGAATATTTCACACCTTCAACAAATGTTAAGATTTCCTTGCGAAAAGCATGGAAATCCGAAATTGTCACCACAATAGGGGGAACTTTTTCCTTTCTCAATCGAGAAAGTTTTTTCAAATTTTGATTAGATGATGGATCACTCTCATCATCTGTGAGCATATCAAATTGATTACTCACATTAATTTGATTTGCAGGCGAATCAATAGATTGCCCTTTTCGTTTGCGCTTATTTGCCATAGTGGCAGAGTAATTTGCTCCAAATCGACGACCAAGCAGATAGAATTCCAATTTCCAAGCCGGGTTACCCGAAGGGCCTAACAAGGATCGAAAAGGAATAAGAGGAAATCTAAAAATTGTAGATATTATTTAGCACTGAAAAGTGCTGTTTAAGATTTGTTGTAGCGTTAGGTAGCAATAGAACTTCCTTCAGCAAATAGAAAATAGAGCCGCACGGCATGAGAGCACAATGCAGACTTTAAAAAAAAAAGTTTTTTGGGTGTAACCCACAAACATTGCCTATGGCTCAGTAAAGCTAACGCGATTGAGCCGTACAAATAAACAAACTGGTTAAAAAAAACTTAGCTGGAAATTTATTGACGCTCTGGGGCTAAAACCTTAAGAAGAAAGTTTGATGATAAATTAACGTAACAAAACATCTCAATACCGACCCAACAAACAATGCATGTTGTATAACAGCGTATTCGATCGTTAATTAGTTTCTTAAGCTAAAAAAATAGCCTATTCAGCTTTTAATCAACTCAAATTGTTTGTTGAGGACGTATTCTATCGTCACATTTAAACAGAAAAATCATGTCTCTTATTGGTAGAATGAATTTCTATTGCCTTTCCGTTAAGCTTTTAAAATAAAAATAGCTGTGATCACATTGAAACCCTTTCTAATAATAGCAACATGCCTGCTAATCAAATATTGATTATGGCTGTGATGTATGTAACAGTTCATTCTACGTGTGACCGACTATCAACACTTTCATCTGAAGACTCTCCTAAGCAATCCGACTACTGAAAATATGGTTGTGTTATGTGTATCATCTCTTAAACTACATGAACTTGTGTAGAGTGGATATAAGAAATCTTCAAATTATACGCACATGAGGTACAACAACCAGTAGAAAGGAGTAAACCTTCAACAAAGTAACCATTGAATCGTACGAGACTGCAGCGATGTTGCTTGCAAGATACAAGGATAAACTCTCACAAAACCATATCCAGAGCTGACACTTCCTTCATCGATCGCTCCGTTCCCCGTGAGTGTACTTATGGCGCTCAAGCGCTCAAGGCAATCGATTTTCGACGATCGTTTGCTTTAGCACGAATACCTAGCTCGGCACTCACCCACACTTTGGACTGCAGTTTCACACGTGCAACATGTATGTCATCACTGAAATCGCATGTGCGCTTATGTTGCTATCACAATACACTGGCAATGCGCGTCGTCGAATGCACCACCATCAGAAAACGGAACGATGCGAAGTGGTGATTACTTCAGCGCGAATACGCCTCCAAAACACTCTTCGAAACGTCGTTCGTCCCGCATGGTGAGCTAGTGTTGGTGAAGATAACTTATAAACACTGTTGCTGTTGCCTCACTATTTTGATGGGTCGGTTGGTAGGTTGAACATTTTCCTCTCGTTTTCGTATGAGGTAGTCGATAGTAGTCAAACTATATCATTAAGAAGCTTGTGTTACCATTTTCCTAAACGCAGTAGGTATTTACAACTTAGCCAAATTCGGGGAAACGGAAGAAGTGACGAGCACTCGATCCTCAGTAAGCGTGCGCCCTCCAACAAGTGTTCTTATTCATTTCTGGGATTGCATTCCGTGGCAATCGAGTCATCATTATCTAGTCTGGTAAGTGTTGTGTCACGCGTGTAGCTTTCCTTAATGTCTGCTTATGCGTTTCAATTAAGTGCAGCACCACTCCCTAGAGGGGTAGTGAGCTTTTTTTTAAAGACTGTCCATCCGCTACCAATCGATGTTTGAATAACGAAAGCAGAGCACGGTATCAATTTAACTAGCCTTGACTGGACCGTCTGCCGTGTCGCAGCAGATGTGTGAATTTCGGAAGATTTTGAGTCATCTTTATTATTGCGCGCTTACTTGTGTGTGGGAGATTCATCACGCGTTGACATCGCACTGAGAAAAATGAAATCAGTCATGATTTGAATGAGGCACCTTCTTAGTTCTAAAATTTGATCACCAGAGAAAAGGTGTTTCAAAAAGTGTAATGCATACGTGAGAATATCGATTTTCTAGTTTTGCTTACTCATACAACCTGTAACTAAATGTGAGCATAGAATGGTTATAAACGAATACTGTTGGTTGTTTGTTTTTCCATGGTCCTTATTTGGTGTTGTTCTTGTGTTCTTTTCAGTGACATCCTCCATCCAAAAACGGCACAACATGACCGACTTCTCGCAGACAGCGACCGTCACTCAGACGACTACGGTGACCCAACCGTACATCCGGTACGATCCGGAATATATCAAAACCATTCCGGCCATTATCAAGATCGTCTGCATCGTGCTGAATTTGATCGGGTTCATATGCATCGAAGTGTCATACTTTAGTCATCACTCGCGGGGATCATTCTTCAACACGGTAGCGATGATGGGATTCTGGTTCACCGGTATCATGCTGGTCTTCTACCTGTTTCACGTGTGCGAAAAGTTTCACAAGATACCGTGGCTAAAAATAGAAATGTACTTTTGTGCAGCATGGGCCCTGTTGTACATGTTGGCCTCGTCGCTGGCTGCGGCTACCATCGTTGAGGCGTTCCAGGCGGCAGCGGTAAGAATATTTTTTTGACGAATGTATTGACACTTATTCTCTTAAAGGCTTACGATTAACTGGTCCGAGTATTCGTGATATAAGAATTTGTGGAAAATAGCAATATTTCACGACTGGCAGAAGTCTGCCCACGTTCTTCGAACTTTTAAGAAGGTTTTTCCTCTTATCAGAAGTTTACAGATCATAGAGGAATGTCAACCTCTCTCTCATCCTCAGCTGTTCGAGTGTGATAAAAGATCTACATTAACAATGAGGAATTTATTATAAGGACATCTCCGTGTGAGTTACAGTTTCAGGTGCCTTCTTTATATCAGTTATATTTTATCCCGTGAGCTAAAATCTAACTAAAAACTATCTTCAGCAGAAGTTACAAATCGTCTTATAAACCTACAACGGACCTCGTGTGTGATATCAGAATGGAAAGAATATTCAAATCGGAAAATAGTCTTTTAATTCGATTCCGGAGAAACCACTACAACGACAAAGCAGAACATAGCTTGGATTAATGGTGTTGTAAATTTGAACGCAAATACAAAAACGCTGAACTTCGAATACAAATTTTGACATGGAATTGCTGAAAATGCCTTCGTTGAAGAGCCAGATGCATTTTGTAACTTCTATATATAGTATATACTGCTGACGATGTCCTTTATCGTCCTATGTATGCCTAGTCCAGAACACCAGTGCAAGCATTTTAAACTAGGTGATGATACAATAGACAAATCCAAGTTGAAAAAAGAAGAAGACACCGTGTGGTGATAAATCTGACAGCTCCCATATTAAAGTATAGGACGAACATTTTAAAATGCTTCTAAAAAATTCAAATG
Organism: Aedes koreicus; assembly: GCA_024533555.2. Lineage (NCBI taxonomy): Eukaryota > Metazoa > Arthropoda > Insecta > Diptera > Culicidae > Aedes > Aedes koreicus. Next base: position 59,009 of record JAHHFK020003195.1, on the reverse strand, counting down.
AAATTTTAATTAAAAGCGGTTTGTTGTATGATGGATAAAACATCCAAAACTGCACAATAGGGGCATTATTTTTATTTCATTTTTATTTTGCTGAAAATGTCCTTATTGAGTAGTTTTGGTTGTTTCATTTATCATAATTACAACAAACTGCTTTTGATTAGAATTTCATTTGAATTTTTTAGAAGCATTTTAAAATGTAGATGACGAACTACCCCCAGGAGGTTAAAAGTCACCCTAATAAAGACACACACAAAAAAATAAAATGTTCATCCTATGCTTTAAGATGGGAGCTGTCAGATTTATCATCACTCGATGTCTTCCTCTTTTCAACATGGATTCGTCCACACGAGACATGCGAATGTTTTATTGCAGTGTTTCAAAACAACATGTTTTGTTGAGTTTAGCTATATAAAGGCTATCAAAAAAAATATTTCTAGCATTTTGTTAGACTGAATAAAATTTGAATGTTGTTATATCAAGATCATCCGAATCTATCCCAACGTCACCCGATCTTTGGAAAAGATTTTAAATCTTTTAAAGATTTTAGATTGACCGACCCCTTAGCTATAGATCATTGCACGATGGCGTCATCAATGCATTTCTGACAGTTTGGGGAGCTTGTTTACGCGGACTTAGAAAAAAATCGGTCAGATCGGTTTGAGTTTTTGTGCTCTAATTTTTTAACCATTGAAGTAAAATAACCGGAAAACATTCACCAGTGCTAAGCTTTGCACCATGTTCTGAAACGAGTCGTATAAAATCCGGAAATAAGACAATGTAAAATTTTGCTTCTTCGGTTTAGATTCTAACACCTTGTAAACAAGCTCCCTGAACTGTCAAAAAAGTGAGGTTAATACATTCCGTGCAATGATCTATTATTAATGAATCCATGTAGGAGAAAGGACACAAAGTGATGTTTTTGATGTCTCACAAAAGTAAGGTATAGGACAGAAATTTTAAAATACTTCTAAAAAAATCGGAACAAAATTTAAGTAAATATCAAAAGAAATTTAGATGTTCGATGTGAGAAAAATTTAGAACTTCGCAAAAGGGGCATTTTTTTGAAGCAACTTAAAATTTTCGTTATAAACTTTTAAAACTTTTTCATTAGGGCCTAACTGACAAACGTAAACAATGGCTTTTTCCGTGAATTTCTCGTCATTGGAAACACCCCTAATCAATCCACTGCGCTCGTTTTGAAGAGGAAGAGTTTATCTATCCGATAAAATTGGAGGCTTACATGAGTAGCTTCTGTGCCACGAGAAATTTAAGGAAGAAGCCATTGTTTACGTTTGTCAGTTAGGCCCTAATGAAAAAGTTTTGTCGATATATCTTACTGCTTGAGGCGTCAAAAACAGCATAATTTTGTTTTAACTTATTCAGAATTGAACATTAATTGTCAAAATCCATAACCAATCGAGCAGTTCTGTAAGATAGCAGTATTGCTATCCTGCTCATTCTTCTGAACATTATGAGCATTATTTATAGCTATTCTGATGGTAGAACGGATCAGGTGTAGGCGATTGGGCTCAGGCTCATTGAGATGTTCTGAAATGCGGACAACCCAACAAACATCGGTGTTGAATTAGAGCTTGTTCAAGCAAATTTGGAGAAGCTATTCAGCTGTTTCTTCTAGAATAGCCGAATAGCTTCTCCAAATTTGTTTGAACAAGCTCTAATTCAACACCGATGTTTGTTGGGAAGAGAAGAGGATTTTTGATTATGTCCAGGGTATCCTGCAAAAAAAAGGAGGGCGATGCAAGAAGATGTAATTAGATACAAGAGATTAAGATTGAATCGCTAGCATGAGATTATTTACCCATTTAAAATTGAGATTTAGATGTGTCACGATACCCACGGTGTAGGGCCATGAGGCCGAATGGATCATTACTCTAAATTGGTCGTTAGCCAAAACTCTTTAAGCCGAATGGGTCCTTAGGTCGAATTTTGAAAAGTGGTAGATTGAACTTAATATTAGATTAAATCTTTGCGCCTTGAAACTAATAAACTGTCATGGGAGATCATTCCTTCGTTAAAACATGAGCAGTTCTTTCTAATTTGAAAACATGCAATCTGCTAACATGTCATGTGGAAGATTGAGCTAATAATTTTTGAAATCTTCCGGAGATGAAAGCAATGAACTTTTATGGGTGATTTTTACTTCATTCAATCAAAAGCATTTCTATTTAATTTCATATTTCGGAATCTACTAACATGTGTTGTCGAAGATAGAACTGAATAATTATTGAAATTTTCGTGACATGAAATTAAAGAACTGTCGGATTATATTTTTCTTATGAGCAGTTTTTTTGACGTAGGATTACGTCATTGTTTTCAATACAGGGGTGCACGTTACAATTTAGAGCGTCACGAAATATGCTTAGGGTTTGAACGTTAATAACTAATTCCTTTCATGACCGATTTTCAAAATCTTTTTATATTGAAATTCATTGATTTTCAACATTAAGCTATTGAAAATAACGTAAATACAAGGTGATGTCTTAAAATGTCGATTTTTCAGAGTAAATTTACTAAATGCACAGTATAATCCTAACAAAGACTTCATATTTAAGTCAGGAACGTCTCCTAGGCAGCAATTAATGATATATAACGAGTACACCTTCGCATTTTGATTTAGTTTTTCGGCAGTCGTGGAGCAGTGCAGACGTAGCTGGGTAGCTCAGTGGTTATCCGTTCTGCCTACTGAGCAGATGTTCGGGAGTTCTATCCCAGGCCCGTCCCCTTCCTTGCCATTTGTCACTTACCTCTGTCTATCACCACTAGATTTAAAATAAAAGCAGTCTACTGCGCTTTCATTGATCGCATCACTTACCACTGTGAATCCATGATCTAAAAATAACCTGCCTCACTAATACAAAACTATCCTTATCTTGACAATTATGGAGACGTAGAGGTAAACACGGTCTCTAACCAATGATTGTCAAACTAATCCTTCCCCCCTCCCCGAAGACCGTGAGGACGTGGCCGGCGCCGGTACTGATCTATACAATATACTAGTGAACTTGTACATTGAAGATGTAAAGCTACTCCCAAGCTCCATCTATGTGGTTCTCTGTTCAATTACACTGTTTATGTTCAGTAACTGAGTAGCAACTACGAAACACATGGTCTTTTTTAAATAAAAAATAAAAAATAATAAAGTCGTGGAGCTGTGCAGAGCAAGATCTGCTGTAGGAATGCATTTGGCGGCAGCAAGTACCCTAGGCGTTGGTGCAGTTGGCTGTGAATGCTGATAAATTCCCTGACGCGTGCGCCCCAGTGAGCTCACTAGCGTGGACTCTTCTGCTAATATACAGCAGTGATTGCAAATTCGCTTTGGTGCTACATAACAAAGGAAGAAAGAAGAATGTTCCATCCCGCTTCCTTTTTTCGGACGTTTTCTAAAACTCCGACGAAGTATTCATTATCAACCGCACCAGCAAATCACAGAGAGAGCACTGGCACGTTCTCGCCCAAGTATACGGCAACGATCGCAGGCGAGGGCATGTGGGCGAAGACAGATGAGAGCGGTCGTTTAAAAGAGAGAGTGATTCACTGTGAAGGTACAAATCTCACGCGCTGGCGTAACATTAGTGCGAAATGCCATCTCTGGACTATGTGTACAGATCTATAGTATAGAGGGTAGGTTGAGTTCGTTGTAGTTCCTAGTTGTGCATAGCGGATTAGTTGCTGGCGGTATATAATAAATATTTCATAAGATGATTCAATATTGAACATAACCAATAACTAAATAACTTGTTTGAGGTTAACTTTTTTGCAATCGCTGCCCGCTGTTTGCTGGCATGAGATGATTTCCCTATCACAGTCATCATTCTCTTATAACTAGTGGTTTAATGCTGGTAATGTTCTCTTCAAATTCTAATCAGTGCTTCAAATTGTTTCTTACGTTCTAGTGCCTTGGATAGAGGCCCTAGTGCCTTGGATAGAGTCCCTTCCTAGTCGATAGGAATCAAATAATTTTGAGAAAGTCTAACTGAAATGTCAATTTTGAGAAAGTCTAACTGAAATGTCGCAGCATATGTCGAACGGAATGGATTTAAACAGCATATGGCGTAGCTTTTCGACTGATATAGAGTATCTTGATATATGTCATATTTCATACATATTATTTCCAGTGAAAGCAAGATGTATGAATGTAGATATCAAGACAGGCTATATCAATTAGATTTAGAACGAATCCAATTTCGGCCCTTCTTTAAACAATCAAGCAATCTATATTGCACATAGGGTACGGGACGGGTTTTAAGCAGTTTAGTCAGCACCTGAGACATTTGATGAAGCTGTATGTAATCTATAATTAGAACTGCCAATGGTCTATCGGAACATACCTTCAGCAATGAGCATTAGGTTCAGAAAATGTCCTAGCCATGGAATAAAGTTCCCAATTGCAGGGACTTCTTAATCGCGTGCGAATTGCTTTCCGATTAAAACAATGTTTTCTTCAGCACCTCAATCTGTACATAAACTAACAATATTGTATGAGTGCGATTCTGTGCATGTGTGCGAAGGCGAGATTAAATAGGCCAGTTCACGATTTGCTGCAAACGTCAATTTCCTCAACCCGCTCCTTCGTTTTACCCATCCGCTCTCGAAAGCAATCAACCAAAACATGTCGATTGCTACGATCACAAACTCGTCTACTAGCAGGTTATGAGACAGACCTGAACGAACAAACTTTTAGTTTGTCATTGATCTTTAGATTGGCAATGTGTATTTCTTGTTTCATTTACTATCACGCAAATGTTAGCCAAAGCGACTGTGACGACAAACGGGATGCTTCGTTTAAAAACAATATCCATGGTTAACAAAGAAGAGACGAAACATTGGCTCTCTCAAAAGCAACAGTGATGCTATGCCGCTCAACAGCGAAGCATTATTTATCGTTGGGTACTATTGGACAGCTCCAAAACATATTTTTTTATTGCAAATGATAGTGCCAGATGAAGGACAATATAATCATAAGCATAGATCAACCTCCAATGACTGGAAGAAACATGAAATAAATAGCGATTTCAGATTATCTAAATATTTCATAAATTTAACTAAATGTTCAACATCACATTCTGGCAACAAGCCTAGTTGTGAGAGATAGCTGATGAAGACATGCTCTCCGGTACACGCGATTAAATGCAAAATACACAAAGGCAACATTTGAGCGAACTTCTTCAGCAGGTAAGAAACTGATGGTTTCTAGATGATGTATTTTAAATCTTCAAAATGACAGTAATAAATTGGTAATCAATCATATTCATATGATTCGAATCATTGGCCCAATAGATAAAGCTTATGATCGTTTCATTAAAAGTGAAATAATTTGGAAAATGTATGAGTTATAGACCTATTTCCTAACAACTGATTAAAATAGTGACCCCTGATTAAGCCGTTCCCTACCCTTTTTGCGGCTCAACAGAGGGTTTGAGGTCGAATGAAATGAACTCCTACAATTCTCTTCCTTTAAGATTCCTGATAGAATAAATAAATTCAAAATTAAAACTTCATTCTTGGGAAACTCTAAAGTGGCGACGAGCATAAAATAAGTGTAGTTTTTTTTTTTTTTTTTGAAGACTAATTGTTCCGCTTTAATAGTTTCCACTTTTGGTTTTCTTCGGTACTCGGGAATAAAAAACACTTGTTGCTAGTCAGCAATCGTAATAGATCGCACTTTCGTTTATTTCTGTTTTTATAGGCAAACAGTATAACACTTTTCAGAGCTGCTAAAAATGATAGCTTCGGTATGATAGCTTCGGTACTCCTCAATATGAATTATACACAACATAATTTGAATTGCAGCAAATTGCTGCCATAAATTATTTAACAAAGTTGGCTTAAGTCATAAACTACTCCATAACGAACTTTTGTCGCATTCTTCGCTTTGTCAATTTGACTTAAGTGCTTCTCTATGCTCCGCACCGACCTATCCAGCCGATTCATTTTGGCGTAAGCAACGTGTCGAAACAAGGTCCTCCCTTAGCTCAGTCGGTAAAGGCGCGGCTACAAAGCAACACCATGCTGGAGGTTTTCTTTAAGGAAAATTTCTCGACTCCCTGGGCATATAGCGTATGATTGTACTTGCCACACAATCATACTAATGCAAAAATGGTACTTGGCATCGAAAGCTCTCAATTAATAACTGTGGAAGTGCATTTAAATAGAACACTAAGTTGAGAGCAAGCAATAAGCTAGTTGTGAAAGCAATAAGCTTGAAATGCTAAAGAAGAAGAAGAACATGTCGAAACAGACTTGACGAATGCGATATATTATTTTGCGACATGACGTAACGCACCCGGCGGATGTAACGTGATAACTTTCCGAACGACTTATAATGAGGTAGTATTTTCCCTAGCTTAATTTAAAAGCCTTTAAATTTAATTTATCGAATAAATCGATTTGGACTAAATGGAAATCTTTGTTGATGTTAAGCTAAACCTTGCTAAACTTGGTTGGTTCCACATATTTGCTTAGAATATTATAGCTTGGTTCAAAAATAGGAATTGATTTCCAAAACTTCTACATTGATTTTCTTAATGATAGCAAATATTACTTCCGACCTTTTGAATATTTGCTCTAGAATTGTTCCGCTTTAGTGGTTTTCACTTTTGGGTTTCTTTGGTACTCGGGAATAAAAAAACACTTGTTGCTAGTCCAAAATCGTAATAGATCGCACTTTCGTTTATTTACGTTTTTATAAGCAAACAGTAAAATACTTTTCAGAGCTATCGATCAGCTGTCTTTGTTTATATATACTTGCGTCTCAACAGATAGTTTGGACTTTGAGGTCGAATGAAATGAACTCCTACAGTAAGTTGGCCTTATTAGAAAAATGGAATCATTTTTACAGTGTTGACCATTAACAAAAACATCTAAACTGTAGATGTTAATCTTTAGCGGCCTTACAGTTTGAAAATATCGTGCTCAACGCTAGATTTGGCTTAAAAATGTAAATTGTAGCGAAATGTAAATTTAAGTGAAAAATGGCATTAGCGACAACTTCGTTATCATCTCTTACATTAACTTGAAACTAAACCCGCTTGATTGACAACCTTCTTTCTTTGCAGTTTTTCGGTTACTGTGCCATGATAGCGTATGGGTACGACGCGTTCCTCAAGTACAAAGCCGTCAGCAATGGTGAAATTGCTCAGGGATCACGAACCTTTCAACAGCAGCAGCAACAGCAATCCGTTTCCACAGTGACGTCCTACTGAAATATTTTAAGCTGATAGATCACACAATACACATTATTTGAGTTTGAGTGTTCGTGTTTTCCAAAAAAAAATCGCTTTCCGTACTAGCAGAAAAATTCTGCATCGCTACCGTACCACTGTATCTACACCGTGTAAGTTCAATAAAAATGCGAAAATTCTCCTTTGATTGTTGAAAAATGATGGAACCATTTTAAAATTTGTACAACGTCTAGTCGCATGTGTAACGGTACTACTCCGGTTCATAACCTTGTATAGAGTAACCCAAGTTAAACGGTTGTCAAAAAATAAACCTCTAGCAAAAGCTTCTGAATACAAAAACGCTACTGAGATAAGCATCTAGGATGAGTAGCACAATATATATTATCAACAATTTTGGAGTCTTTTCCCGTTGTTATTGTGCTTTTACCCCTTTTATTTCGCTACCGTTTGACTAGAAAATGTAAAATTTCTTCTGTAAGGAGATTATTTTGTAACCTTTCTTTTGAAAACTAATCTCAAAGAAAGCGAATCTCTGCCGATAGTTCAATCAGATTTCTTCGAAAAGGTATTGATGCACCGTAGTTAAGCTAACTCAAAGTATGTTATTTTATTTGTTAAGTTAATTTGTACAGTTTTGTTTTCGTATGTTAGATAATTTTCGTATTCGTCATATTGCAATCTTATCTGCCTCAAGAACAATTGTATATCGGCAACATACCACGGCTTTTAGATAAAAAAAAAAAGAACTACATGTGGTCCAAAATATATGTAAACGATGCCTAATGTGTATTCTGACAGAACAGTCACCAAATAATATACAGAACTGTATTACATCCGTCTCAAAGTCCTTAGATATTTCACCGAAGTACTGTAGTGGTTTGCTATATGTATAAACAAAACAAATCAAGGAAATAAATTATTTACACTTAAAACCTTAATTTAATTTGTATTTGTATTTAATCATGGATAAAATCATGGATCACTAATGTACTAGAAAACTGCTACCAAGTACTGCCCGGGTGCAAAGTGTACTAGTATGTTTTTATATTATTTGCAAGACTTGTTTGAGTGTGCATGTGAGCTATACCATCAATTAATAGGAAACTAGCGATTTAAAATTGACTCACTGCTTTAGATTGGTCCAGATTGGTCCCAAGTACACTATAGAGTACCTTCAGGGGCTGGATAGTCATGAAGAAAATGGATATAGCTTTTTGCTCAGGAGGTACCAGCTCATCGGTCCCAAACATAATTGGGATTGGTGAAATTCATTAATAACCTTATGATTCTTAGCCTAAAGAAATCAAATGTTGCTGTAAAGAAACTCATATGTACTGTACGTGATCCATAATTGCCTTATGAATTCAGGATTTTGAAAATATATTTAGTATCATAATGCAAAACTTCTGAACTCTAACAGTCTAGTTGCCTAAGTGAACAACCCTTCAAATATTCTGTCAAAATTATGCAGCGAATCAAAACAAAAACAAAGATTCTAGTACCGAAAAGCACAAGAATGTATTACAAGCAACAATCAATAGGAAACTAGCGATTTAAAATTGGCTCAGAACCCCTTGGTCCCAAGTGCACCTTGCACTTTCTGACCATTTCAGGGGCCTGGCAACCCCATTTACTAGCGTTTGACAGTATGCAACAAATCACGGGCCATATTTGAATAATGCTTTGTTCATACTACAGAGTTGTAACATAATACAAGGCTATCTTGATGACATTTTCCTTGTTGATAGTTTTCAAAACACCCTTGTATTATGTTACAAGTCTGTAATCTGAACAAAGCATAAGGCCCATCTGAGGATTATTACTATGCACTGTAACCGGCCAGTACCCATTAATGGGTAAATATGTACCCATTTATCGATAGTATATGAAACTGTCAAAAATGGGTACTTTTAAAATCAAAATAATGCATACTAAAGACCCATATTTTATTTTCAATGAGAGACCAAAAGATGGGTATTTTTCTACCCATTAATGGGTAAAAAATATCTTAGCATTTTCCTGGCTCGCTTTGTATATTTGAAAGTGCGCTGTTCGAAAAATAAAAAGAAAAACTTCGCGGAATCCATTCCACGAAAACGCGAAGAATATGGAAGAACTGGAGGTTAAACTGGATAGCGAAAGCTCCCAAAAACTAAGAGGTACGTTAATAATTTAATATAATAATATAATATGCTTCAATTTCATCATTAGAATCGTACTTCCGAGTATGTGTCACTTCCGGGGCTTAAAATCCAAGCTTTCATCAAGTTGACGTCAAAATTATTCAAATCTTATCAGATATATTCCACAGAAGTCTTCAGGAAATGTTTCGGCGATGTAGGAATCTCTCTGGATGATAACGATGTGATGACCGCTTCAATGGACCACTTGAACGTCACCGGAATATTTGCCGGTGTGAAAACTCCCGAATGAAACTTAACATACCTGATAGGTAAAAGGCTTGAGGCTAAAGGGTTTTCAAAATACAAATACACAGTCAGTTATTGCGATCTATTATGTTTATTCTAATGCTTATTATTCAATATCACAACTAAAAACAAATCACGAAAAATGGGTATTTCATACCCATTTCGCAAATATCAAACATTTCGAAAAATGGGTATTTCATACTAAATGTACCCATTTTTTGATAGTATATGTAGCTGTCAGAAAATGGGTACTTTTAAAATTAATATAATGCATGCTAATTACCCATTTTTTATTTTCAATGAGAGACCAAAAGATGGGTATTTTTCTACCCATTAATGGGTATAAAATATCTTAGCATTCTCCTGGCTCGCTTTGTATAGTAGAAAGTGCGCTGTTCGAAAAACAAAAAATAAACTTCGCGTCGGAATTCAGTCTACGAAAACGTAGTATATGGAGGAACTGAAGGCTAAATTGGATAGCAAAAACTTCCAAAAACTGAGAGGTACACACTTAGAAAATTTTACAGTATTCGATATTTTTTTGCGAACTTTCAACAGCTGAACGTTCGGTAATCCGATTTACCGGATTTCGGTGAAATTTTACAGTATTCCGGTAAAAAAATTACCGGAACTTGTCAAATTTTACCGAAATCCGTTAAATCAGATTACCGAACATTCAGCTGTTGAAAGTTCGGTAAAAAATTACCGAATACTGTAAAATTTTCTTAGTGTGTACGTTAATAATTCAATATAATAACATAAAAGTAACAAATCTTAAAAATTACTTTCCATGTAAATTACTTGTACATCTCACCAGATGAGGGATTCGAAAAGCTTCTAAGGAGAAGTCTCTTGACATAGAGCAGGATTTGGCAGCTCCAATAATTCAATGGATCGTTAACATATATATAAGATTTTCTTTTTTTTTAAATTCATTGACTTTTACATTTCTAGGATACCGAATACCGGATACTGCGCTGGAGATTGACTAAAAGGTTGTCGTTACGAATAAATGCACAAATGCAAATACAAATAAACTCATTGAGATCTATTATGTTTGTGATAATGCTCGTTATTCAATATCACAATTAAAAACTAATACTCGTTAGCCTACACGGTTGTTTGCGAAAACCCATTAATGGGTAAAAAAAATACCCATTTTCAAATAGCATTCCCATCTGTCATAAAATGGGGGAATTTCTCAATCATACAATGGGTAAAAACATACCCATTAGAGGAAACCTCTTACAATAAAAAAACGGGTATATTTTTACACATTAATGGGTGAAAAAATAGTTCAAAAACCAAGTGTATCCGGTGCATCGTTGCTGGAAAGCGCAGATTATTTCAGTTTTATAATATTATAAAAACTAAAATAATATTTAAACTATACACTCTCAGAACAACGCAAGTAAGACAAATGATATTTTTTTTAAATAAGTAATCTAATGCTTCAGAGTTATGCTTCCAGATCGTCGATAGTAAAAACTTGCGTTTATAATCGCTTTGTGCGCACGGAACATGGAGGAACCTAGAAAGAAGTTGGACGCAGAAATATTGATTTATTGATGGATTCATCGTTTCCATAGCTATACCAGGAAAGGCACGAATAAAAATAAAGTATGAGTATTTTATGTTTAATTTTTTAACATTTATTGATTAAGACCATGAATAGTATTGAATCTACAATCTACTGCTAAACTGCTGAATAATCTATTTTCAAAATGGGTAATTTTTTAACCCATTTTGGGGAAACCTGGCTTCTTTGAAATGGGTGAATAAATACCCATTTTATGACATAAACTGCTTTTACCCATTAATGGGTAAATAGAGTTTACCCTTTAAATGGGGAGAGGCACTTCTAGCGAATATGGGTGTTTTTTCACCCATAAATGGGTTTTCCCACCCCCCCGTGACCTACAAGCTCTTTACCCCATTAATGCTCTGAAAAATTTCATCGTTGTACCGACAATTAAATCATGGTCAGGATGACTATCGCATATAATGGTTTCAATAACCATGAAAATGGTCGAATTCACCACGTTCATGGCATTTTTGACTATGATCATGGTAACAAGGACTATTCCGACATTATGGAAAATGTTGCATCAACTATTTTTAATGGTAGATTTGACCTTGATCATAGTCGGTTCAAAATCACTATACTGCAATAGTCATCCTAATCCCCAATAATGGTAAAATTGACTATCAAATTCCTCTCTGTGCATACCGACAATTAAATCATGGTCCGGATCACTATCGCATATAATGGTTACAATAACCATGACAATGGTAGAATTCACCACGTTCATGGTAATTTTGACTATGACCATGGTAACAAGGACTATTCCGACATTATAGAAAATGTTGGGTCAACTATTTTTAATGGTCGTTTTGACCATGATCATAGCCGGTTCAAAATCAATATACTGCAATAGTCAACCTAACCCCCAGTAATGGTAAAATTGACTATCAAATTTGTCTCTGTGTGATACAACCAATATTAGCGAGGCAATGCGGAACTGTGCTGTAGTTTTGACATTATTTTGTTCACTTCAAACGAGCGTGTATTAAAAAAAAACATAGAATATTGAGTTAACGGCAATGTCGACTGCTATTTAGATTACCTGTCATCCGTCATTGGACCTGGACCCTCATTTTCTATCACAACATATTTTTCTCACCAATTTTGCCTAGTTTTTTTACAAACCATTGAAAATGGCACTTCTCAACAAATTGGTCTTGTTCACCGGATTCGTCTCGTTATTGCATGCTGCATATTCTGCAGCCCAACGTATGTATTGTTCTATTTTCCATAAACAAACTAGAATTCTTGTGATATATATCTTCCCATTTTAGATCGAGCTTATCTAAGAATCACGGATCAGGAATTTACGAACCTTCCTGTTGATGTAAATATAATGCAGTTATTGTTAAATGAAGTAGAAACCAACGCCACCTTCTATTGCAGATCATTTTTCAAGCGATTCTCAGTCTGGTGTTGATTATCTACAACATCCTGCAAGTGGTGGGTGATTTCAAAGAAATTCGGGCCGCTGTGGATCTGCAAGCCAAATCGTGGGAAACCCTTGGAAACATTCCATCGTTCTACACGTTCAATCATCGTGGCAAAGCACTTTTTCCGCTTTACGAGCAGCCAAATCCTGAATCGATGGATCGCTCCGATCTGAGTGCCGCAGAGTGATAGTCGAATGATGGTGTATTAAATTATTATGCTTATAACTTGTGGAGTGTAAATGTTTTAGTTGTAAGTTATCTGCTCTGCAACGATAAACTAAATAATAAATTAATATATTCTTGACGTGAAACTTGATTAATTTGGGCTGATATTCTGATTACCAAATCCATGAAGCAGTGAGAAGATATTACCGGTATTATATTTTATTTGCTAAGGGGTGCTATTAACTATTCAGAACAGAGAGTGGTAGCAAAAAAAATTAAACGGACATGGAATAGTTCGGTTGAATGAAAAGCCCATTCTACAAAATGCGTTTTTCTAAAAGTGAGAAATGTTCTTTCCAACCATAAGTAGAACACCATTGCCAGAAATTAATTTCGCTAGGAACAGTAAACAGTTTGTCCTAGTATATAGATCGAGATGAAATGAAAATCTCATACAAAATACGTGATTTTCCAACAGCGTGAAAAAAGCAAATTGTCCTCGCTAGAACTTCGCTCTAAGGATCGTGCAAAAATAAACGATCGCATCTTTTTTACTCGCCTTCACTTTGTTTCTGCGCGAAAAGTCGTCGTGTCTTTGAAGCGTATCAGCCAATGTTTCATTTGACCTGGAGTATAAACTGGAGGATTTAGTTCCGCATGATCTGTAAATTGCTGGAAGTAGAAACGAACAGTAGATGCATAATTTTTTTTTTCGCAGTCCATTTCGCTAGTGAAGTTTTGTTTTATTTTCACGAGGGTCGAATTAATGAAATTTCATCGACCTTTACATGTAACATGATACAAGGGTGTTAGAACGGTTGCTGTAAATGCACAGCCCAGTTAGCGGATGCTGTTCCGTAATTTTGCCGACATTTCATATGTAAAAAAATTTCCAGGGGGCTTTCGATCAGATTTCGGTGGGCTTATTTCCTCCCCCACAAAACAATTAAAAAATGTTGCACCCCCGTTAAAAAGCCCCCCCCTGCCAAACAATTGCTGTTTCAACATGGTATACCCCGTTCGCACTACAACCTATATCACGTGATATAGAGTATCTTGATATCATCATCTATACTTCTAGTTTTCACTGGAAATAAGGTTCCATGGCGTTCGAAATCAAGATACTCTTTATCACGTAATATCAGGGACCTGGCAACCCTATCCCATTGACTAGCGTTTGACAGTATGCAACATATTACGGGCTTTATATGAATAAGGCCCGTCTGAAGTTTGTTACTACGGGTAGGAACGCCAGCACTGTTTACAAACAATGCATCTTTTGACGCTTGGTTGTTAGAGATTTTGACTACAGGAAAATCGCTGTCCGCCAGGTCCCTGCGTAATATCCCACCAGTTTTAACGGGAAGGGGATTTAATTTTAATTTTTTTTTCCAAACTCTTGACCCAACAAAAAACAATCCCAAAAAAAAAAATGTTTTGGGTCTCGTTTTTCTCTCGAGGATTGTACACAATGGATACTTTTGCGTTCCGTGACATAAGTGACAACTTGAAAAAAGAAAAAGACACCGTGTGGTGATAAATCTGACAGCTCCTATGTTAATGTAAAGGACGAAACTTTTAAAATGCTTCTAGAAAATTCAAATGAAATTCTAATTAAAAGCGGTTTGTTGTATGATGTAAGAAAAATCCAAAACTACTCAATAAAGACATTTTCAGAAAAATAAAAATAAAATTAAAATAATGCCCCTATTGTGCAGTTTTGGATTTTTCTTACATCATACAACAAACCGCTTTTAATTAAAATTTCATTTGAATTTTCTAGAAGTATTTTAAAAATTTTCGTCCTATGCTTTAACATGGGAGCTGTCAGATTTATCACCACTCGGTGTCTTGTTCTTTTTCAAGTTGGATTCCTCTATACCCCCAAAAAAAAAAAAAACCCCCAAACTTACTTACGAAAAGAGTCTTGCTGTAAAAACAACCCTTTTACCCCCCCCTACCCTTTTTCAAAACACCCCTACAATTTCAGCCAAATTTACTACGTTCATGGTACAGCCACAGACAAACAGACGTAACACTCTAATTGATGCCCATCGTCCACCTAAAAAAACGGTTAATTTGAATACTAATAGTTGGCCAAGCCACCACTCGCAGCGCTCGCATCGACAATTTAGACATTTTCCTGCTGAATGATTTCCTTGCACTAGCATCGCTTGCAAGTGTGAGTATGTTTGGAAATGTTTTGTTTTTATTCGTCAAAACATGGGACGCAAATGTGAATTTTTATTTTGCTCTAATCGGGAAGGTAAAAACTGCGAAAAGTCCTTTGTTAGTTTTCCCCGTGACGTGGAAAGGTATGAAATTTATTGAGATTAATATTACTATTACATAGAATTTAATTTTGACATCAAGTAGATGCGCGTAGTGGGTCCCGGGCTAAAAATGTTGACAGTTTGGGATTAGGATAAAAGCATGATAGCAGCAGACATTTTTCTTCCATAAAAGCACTGCCGGACAGTGGGAGTTGGATTGTACACACACACACACACACACACACACACACACACACACACACACACACACACACACACACACACACACACACACACACACACACACACACACACACACACACACACACACACACACACAGCACACACACACACACACACACACACACACACACACACACACACACACACACACACACACACACACACAAGTAGATGCGCGTAGTGGGTGAAATGTTGACAGTCAAGGGAGCTTGTGGTGGAGTTTGATGGAGGTGGACAAAAGGCAGTCGAAAAGCGGAAACTATGCTCCGACCATTTCAACTCGACAGCTTATTAAAACTTTTACAAGCCCGAGAAAAGGTATGCAAAAAAGTAATTTAGTTGTTATCTATTATGAACATAGAATCATTGTTTAGGTTACGTGGCAATGTCATCCCGTCGCAACCTGCTGCTACGCAAATTATTCCTGAGATTCCTGGTGTACCATCCCACGAAACGGCAATTGAATTTCAAGACATCGAGTTCCTTGCCAAGTCCGTTCAATCATGAATTGACAAGGGATGTAACGGAGGAGCAAGCGCCTACTAATTTTCACTTTTCTACGAACCTGCTCCGCTTGCTTCATAACAAACGATTGACAGTCAAGCGAGCCTGAAGTAGTGTGTGTGTGTGTGTTTCATTGGCGCGCTCGTTCGCAGCTGTTGCGGCATACAAGACAATCAAACATGGTTGACACTGAAATGGGCAGAGCAGCCGTCAGATAGCGCTAGTGTTTTAACGTATCTAAATTTAAATTTTTAACAACGTATTGTAAGGCAATTTGTTTTTAGTGTTACGTCTGTTTGTCTGTGGTACAGCCTTCAACATTTGTGGTATATTTGACAGACCTCATGTTGATATCAACACCACCATGGTTGACTTCAATCGCAGGCATGGTAAAATCAAACGCATTTATAGTCAGGTGAAAATTTTTGGTGTTTGCGTTTAATTTAACCCTCGAAATGGTAGTCTCTACCTGGGGGTGCGACACATCTAAATCCAGATTCAAGATGATCGAAAAATCCCACGCTAGCGAATCAATCTTTGAAAAATCTTGTTTCAGCTTGTAAATCTTAATCCATCTACTTGCATCGTGCTGCATCTTTTAGCAGTAAATCTTTAAAATCTTCATCAAAATCTTTAAAATCTTCTTTCTATATACTAAGCGTGCGCACATCGCACAAAAGCATAACAAAAAAAATCCTGCATCTGAGATAGAGTCGCACCCCCTGGTTTCTACTGCGGGTTGTTTTTGCGTGTGTTGATACTGTAAAACCCCGTTCACATTACAACCTATATTACGTGATATAGAGTATCTTGATATCAAATGCCATGCACATTATTTCCAGTGAAAACTAGATGCATAGATGCTGATATCAAGATAGTCTATATCACGTAATATACGTTGTAGTGTGAACGGGGTGTAAAATTGACTATCAAACTTGTTTCTGTGTAGGCTTTAATCTTAAACCGATGATTCTGTATATCTGGCAACTCTGACCAGATCAGTTAATATCGTTAATGCCGACTAACGAAAAACAAAAACATCGAAAATTGTGCCGGGGAATCTTCATTTTTCGTTGACGTTTATCATTCGCGCACCGTGCATATGTCAAATCAAACGTCATTGGCCTGTGTTTTTGTTGTTATTTGTGATAAGATCATCAGTTCAAGCGATAAGTAGTAGAGCTGTGGCGCAAATTTTAAATAATGAATATTTATCTCAAAACATGGTGCCACATATTGTGATTTTATTTCCAATAACCTTTTTTAAACACAACATCTTTTTCAGTATGCCACGAAATCCATATGCGACCGTCATTTGCCGTATGATCGGTTCTTCTGAAGTTGCAACGGCACTGCGTCCGTTTTACTTTGCCGTTCATCCCGATCTTTTCGGACGCTATCCACAGGAACGGAAAGTCAATGAAGACTCACTTAAACTACTTAGCGCTCATCTGGAATCGTTGTTGACTCAGCGACGAATCCTCCACTCCACTCCAAGGATACTTCCCTTCTACGTGAGGGCCTCGAACCTACCGGAGCAGCGTGGAACGTTCAATCTAATAAAAGTGCCTTTGGAGCGTACGACAGACACGAAACTGGTACTCAAAAAAATTCTAGAGGCGTGTAGCCTTCCAACGGAGTTTGTTGACAGAATGTCATCAAATGGAAGTGGAAATTCGAATGGAAGCTTCAGGCAAACTTCTGGGGATTTTACCTACCGGAAAAGAGCAGGGAATGAGCATGAAAATGACGACCCTCCTTTTGAAACCGAATTCGACATATTCCAATTTCGAGTGAAAAAAGCTAAAGAAAATGAATCTTTAGCTCATTGGCTTCAAAAGCAAGTAGTCACGGCAAACGTAAGAACTAGGGCTCTGCAGGAGATGAAGGATGAAGTGGCGAAATTAAAAGAATCGATGATTCAAACTATAGGAGTCAAGGATATTGAATATGACTGCGGCTGGAACGTGGAGCATTTTCGAGGTTGCCTTAAAAGTTTGGAAAGACTGATCGAATTACACCCAAGGGCAGTGGACGGTCTTAAAGACAGGGTTTTAGTATTTGCTTCGTTCACGGGAGTAAGTCTTGATGGCCATGTGATGTTGTACACTGGTGACGTTCAACGAAATTGGTTAGATGTATGTATTTGAAAGTTGTTTGATTGTAGCCGCTCATTGTCGAACTAAAAATCTTTCAGCTTCTTCAAAATATCGACAAACACGATGCATATCTCCAAAAACTTCCAGCATATGAATATGCGCTTTCTCAAGTTCTGCGAAACATTAGGATAGGCCGTCGCAAATTCATGCCGAAAGCACAGGCAATGGCATACGCTTCGCACCTTAGAAAGATAACGACCAGTTTGCTCGATTATCTTGGAAAGTCCAAATATCCCAAAAGTTGGCCAACTGATTTATCAAAGTTTGAAATAGTAGTCGAATCAGAAGCGGGACCTCTGATGGTAAGCCCCACAGGGCAGTTGATTGTTCCGGCTACATGCCCCGGATCGCTATTGGTTGATTTCCTTTCCAACCATTTGGAAGAGTCGTACGAGAAACAGCAATCATACAACCGCCACAAACACGTGGAGCGGGATCTTCACGCAAGATGTATCAAGCAATTTAGCCTATTATCGCTTAGTAAAGATGATTCTGTTACACCTGACCGAATGATTGAGTGTCTGGAGAAGCTCATAGCTACCAAAGGCCTAGAATTGAATGATATTCATCTCAACATAACGACGTACTATTCAGTACTAAATGATGGAACAGTTTGTATTCCTTGGGACTGGAAGTAGATAGCTGCAAAAGTTTCCTTGTTGAAATATTCAATTTACACACAGTCAAACTGAACCAATCCTTTCAAAGCTTTACTTTTATTTGCTCTTAGAGATTTTTCATATACCCTAATGTTTCCCAGTCAGTAGTATTGTAGGTTTTACGAATTTGGTAGTTCCTCCGTTGAAAACAATTGAAAATAAAACCTAGTTTATTTGCATGTGTTGGTCGTATAATATTATATTGCCATATATCACAAACTGATATACGCTCGAAGCGGTTACCGATGAGATATGATGAGTTTATGCTTCATTAACGTGAAGTGCTTGTGTCTCGTGCCACTACGCCCCTAATATCGCGCATTTCTGAAGAATTACATTTTACATCTTAATTATTAGGTCGAGCTTTAGTCAACCTCCACTACTAGATGGCAAGCACTCTACGTTTCTATGGGGCTGATAGTTAACTTAATTTAAATATATTGAATAAATTTTAAAAACCTCATAGGTTATTAGAATAAAATTGAATATTTTCAATATTTCGGTGGTGGTAAAGTCTCGTTTGACAACAAGGGTTATTGAGGCCGTTTCTTGGGATTGCCTTGAGCATGTTTTTTTTCTGTTACTGTTAAACAAATCAACTCCATCGCGAAGAACAACCGCCATCTGGTTTTTGGTTTTTAAGCGTCCAAGGTACTGCTAAATCAGTAACTGTAGCCCATTCTTTGATCATAATTTGGCGCTAGACATCAACGTCTCACAAAGTTTCCGTCACTCGTTTTGCACAATCCTACAAAAGTATATACAATATTGCAAACCTGTTTTCTACTATCGACATTCTGAATCCAGAGAATATCGAAGCCGCAGCTCAAACTTTCTCGAATGTCTTGCATACGTTATCGGCAGGTACGCTCCGACGGTAGATCACGATTACTCTGCGTCATATGAAATATATCAAAATAGCGGCGCTTAAGAGATTTACCAAATATCGTACAATTCCACTTAAAAACAAATACGTCAGACTCAACCATAAGTACAAACGAGCTAGCCAAAGGCATTTCTGCCGTTAACAGCAAAATATCCCACGTAAACTGAAGTTGTATCCAAAATGTTTTTGAATATATGTAAACGATTAGCGTAAAGAATCCAGGAAGATGGCCCATGACGTTTACCGGCATCGCTACAACCAGTCCCCACAAAAATTGCAAAATAACCCCACGAAATTTATTTGGGTGGGAATACCTCAAGGTAGCCATTTGGGATCGTTGATTTTTCTGTTTTATTTTAACAACGTGCATTTGGTGCTGAAAACCACACGACTATGCTACGTCACTTATTCAACGATTGATGCTTTCTCCAATTACAAGCTTTCGCTGATTGGTGTAACCGTATGATTGTTAACCCTGTAAAATGCTCGGTGATCTCTTTCCCATGGAATAAGGATCCGATATGCTTCAACTTCAAATATCATCTATCGGGTGTAGACATTGAACGAGTGAACCACGTGATGGATCTGTGTTATTTTAGATTCGCAGCTCACGTTCAAACAACACGTTCTCTATATCGTTGATAAGGCATCTCGGACGTTGGAATGCATTTTCAGGACCGCTAAAAAATGTAACGAGCATTTACTGCCTCAGATCACTATACTGCTCTGTCTTGATTTATCTTGGAGTACTTTGTTGAAGTTTGAAATCCAAACTATAATAATGGAGTCGAGAGAATCGTTTCAATGCAACGTAGGTTCATACGATTTACGCTCCGCAGGTTACCATGGAGAAACCCGTTCTGCCTACCCTGTTATGACAATAGATGTTTTGGTTCACCTGAAACCTTTATCTGTACGAAGGAACACGATTTGGACTATAACTATGGCTGACTCTCTGGAAGGTCCCATGTTGCGGAGCCTAGCACAATTGTAGTACAATTACAATTGAAGTAGCCAAGTCCCTTTTCCTACTTCAATCTCACTTTCCGTCCTTGTACAACCGTACTTCAATTCGACAAAGATTTTTCATTACCCAAGCAGCACACAATAATCAAAAATGGTTGCAGTGACTTTATTGTGACTTAACTGAGTCACAAAGCAGTCACCTCAACTGGTTTGCAACAAGTGTGCTACTAGGGTAGGGCCTAACTGACATATGTAAACAATGATTTAGGCTATGTACCTATTTGCGAATTAATTTTAATTTCACTTAAACTTAACAGATGGCAAATAGTCGATTAATCGATTAAAATCCCTTTGTTATAGATCGACAAACTTTCGATAAGGTGTCTGTCAAAATTTAGTTGCCGTTTGTCAGAAATAAAGGCCTAGCTACAATAGTGAGCGCCGCGCAACGGCACGGCAGCCCAAAATATTAAACTCACGTTCCCTCGTTTGTTGTGCTACAATGGGCACAAGCGGCAAGAGCGGCAATGTACTAAAATGCCGCAAATATTCAGATTGTTGAGTTAGTGCGGCAGCGTTTGCGCGGCAACTCGAATATTATAAGGTCGGTATCGTGTTCGAAAGAAATTTCTTTTTCTATCCCAAACCCATGTAAAATTCCGTTTACTGAAACGGAAAAGTACGGAATCGAAAAGAAATTTCTGCAGCAGTATCCACCTGAAAAGAACGAAAAATAAAATTGGAATTTGTAAGGTTTCCACGCAAACTAATGGGAGCTGTCACTTTTGCTTGCGGAAAAATATTCCGCTCGATTATTCCGTAAGTTAAGGAGACATTTCGTTCCATGTAGATCAATTGTCAAAATTCCGTAACCTCTCTACTTTTTAAGTCGATACTGGCCTATACTACGAACAGTTTTGGATTGGATAAAATCGAGTCGGCTCGTTCACGAGTAATATTTTAAAATGTTCACTGATTCTTGTGAAAACTGCGTATGGATGATGATTGCGATATTACTGAATAAAGTTAAATAACATAATAAAGATCCGTAAATCAGATTACTGAGTGTACCGAATTAAATCTACTGAGCGTTGGTATTAGATTAACGAGCTGGAAAATCGAAACTGACCGAGAAAACAAACTTGACGACTTTTTATGAAAAAGTATTCAAGATTTGAACAAAAAATGGGATTCAGAGAAATTTATAACGAAATAATCACAAAAAAAAAGGATTGTTTTTTATTATTCGACCGAAATTCCCCCATCGATGGTATCATACGCCAGTAGGTGGTAGATGAAAATCGCTCGAAAAATATTAAAATTAAATTTTATGTAACTAAATGAAAAGCCGTCGCTCCGTGTTTATTGACTTCTTAATAGAACATTTTACGTACCTATCTGTGGTTCACTTTATCCAAAAGCTTCTGAAAAACTTCTGGCGTCATTCGAATAGATCGGATGAAATAATCTTTTGTTTTCATAAAACTCAACGCTGTGTCATAAAATCCTCCTCTTTTTATTTGTTAATTCACTGACATAAACCGCCAATGTCGGTTGCCGCCTGTCTTATTTCGAATAATTTTTATATCACGCAAATTTTTTAATACAATTAAGAGCTGGCGTGCTTTCTCCATGTTCGAAGGTTATGAAAATGATAACGCATTGTAAACAAGAAAGCGGCACGCGGCAGAGACAAATCATTTAGAACATTTTAGTTTAATGCCGCGCTATGCGCACTGCCGTGCCGTTGCGCAGCGCTCGCTATTGTAGCTAGGCCTTAAGGCAGCTCGAGTAGCAGACTTAATCGATTATTTTCCATCTGTCAAGTTTAAGTGTGAATTAAAATTAATCCGCGAATTGGAATACAGCCTTAGTCCGCAAATTTCTCGTCGTACAAAGTCTACCCATATAAGCAAAGAAAATTATTTTATTTTAGAGGACTCTTCCGAAATCATAATGTTGGATTAAAGAGCAAAGTTTTCAATGACGATAAATTCGCGGAAAAGAAGACATTGTTTACGTTTGTCAGTTAGGCCCTTACTTTATGAAATTTCTAATATATATGTAATTTCGCCTCTTTTCACTTTAATTTTAATTTTGATTATTTGTAGCATTAATATAAACAGGTCGTTGAACAATATTAATGCAATGTTTGTATAACATCGATGAACAATGCGTTCTTATCAATGGATGAATCCTTTTAGAAGGATTGTTCAAAAGTTCATTCTATAGACTGAATATATGAAATATCTGTTGAAGTGTAAGAAGAGTTCAGTCTAACCATCGGTGGATTAATTCGGGTTTTTTTTAGATTTTAGGTTTGGGTTAGTTTAGAAATTGGTATATCAGAATATCTGTTGCTCTATTTTATACAATAAACAACATACAGTAACATGATACAAGGCTATATTGATGACGTTTTTCTTGTTGATACTTTTTATAACATCCTTCACTCAGCGAAATAAACTTTTGATATTGATAAGATTGCATTATGATTCTATACTAGAAGAAATCAGTATGAACTTCATAAATTTACATTATAAGGTATCATAATGGTTGTAATGTAATGAAGATAATAAAATATAAGGTATATATGAAACCACAAAAGTTCAACTCAGTGGACGCAGTGGTTCTACGCCCCAACAAAAAAAAAAAAAAAGGTATATATGAAATATAATGATGTTGAAATAATAAAAATATGGAGCATCCCGGATTCGAACCTTAAACGTTGAGGTTATGGGTCCAGTGACTTGCTCACTAGTAAATATCAACACTTGTATGTAGGAACCCTAATAAATTTCGTATGGTTATATTTCTTAACGACCTATTTGGGGTATCATGCAAACCATTAAATAAATGGTTGGATAATTTATGATATAGTTCGTTTAAGGTTATTTTTTATCAGGGAAAGTTTAAAGGCGTACAAGAAAACGTCGTGTGAAACAAAATCCATTCATAAGTCAGCCTTGTGAAATCCCAAAGCATCGTTCATAAGTTGAACCTTATGAAATTCTTAAGTTTATTTGCCTGAATGATTGTATCATGTTACAACTCTGTATTCTGAACAAAGCATTAAACAAGAGCTCAGCTATATCACGGCATTAAACATGCATTTTCTTTAAACATTTCATTACTCT
The DNA here is from genome assembly GCA_024533555.2 of Aedes koreicus. Classification (NCBI taxonomy): domain Eukaryota; kingdom Metazoa; phylum Arthropoda; class Insecta; order Diptera; family Culicidae; genus Aedes; species Aedes koreicus. Next base: position 35,368 of record JAHHFK020003195.1, on the reverse strand, counting down.
GGTGAATATGTGTATATGGTTTTACCCGTGGTTTTACTAAGATTAACCTATCTCATCCGATCTTATGAGAGGATTTTAATTTTTTTTAAATGTTTTCAAACTGATAGCTTGAGTAAAACAACCCCCCACAAAAATTTTATAATATTCGGTAATTTTTTTACCAACTATTAACCCTACACCCGTCCGTTTTCCTGTTTAACCGATTTCCGCAAAATTTTAAAATATTCCCGGCAAAAAAAACCCAACTTTTCCAATTTTTCCAAAACCCTCTAATAACGGTTCACCCAACACCCCGCGAAAGAAAGCACCAAAAAACCAACCAATACCGCAAAAATTTTCTAAGTGTGCGACAAGCGTATTTTGCGTTTTATTCAGGGTTTTATTGCACGGTAATTCTGAGGTAGTCATTTTTTGACTACATTCTATGCATTTCAAAGAACATCCTCCATACGTCAAAAAATGCCTACTCTTTAATCCCAAAAAATGAATACTTTTAAGTCCTTTTTTTTATTCCAGTGTGATAGAAAAAATGCATAAAAACAAGGCTGTCATCAAAGTGGAAATATCGATTTGTTCTAGCTGACTGGCTGTGCCACAAAAAAGTGAAAATAAAAATAATGGGTTCTTGCTAGTCAAATCTGAATCCAGTATCATGGACAGGCTACGAGGCACTAATTAGATTGATCTATATCTATTGATACTATAACCGTCGCTTGCTCGGAAATGAAAACATTCTCCTGCAAATTATCAATCCCAGCAAAAAGAAACATGTTCATACCCTATGGTGTATTTTATTTGCATGTGCGGGTTTTTTAGATAAATCGATACGGAATGTCGTTAATTACAAAAAAAAAAGCTGATCGTACGGAGATTAAAACTGCCAACGGAGATTAGATATATTGGCGCTGAGATTCTTATCCCATCTTCATTAAATAAAGTGACTATTTCCTACATACACTCACATTTCAAAAATGCATAGTTTCTAATCTTTTTCACGTGCTGCAAAATGCCTAAAATTTATTAATTTTTTGCCTAAACCTCTTTTGGCATTTTTTGTACAATTCCAGTCTTCAAGAAAAGTGCCTACTTTGAAGTCATAATTGCATACTTCAGATTTACCGTGTGTATCACTAACACACACACACATAAAATAAACATAAACTACCCCCCCCGCTACCCACCCACAAACCACCACAAAATAACTATTTACGAACACAAACTTCAACATTATGTACACCGCCACACTTATATCAAAACCCACCCCCCCACCCCCCAAAACAACCAATCTAACAGTCATTATTTGTTGGTGGGCGTTATTACCCCCACATGATTTTCTCCGCCGTTTTTTTTTTCTGAAATAAACAAAAAAGAAAGAAAGAACTAATTACCTAACGACCCACACAAAAAAAGATAGCCACACATACAATACAAAACAACCCCCCGAGTTCACCACCACGCCGAGCCGCAAACAACGGTGCTCCCTATCTTCTTCAACCCGCGCGCCCCCCCACACACCATAGCGCCGCCGCCACCCGCCGTACTCGTTCATTATACGATTGTTGGCATCGAGTAAAGAAGTAAAAGCGCAAGAGAGAAGACGTGAAAAAAAGTTTTTGCAAGTATAAAGAATAAAATCTGAGAAAAAATTTAACCGCAAAACAGATTAGCAGTGGCAAAATTGAAAATCTTACAAGGTAAGCGAGGTTTTCGTGACTGTTTTGGCACTAACCTGTGAGGTGTATCGGTACTAATTATGCGTGATTTTTGTGATTGAAATCTCACTACGAAAAATGGAACACGTTTCGCTGATGACTATACATGGCAGCCGAAAAAAAAATGAGTACCGCTGCGATCAGAAGGCCATATTTAATTTTGTCGACGAATGATTTTGAACTGGATTTCTGCTAAATGGTGTCCTTTTTTAACAGTTTTATGGATGCAAAATATGGAATCTTAATGAAATTGTGGGTTTGTTGCTCAAATTGATAAGCTTGATGGACGAAATTTAGTAGTGACGTCAGGATTTACACTTCTTTTGTCTCGCGGAACGTTGCTGAAACAAGTAAGAAAACGAAGCCACTAGGCTTAAAGAAAGTGCGACACAAAAGAGAAGTGGCGAAGTTTAGAAATTTTTCAACATTATTTCGGCACTACCGTGCCGTGAGCGAGAGCTCACCAGATACATTAACTAGCGATATTTTTGTGGTCAACAATAGGCAATGATAGTAAGCTTAAGTCCTTTGGTTGATCTCTGCTGGAATAGCTGATATTAGCTTCTATCGGTCAGTAGCCGTGATTGCATAAAAGCTTGATTGTTGAAATAGGCGTATTTATCCTCAAAATGCTGGTTATTGTACGGAATGAAGGTTGGGTGCATTTCTTCTTTTTAACTCCCGCTTTGCCACTTGCTGTATGCGTTTTTGTACTGTTTGATTGTGTCTACTTAACGTGTAGTATGTACTCCATTTTCGACGCTGTGGCAGACATAACCTCAACGGGAGGATTTAGCCTGGTACTGTTATAAGCGTTTTTGTGTTTTATTGTTGCTTATGAAACGAACTCGGGAGCTATTGTCTATTTTTGTATTCAAATTGATCATCAGCATTCAAAATGGCATTACGAAGTTTTGTTTTTTTTATCGGATTTCTTCTGTATTCATTATAACTTGATCTATTCGTTTTTAATTTTTTTTTACTCATCCACTTCAAATGTTAAATTTTTGTATGGAAAACTCGGTTCGAATGTTAAATGGCTGTTAGCATATCATATATAATTTTTGTCAGCCCATCAAAGAACAGGATCGTCTAAAAAAAACGTACTTCAGGACAGCAAGCATACGGACCATTCCAATAACAAATCCTATCAATTTATTTTCAGTTGGTGTTTTCTTTCTTTTGGTAGACCATTCCTAGAGACGGAGCATTTATGGAGAACACGTACAGCTGTTCTACGAATAACTGTCCTATGTTGTACGCATTTCTTATGAACAGTGGGACGATAATGCCACAGAACGACAGCTAAATTTTTTTTCGAGAGCAAATCAGTCAAAGGGAGACGTCATACGTTTCGATATTGTTGGCAATGATTGTTAAGTTTATAACTTCAGTTACCTAGTTTAGTGCATTGTCATTGATAATATGTTGGTCTTCACTGTACCCTACATTATTTATACTCCTGTTGTAATTATTTTCTTTTCTTATCAATGAACATATTGATGAGTGTGATGTGCCTTCAAATTTAAATAAAATAAAGGAAGTTCTTGCGTCTGAATTGATCAATATTGAATCTATAGCGCTTATTACACGGTTCAACATAGGCATTGACATTGTATGATTAATGATACATAAGCTGTTTGAGTAATTTAAATATCGTGCAGATTATATTATCATTGGTGTACCAGGAATCTTATGGTTGTGTCGTGAGCTGTGAGTGTAATCTTAAAAGTTATAAACAAACGAATGGAAATTAAATGTAGTCGAAAATTTAAGTTATTCCAAGGCTGTTTTTAAAACCATAGATTCATTGGTGCACCGTGAAAGAAATTAAAAAATCAAAATTTTTCGTTAGGGTCTAACTGACAAAAGTAAACAATGGCTTTTCCGCGTATGTCTCGTCATTGAAAATTCGCCTTATCAATACCCCACGGTGATTTCTAAGAGGAAGAGTTCACCTATCCGATAGCATTTGAGGCTTACATGAAACCCTTGTGCCACGAGAAATTTACAGAAGAAGCCATTGTTTATTAGCGAATTCGTTTTTGATCCAGTTCCAAACTGGATCGGGTATCAAAATTGGGTCGGATTGTTGTGTGTCAAACGTCAGTGTATATGGTTGTATTTGTAACTCGTATCGGATTGAGGTTCGCACTGACAATAAGTTCGGGTATCGCAGGTTGGAACTAGTTCCAACCTAGGTTCAAAAACGAATTCGATATATGTTTGTCATTTAGGCCCTAATGATCAATCTTTGTCGAAATAAGAATGACATGGAATGACAAGAATATGATGAGGGGTTATCTAACCTCATCATTTTCTAGTGTGTTACTTTGTACTTGCTGCGTTTGTTGTAGATTAGATTAGATTAGATTAGAACCGTGAGCAGTACGTCAAGACCAGTGGTGGTAAATGTACAGTATTTTGATATTTACATTTTGACATTTGACATTTTTTATTACGACCAAATTGAACACACGCAAAAGTGAACCGTCGTGGGACAAAATGTCATGACATTTATGTACCGTTTTTTCCAGGCGACGACAATTTTTTGCTGTCAACAGCCGATGGTTTAAAAGATGTCGCTTAGAATTTCGTTGATTGCTGGCTTATTATTGCATACATATGATTGGAATCAAATCATAAGAATGTATACTAACAACACATAATCAAAAATTATGGTTTCATAGAGACAATGCAATGATATTCCTCGTAGCGCCATCCATGCCAACGTAAACATTCCAGATTAGTAATATAAAAACTATTCTGCATGTGCTTTTTACTTTTGCTGGTCCTATGTCCCTTCAAGATGGTTGCCGCATGTGCGCCACAATGTTTCGCCAAGAAACTTGGTTTAGGGCTGCTTGTATCTAGTTTCTAGGACGTCCTACACTTCATAGGTCTTGCTCCACTTGGTCTAGCCAAGCTCTCTGCACTTCCCTGCGTCTTCCTCTATCCATCCCGCCAGCAGGTACTTAGTATTCGTCGTATTCACCCTTAATCCAACCATTTCTGTCCACGTTTCAGTCAGCGGTACTGCTCAGTAAACGGCGGGAAGGTTCTTCCGACAATGTCTTTGTCGTCAGTGAAGCAAATGAATTAACTGGATTTATTGAAAATCGTGCCCCGTATGTAATAGCCCGCAAGTTTCATAATACCTAGTACAATGTTGAACTGGAGGCAGGAAAGACCATCGCCTTGCGACGTCCTTTGCGTGTTTCAAACAAGTCCTATAACGCACTTTATAGCTTCAGCGCTGTACACCATCCATCGTTGCCAGTCTAGTCAGTTAGCTTGGAAACTTCTTGTCCATAATCTACCTGTAATCGTGCATGAATTTAATTTATTTAAAAAAAAAATCAACACCAACAGACTCGAAAGTCCCAATGGTAGTATTATAAACTTAAAAAAACTACATACTCTAATTGTTATGTTTGTATTCTCCGAGCGTGGAGTAACGATTATGATGTAGAAGAAGGTGTTTCGCTCATCGCCATGAGGCACCAAGAGTAGACAGTCATGTTTGCTAGAATGAAAGATATGAAGAGAAAGTGTTGAAAGTTCCGTCAGTGTACGGTAGGTTGGAAACCTACTTACCTTTCCAACCTACCGCACACTGACGGAACTTTCAACACGTTCTCTTCATATCTTTCATTCTAGCAAACATGACTGTCTACTCTTGGTGGGTGCCTCATGGCGATGAGCGAAACATCTCCTTCTACATCTTAAAAACACTAATTTCAAAGCCCGGAAAAGTAAGACGAGAAGCGTCTTCAAGTGCCTGCCGTGGTAAAAGGTAGTCAAATACTGCTGAGATTCAATTGAATACCCGCTGCATTCCTTCAATTGCACCGCCCATGCTGTAATTTGTTCGGCGAGATGGCATACCCATACATTTTTCATTAATATAAGCTTTATTGCAACTGTTCTTAACTATTACAACACAAGTTGGAGGTGTTATGAATTTTCAGAGATGTACACACTTAGAACATTTTACAGTATTCGGTAATTTTTTACCGAACTTTCAACAGATGACCGTTCGGTAATCCGATTTACCGGATTTCAGTGAAAATTTACAGTATTCCGGTAACAAAATTACCGGAACTTGTCAAAGTTTACCGAAATCTCATTCTTCTAGCAGTTCCTAGTAAATCTTCTTGTGATCTTACTAAAAATAACCTACAGATGCCCTCCAAGCTATTTTCACCAAGTAAATTCCTGTTAGCTACTTCCCGATTTTTTTCAGGATTTCCTCTAAAAAAGCGCTTCCTCTTCTTCTAATTGTTCTTCGTATCCATCAGAAAAAAACATTATTGGACAGCCCGCCCAATGAGGTTGTAAGCAAAGGTGACGTAAGACCAATAAGTGTATACAGGTGGCGAAGAGCAAGGTGTTTGTCCGTATTAGTAACGAAAAATATGTAAACAATCCATGATATCGCACAGTGACGTAAAACTCCAAAAACAAGCGAATGATAACAAAGCAAGTTTGGTTTTTTTGTCCGCATCCTTTTAGTGCACAAGAAGACATTTTTCAGCCGAAACCTTTTAAATACTATACCAAATACCGAAAATAAACATTCCGCCTTCTGATTTGCTGCTGTTGTGAATTCCGGAGCAATTTGCGATTAGGGCGAACATGCAGAATGTCAACAAAAGGGAAATGATGATTGTAATATTGCAAGTAAAATTTCAAACCGTAATTTACAAATTAACGAATAAATTCAAATAAAATCTAGCATACAGTCAGAAAACAAAGCTTGCTTCTGATTCATATATAATACTGATGGAAATTCTTTCGTTATTCACTGAAATTTGCAATTTTTTAATATTCGCCTGTCAATACTAGGATGTTTGATTACGCCATTTTCAATGTTGGCCCCACAAGTTCTGAAAATAAAAGTATCGCCCTATACTATTTGCCTATTGTTGACATTTTAATAGATTTCGCCCTTCTTTTTTCGCCGTTGTTTTGATTATTTTATCAGTATCGCCTTTTACTTTTCGCCGTTGTTTTGATTTTTTGTCAGTATCGCCTTTTACTTTACGCCATGTTTATGTTTTGATTTAAATTACGCCTTTAACTTTGTCTACAATCAATATGGCGTAAATCGCAGAGTGAATTGTTTTGAATACGAAATAACTCTACGCCCTTAGCAAAAACAATGTTTAATGAATAAAATTAAAGCACAACCAGGACAAAAAGGTCAAAACTCATGATTTAGTTGCAGTAATTATGCATTGCATTGAAAAAAACATTTTGTTTTATTTTGCATGTACGCCCTAATCGCGAATTGCTCCGGAATTGTTGTTTTTGGAGATCTACGTCACGCATGTTTACAAACAACAGGCTGTGCATCATCTCACGAACACAATCTTAGTGTTTTGCATTACACTAATACAACTTAAACACTTCTGCTCCACCTGTATAGAACTCATTGACCTACACCCAAAAAAAAAAAAATATTCACATAATCAGTGGAAAATATCCACTAGAAATTCACTTAACTTTCATGTGATTGAGGTAGTGGAAAATGCTTTGCAAAAGCAAGTAAATCCTATTTGTCCAGTGAAATGTAAATGATTTGTCAAGAAGAATGTCTTTTTCTCTGTGATATTCATGTAAAAGTCGCTAATTTTAGTATTGGAAAATATCTATTTGTTTCCAGTTGTAGCGAAATGAAATAATTTTTCAGTGTAGGACTACGTAGCAATGTGTAATGAATGCCTTATTCGTGACGGTCGCCATCTGTAAAATTTCTATTTGGCATGCGCTTCGGAATAATATTTTTAGACCGTTTAAATTTCCGAGCCGTGTTTGTACAAAAGATTTAAGGTATGCGGTGAAGGGAAAGCTGAAACTTTTTAAGCCACCACTGGCTTCGAATTGACAATAAATTGGAAGGGTATGTTAGATATATTTCAATCCAAACCAACTATTTAGCTGGGAAAATTAAATTGGTCGTCCTAAACAGGACGGATTTTAAATGGTCCATGACTGATCGATCTTTTTTGGACCTGTCAATTCATTAGCCAGCAATGCTAGCGTCATATTTGCAACAATTGTAAGAAGATAATTGAAATCAATTAACTGCTAATTACTGGTAACTGGTCATGCTAATGTTGGTATTTAATGCATTTTTTAGACACATTAGCAATGATGATGTTGGCTGGCTTATGCCATTCATATAACTCAAACACCTTACCGAAAGATGGCTGCCAACTAGATCACACTTATTTAGGTCGTGGTTGCGCCAACCGGCTGGCTTCAAATTCATCACTGGCTTAGTTAACCGATTGCATAACCAATATCTGTCTAGCATCGCGATAGCGCCAGAGCATCCTCCAGGGTACTTGTCACCGCCAGCTGCCAATTCAATACTGGCTCATTGTCGCTCTGTACAGCTTCAAGGCTGCCGACCGAATGAAGCATTTCCTTCTTCTTCTTCTTTTATTTTTGAGAGGGACTTTAACCCTTCGGGTCATTCGTCCCTCTATGAAGCATTTTGCGAAGGTGTACCCCTTTTATATCGTTCACTGCTGCATATGAGATCTGCCTTACTTACGTTTGAAGTCTGCGATAGGAAAATACTTTAGTAAATTTAGTAAATTTACTCTGCAAAGCGAATTTATAAGACATCACCTTATATTTGCTATATTTTCAATATTTGAATGTTGAAAATCAATAGTTTTCAATATTGGAATCGATGCGTAGAAATATTTCCGATCGATTGGAGTTTGCATGAATGTTTCCATGAATTTTGAAAATGTTAGGAGAAACGTCTGAGATGTTAACGATCAAAATCTGACCGCTTTTCGTGATGGTCGCAATAGGTTTTTTTTTAAACAACCCCAGTATAGAATACAAAGGCGTAGTCCTACGTCAAAAATCTGCATTAAATGGAAAAAAAATGCAACTTATAAAGCTTGCTTCAGATAGAATTGGAACAAAAACAATTGCCTGTATTTCAGTTATTTATTATTGAATTCAAGATCTTTTTTTATACAAATGTAGCGTTTTCTTCATACTGTTAAGAAAAAAAATACGGATAAAATTATTCGTCACGGTTTCGAAGGAATTCTCGAATTTTTCCTGTAACACGGCTCATTAGGCGGCGCACACCTTCTTCGTCCATCGTTTTAGCTATCTTATTCCACCAGGTCTTCATCTGATTGATGTCTTTGACAACCTTTCCCTTTGCCTTGAGTCTCCTCTTCATGATTGCCCAGTATTTCTCAATAGGGCGGAACTGGGGGCAGTTGGGTGGGTTAAGGTTTTTCGGAACAACCTGGACCCCTTTCTCTGCATATCATTCTTGAACGACTTTGCTGTAATGACAGCTTGCCAAATCTGGCCAAAACATTACTGGATGGTCGTGGGATCGAATGAACGGCAAAATTTGTTTTTGGAGACACTCTTTTTGGTATAGTTCCGACGTCATTGTCTTATTTGTAACGAAAACTTTCGTTTTTTTGCCACAGCTGCAAATGCCCTGCCAAATCATGAATTGTCGTGCAAATTTGTCGGCAAAAACAAATTTAAATTTTGCTGGAACATCCCCCCGAGCCGTTGCCAAGTAAAATTTTTGACCTGGGATTTGCCCGAAGTCAGCCTTAACATAGGTTTCATCGTCCATCAGAAGACACCCGTCGAACTTGGTCAGTACTTGGTCGTATAGCTTCCGAGCACGGATTTTGGCCACACTATTCTGTTTTATGGTCCGATTTGGCTGTTTGCTAGCTCGATACGACTTGATTACTTCCCGGAGTCGAGTTCTCCTCACGGTACTATGGGCAGCACCGAATTTTCTGGCCAAATCACGGTCCGACAGATTGGGATTCCTCTTAATCGTCTTCAAAATCTTACCACGCAGTTTCCGGTCGACAGTTCCACTCCGACGATTGGCTTGAGGCTTCCGAATCGTCGTCAATGTTTCCTTATACCGTTTGATAACGCGCCATACGGTATTTCTGGGCAATTTCAGCTGTTTAGCTAGCCTAGATGCAGACCACAATGGATTTTCAAAATAACTGTGCACAATTTTTTCCCTTCTTTCGGCTTCCATGTTGGTTGTTTACAAAATACAGTCGATTTTTTTTTTAATTTTTATTTTACGTCGGCCTATTTCCTCACATGGTGACAATCACCGACGCCAGGAAGACGACTCCACCACCTGGACCCTACCTAACGACTCATGAATATGAACCGGGACCAACGGCTTTACTTCCCTTCCGAAGGAAGACGTGACTAGATTTTTTCGCCTCAGAAAAACCACCGACGTCGACTGGGATTGAACCCAGACCCACTGGGGTGCCAAGTAGCAGTCACGCTTACCACTACACCACCGACGCCGGCAAATACAGTCGATTTGCGGAATGTCAAAAATACATACGTGAAGCTGACAAAATTCCCGACACGTGGGCGCCAAGAACTTTCAAATCCGTCCACCAGGAGCGCCACAATATGAGCAAAAGTTTGTTCCAATTCTAAATGAAGCAAGCCTTAATGATCTTATTCAGCCTGGTAATTTCGAACTTAAACGACTGGAAAATCTAAGAATAGCGACGGCGTTCTTTATGAATAGACACCCTGAGTACGTATAAAAAACAGCACAGTCACTTTTGGAATCCCCGAATCGCCACTGACTACAAATAAACGCCTTATGTTATAATAACAACAATTTGGTGCAAATTCAGCAGATTTGGCTGAGATTAGGTGCTTATTTTGCCCGTAATCAAACATAATAATTCAAACGTTTACCTTAGCTTACCTTATCAAGCAGTGTAAGGCTGGAGTGACCTATGCCAGGCTCGCTGTCTGCGAAGGGTCCTCAGGTCGCCTTTTACTTGATCAATCCACCTCGCCTCTTCTTCTTGAGCCCGTCGTTTCGATAACGAAAAGCATTTGAACTGGGCTGTCGTCCGACATTCTAACGCCCACCGTAGTCGATCAGTTTTAGCGATGTGAAAGATGGGAGATTCTCCCAGCAACTGATGCAATTCGTACTTCATTCGCCTCGTCCACGTTCCGTCTTTCATCTGTACTCCACCGTAGGTCGTACGGAGCACCTTTCGTTCAAATACACCACTGAATTGTGGTTCTCCACAAACATTGTTGATGATACGTGGCCGTGGCCATAGTCAACTTTATAGTTCGGCGATCTTTGTTCGATCTTAGTGTCCTTCTTAGTCCAAAGTAGGCATATTGCGCCTTTGTATCTCCCTGCTGGTGTCGTTATCTGCAGTCACTAATGAGCCCAGATACACGAATTCGTCTGCCGCCTGGATTTTCACATCCTTAATCTGAATTCATGGTGGAAGTCTTACAGTGTTATCTCGTGAACCTTTCTCCCTAATGTAAATCGTCTTTGACGCACTAATGACAAGCTCAATTCTACTAGCTTCAGATTTATGTGCCAACGCCTCAAAGTTGCCTGCTGTGGTACCAACGTCGACGGAGGAACCAAGAAGTTGGACGGATTTCTTAAAGATCGTACCACCAGTGTCGCTCCCCGCTCTTCAAATCACACCCTCCAATGGAACGTTGAATTGCAAACACGACAATTCCGCTTGATACTGCCTCTGAGGGTTTCGTTCATATCTTCCGGGGATAGTTGCTTTAGGCGACATTCGAACAGCAAGTTTCTGCGCCATGTCCGGGATACCGCAGGGCAGCCATCTGGGACCGTTGATATTTCTACTCTACTTCAACGACGTACATCTTGTTATCGGAGGACCACGACTGTCGTTTGCCGACGACCTATAAAATTTTCTGCGTATCTGCTCAATAGCCAACTGCCGTTTCCTCCAAGAACAGATTGATGCCTTTGCTGATTGGTGTACTCTAAATCGATTGGTGGTCAACCCGGCTAAGTGCTCAGTCATAACCTTTTCACGGCAGAAACAATCAATTGTTTTCAACTACAATCTTCTCGGCACGACCATCGAACGAATGCAGTGCGTTAAAGGCCTAGGTGTTAAGCTGGATTCTAAACTGACGTGTTCGCAACATAATTCATATGTTGTGAATAAAGCTTCAAGAACTCTTGGTTTTGTTTTCAAGGTGGCGAAAAATTTCAGAGACATCTACTAAAATCGCTCTTTGTTCGCTCGTGCGATCTACATTAGCAGTTTGGAGCCCGAACTATAATAATGGCGCCGAGCGAATCGAATCTATTCAACGTCGTTTTCTACGGTTCGCGCTTTGTAGACTACCTTGGAGAGACCCATTTCGTCTTCCTAGCTACGAAAGTCGCTGTCGATTAGTGAACATGGAGCCTCTGCGAATCCGTAGAGACGTTTGCAGAGCCTTAACTGTCGCAGATACTCTACAAGGAAGAGCTGAATGCGAAACAATCCTGCAACAAATCAACATCAATGTTCAACCAAGGCCAATGCGCAACAACTTTTAAAGGCCTCTCCAAATTGCAGCGTTCTTTTTTGCCGCCGAAAAAATCGCTGCGATGAGATTACATGGCGGCTTATGGGAGCGCACAAACCGACGCGATTAAAAAACGCATCGCGTCGGTTTGGGCGCTCTCATAAGCCGCCATGTAATCGCATTGCGGCGATTTTTTTCGCCGCGATTAAGCTGCGGCAGCGGCAAAAAAACGCTGCAGTTTGGGGAAGCCTTAATGCTGAGGCTTCCTTTTCGCCGCACCAACTATGGGTTGAGCAGCGCTATCCACGGGTTGCAGCGAATGTTCAATAGGGTGGCGTCAGTTTTTGACTTCCATCTGACGCGGAATGTACTTCGTCGGAGATTTTCCACCGTTTTTGGAGCAATTGACGAACGGAGTTAAGATAATTGTATAGTTTTATTTTTTTTTTCATGACTTGACTAAGATAATTGTGTAATCGTTTTTCTATGTAATGTTCTTTTTTTTAAACCAACATCATTAGGACCTGAACAACTTGGTCTGTTGATGCATAACTACAAATAAACAAATAAACAAACCTAAGGAGTTCTGAAACAAGGTTCTTTATATGGATGAGACGAAATTCAGTGACCAGCAATCTTGCCGAATCAATGCCAAAGCGCTTTTAGGCAGTGATGGACGCCTAAGGCGGCCATACCAAATACTGAATACTGAATTTAATATATGTTTAAAATGTATTGCTTTAACTTTAACATTTAAGGCGTATGCTTGATTTTTGTTGTTTGTTAGCTGTTCTTTTGACAAAAACTGAACTGTACGCTCAATTTTGAAACGTCTGAATTGATGGTTTTTGTTTGTTTTTTAAATCGTAAAGTAAAAACAAGACCGAAAAACGAAAACAAAAATAACGAACTAACCAAGTGTGTACGAGCAATTTTGCGTTCGACTTACATGTAAAGACATATTCCTAAACATTGTTTGCAGTTTTTCTATGCTCTCTAAAAACTTTTCCTAAGTGCAACCATCTTGTCCCTAAATATACGTTGCGCATTCAGATTTTGCTTTAATCTCGTGACACTAACAAAGAGGTTTCAACTTACTGCCGCTGGAGTGTATCAGGTGCCTTGTTATCACTCGACACCTTATCGGGGTGAGGCCACACGAAGGTCGAGATAAACTGACCATTTCAATTGTAATCATTTAAATTTTTCGTTAAGTTATAAACATGGCTTAGTGTTAATACTTTGTTTTTTTTTTCACTCTTTTCAGCAAATCTGTACATCTGAGCAGACGGGGGAAGCATACGGCAGCAACCCTGCACGAGCATTTTGGTGTTCGAACATCATCCTTTACGGGAGATTTCCCCGAGCGAAAAATACTACGCTGTGATCAAATTAGCAAACGCGCCAGATGTGTCGGTGAAACTGTGATCCTCCTCCGGAAAAAAAGTAAAGTTCTCTGTCGAATCAACAGCGTTGAAAAACAAAACAAAAAACAAAACAGACAATTGAGCGAAACGGGCCCAGCCGACGATTTGTGTCGAGTTTGTGGCAGCTCAGCAACCAATTTATTGAAAGCACATTTAATTGTACAGTTAAAAGACTTATCAATAGTAATATTTCAAACAAGTGCATGGTGTTACAAAAGTTTTTTTAAGTGATAAGAAGAGACAACCATTCTAGGAAAAAAAAGAGAGAAGGAAATCGAAGTGAAGAGAGCAAGACTTTTTTAATTTATTATTTATATATTAGCTGTAAAAAAACAAAACACGAAGCAAATCAAGCACGGATCCAAAACGAAGCAAATGATCCGAAGATAACAAAAGGAAAAATATACACTAATCACACGGAAAGGGAGAAGAATTTGAAGCAGTGTGAGTACACGTCAACCTCTGAAGTTGTAAGCAAACCTAAAAATAAGAAATAGTTTTATCCCGTAAAACAGAAAGAAGCATAGAATAACAAAGTGGCAGAGCGCGGTCCTACGATAAAAAAAAGAGCAAGAGCACATTATCCCGCGAGTCGTTTTTTATAACTATTGGAAAAGCAAAGCAGTGACGTTTGTAGTATAAGTGTAAAACAAAACAGAATCCATTTGTAAGAAGAAAACAAAATCAGTAGAGTAAAAAAGCCAAGCTAGACGCACTCTACTACAATCATCATGATGACTGAAACGCTGAATTCTAATAATCATCTCAGCCAGAAAGGGTAAGTGGTGGCTTTCTCTTATCAAACTGCTTCTGCAGTCGCATATCGACTGATACTGATTTTATACTTCTATGCAATTTTTCTTGCAGCGAGAACAAAATGGATGACATGGGATGGAAAGCCAAACTCAAATTACCGCCCAAAGATAATAGAATTAAGACAAGTGTGAGTATTTTCTGGATTAAAATTTCTGAGTTCTTTCACCGTGATGATTATCTCTCAGCCATTGAGTTATCCGTTGAGGGTATGCTTTGATGCAAACATTTAAATGCCAAATAATCTGATTACAACGGGTTCAATCGTTATCTGTTGACTAACACTGTGGAATGATTCTTATCGGATTCTCATGTTTAACCCCTGCAGGATGTAACGGATACTCGAGGTAACGAGTTTGAAGAGTTTTGCCTAAAGCGGGAGTTGTTGATGGGTATCTTCGAAAAGGGATGGGAGAAGCCGTCCCCGATCCAGGAAGCGGCCATCCCGATCGCACTAGTTGGTAAGGACATCTTGGCGAGGGCCAAAAACGGTACCGGCAAAACGGGCGCGTACAGCATTCCTGTACTGGAGCAAATCGATCCGAACAAGGATTACATTCAAGCGTTGATCATTGTGCCAACGCGTGAGCTGGCACTGCAAACATCACAGATTTGCATTGAACTCGCAAAGCACATGCATATCCGGGTAATGGTGACCACCGGTGGTACCAACCTGAAGGATGATATTATGAGAATATATCAGAAAGGTAAATTTTGGGCAGGGTGAATTTAATGAAAAGCTTGTAGTTTTGTTTCGCATGATGATTATTCTCTCAGCCATTGAGTTTTCCTAATAGGGAATTCAATGATGCAAAAACCATAATGCCAAATATTCTGATATTGATCGAATCATTCATCATGATTATCGGGATCTTGACTTGCGCAAAGATTGTTAATCGTTTGGAAATTCTCCTTTCTAGTTCAAGTGATCATCGCAACGCCCG
Organism: Aedes koreicus; assembly: GCA_024533555.2. Classification (NCBI taxonomy): domain Eukaryota; kingdom Metazoa; phylum Arthropoda; class Insecta; order Diptera; family Culicidae; genus Aedes; species Aedes koreicus. The sequence continues at coordinate 20,092 of JAHHFK020003195.1, read as the reverse complement.
GTCGTATACTGGATCTGATGGACAAGGAGGTGGCAAATATGGCCAACTGCCGTATGTTAGTATTAGACGAAGCGGACAAGCTGCTTTCGCAAGACTTCAAGGGCATGCTGGATCATGTCATTATGAAATTGCCAAAAGAGCGCCAGATTTTGCTGTTCTCGGCGACATTCCCACTGAGCGTGAAGAACTTCATGGAAAAGCATCTGCGCGAGCCATACGAAATCAACCTGATGGAGGAACTCACCCTGAAGGGTGTCACCCAGTACTACGCGTTCGTCCAGGAGCGGCAGAAGGTGCACTGTCTCAATACTCTGTTCTCCAAGCTGCAGATCAACCAATCGATCATATTCTGCAATTCGACACAGCGTGTCGAACTGCTGGCGAAAAAGATCACCGAGCTTGGCTACTGTTGCTACTACATCCATGCCAAGATGCAACAGGCGCACCGAAATCGCGTTTTCCATGACTTCCGATCTGGGCTGTGCCGGAACCTGGTCTGCTCCGATCTCTTCACGCGAGGTATCGACGTACAGGCTGTGAACGTTGTTATTAATTTTGATTTCCCCAAGATGGCGGAGACCTATCTGCACAGAATCGGTCGATCCGGGCGTTTCGGGCATCTCGGTAAGTGATCATTGGAGAAATGTATGCTTCATGTCATTTTCATGTTCATATTTTCTGGAGCGGAAAATTAAATAATTAAATTAAAAAAAAAACAATGGTTGGAAAATTAACTTAATCGAGTTCATTTGTACGTGTCTTGGAAAGTTTTGTACTTACTGGCCTGTGTAACATTTTCTGTTCTACCAACATATCCTAATAAATATTTCTGTTTAACCGTACAGGTATCGCCATCAATCTGATCACCTACGAAGATCGGTTCGATCTTCACCGCATTGAGAAGGAGTTGGGCACTGAAATTAAACCCATTCCGAAGGTGATCGATCCTGCCCTCTATGTGCCTCGACCGGAGGATCAAAATAACACACAGGAGGAACAAAACATTAGCAAATAAGTCAGCAGCAGTCCCCACGTATAATGAGCTGTCCTGTTGCAGTACATTCCTCGTCAGCACCGGTGATACCGTGATTTGCCCGATCATAAAAAAAACAGTCACAAATTGACCAAAACAAAGTTAGTCGTCGCTGATCGGTTTAAAGAATATAAAAAAGCAAGAATTACACCCAAAAAACGAACATGAACAACTAACTTGATTAAAATGGGAGCAAGCAACAAAGGAAGGAGTGATCGCCGGGCAGTCCTTGGTGTGTACGCAGCCGTCACAGCCAAAACTACAACAGAGAGAAATGGAGTCTTCAAATTATTACAATTTTTGTTCAACGGATGGAAAACTTTTTTGAGGAGCGTTCTACAGCAAAAGGAAGAAAATGCTGATGAATTTAAACAAATATCCACAACCTTAAACTACTATACTAATGTTCGAAAGATACATGTATTGGGATTCGAGTGTCTGCCTGGATCCTGGAGTGACCGAGATGATAGCGTGAAAGGGCGAATGTAAAAGTGAAATTGTGTACAAAACCCAACCCAACCAACAAGCATCGAGGGAAACAGTAAAGTGTAGAGCAACATCCAACACTCTTTGTATCTCGATAAATCATATACAGTAAAGTGACTGCAGAAACCGTATAGCACATATGAGGAAAACGAATCGGCACTGGGAGCAATCATCGATAGGATAGGAACGAGAACAACCCCGTTTTTGTAAGTAGATAATACGAAGTCGATAAGACGAAAGGAACATCTTTCCTTGCAAAAGGGAAATATGAATCAACGAGTTCCGGGAGAAGCAAGCATTCATCATGAGTGCCGAGTCAAATTCTGCTTCCTATCACTCAGTGTGCATACTGCAATCAACAAGAATCGATTAGGCATAACAAAGATATCCATCTCTACACCAACTACAGTTACAGTAAAAAAAAAACTAGGCGAGTATAGGAACTACTCACCAGGAAACACGTGAAGCACGTGAAGCTGGGAAGTACGTCTTCGCCTTCAGGGTTGTTCAGCTAGAGGCACGTTTTTAACAGTGAAGAATTGCAATGGGAAATGGGAAATATACAAAAACAACCTAAAATGGGAAATGGATGTAAACTAAATCGAGGGTGAGAAAACATGGAAGCGAACAATCAATCCCCTTGTACCTTAGGGATTAAACGACTAGAAAAACGATACTCCCAGATAAACGTAGTTTTTCCAATGTTTATGGCGCAAGGTTCCGCTCGCAGCCCATCAAACAATCGGGCTAATACAGTCGTCCTCATCAATTCATACAGAATCATTTCATTTTTTTGTCTATAATGAATTTGTAAGTTTCACGTGAACTTAACTACTAAGCTGCCGCTATTAACTTATCAGTTTTTACTTTACACAGGATTTCATATCTATGGGACTGTTATGTGGATAGCGACGGTAATTCTTTAGGAAAATTGAACGTTTTTATCTTTACTCATAATGAAAGAGGGAGAGGGCGAAAACAAGCTAGCAATCGAAATGGTTGTAAACTCGATTAAAGTTAGAGCGATAAAACTTGTTAAAACTGCCGAAAACTATTGAACATCTTCGTCTCCCCTTTCATTTAAAATTTATATACAACTGATTGGGTCAATACAAGTCTTGTAACTTTTCGTCCTATGTTAGACAAAAGTCACTCGCATGCGAATTGATTCTTAATAATTCGAATAGGAAGTCAACTTGTTTGAGAATGACAATTGTCAATAAACTAGCGACAGATAGTCACGCGACTCGCAGATTAGGCTCAGGATCTTTTCAAATTTCTCAACCACAGTTGCTCTATTTGTGGGTTTCATTTTTTAAACAATCATTTGTTTCAATCCCTTTTTCCGTGGCTAAAACTCTTCCATTTCGATATAAAATGTCCTGTTAAACAGTACCGCACTATTGATATGTATATTGATACACGATATCGGAATGGTGGAACATTTGTCACAAAACCAGTACGGCGTATTTCCGTATTCATTTCATTATTCAGAAAATAACCGTTGTTGTTTAAATGGCTGACAATATCAACTGAACTGGTGCTAGATACACATAATAATGAATGTGTACCGTCAAGCTCCGATAAGTTTAATCAAGCCCAGTTCAATCGATATAATAGCTGTTCCGAGTGACAACTTACAGTATAGGATAAGCAAACGGGGACGGGATCCTTCGTTTAAGAAGGATTGGTTCTCCACGGTAGTGAAAACACAGGATTTTACTGAACAACAACGCACTATCTGCGGATGCTTTTCCCGGTTCATATTTGAAGCGGGCTGAGCTTTCTGAAATCTTAAAATCTTCCGCTGTCCTGTGTATTCTCAATCTCAACAAAAGCGATAGGTGTTCCCGTTTCGGCAGACTCAACATCTATCCTTAGCTATGGAACGGGCGCACAATTTAATAACAAAAAAAAATCGTCGGTTTTTCGAATGAAAAAAAAACAACACTGTGTTCCTTCAACAAAAAATCCTTAACGTTGGTAGCTTCTTCCACTATTCGGAAAAAGCTTCTAACGACAGATAGCATTTGGCATTTCAAGAATATTTGAAAATAGGGGGAAAACCTGATCAATGTGAGAGAGTAATAAATCATCCATGATTTATTCTACGTAGAGCTCATTGTCCAAACAGTGGGAACATAAGAACTATTAGAAAAATCAAGCGACCGTCAATGCTGAAATTAAAAATGTTTTTTGAACAGCTTAAGAAAATTCAAGTTTACGTATATTTCGCGAACGTCATAATATCTGACACCTAGAATCTCCGGTATGTAAATTTGAATTGTTCAACAGTCAATTATAGTGACCATCGTTGACTTATACTACAAGATCAAAAAAAAAAACAGCCCTGCACAGGGTCAGTCGCTTGTTTGAACGGAAGTAAAACAAAGCAATCGAATCAATATCGGAACCTATGGTAAATCCAGGCAAACCAATTGTGATCTCTATCAATAAATAACGTTTTAGAAAAGTAGCGTACTTTCTCTTTTGTACTACTTTGCCTTAGAATTCCGCTGGATAGTTTTTCCATATTAAGTGCAATCTAGATTTGTATTTTCAGTATTCGAACGCATTGACTGCCAATGTTTCGTATCAAAAGATTTAACCAGAAGTACAGGTTTTCTTTTTTTATGCATAAATAAAGTAATTGTTCGCAAACCTACGTGCTGCTATAAAATGCAGAAATGAAGCATTTGTCTTGTTTTGATTAGGGAATTCTTAGTTTTTTTTTCCACGCGGATGTGCAAAACAGATAGTTGGGCCGGTGAAGAGAAAACAATTACTTCAACGTACCTGTTATTTACAAGAACTGAAGACAAATGCTAGAACAGAAGAAGAGAAAATCCTTCAACTATATGGACGTCGAAAAAAAAACATCAATATGAAACGTCCCAAGCAGCAGACGGAGATTCATCACAAATCAAAGCCAAGTTTAATCCTTCAGAAAAAAGTCTCGCCCCTCAATTTGCCTTATACAATTTTCGAAGCGCAAAAATTCTCTATGCGACGAAAGTCGCCTCCCTTGTTCAAGAATAGGCAAAATTCCTTCAACCAGTTAACAAAAATACACCTTCGATCAGAACACCCGGGATAGCAGTTTTGATTGGCTTTGATTTGTGAGATTAGATAACAATAAAAAGAAAAAAAAAAAACAAAAGCAACAGTGTATTGATACAGTTAGTTCTAAATCTATTTCCTATAATTTCAAATAGGAGTCTAAGGAGAAAAAAATCAAACCAGAAAACACGACCGAAGCGTATATAAGTGATGTGTGAAAACAAACGAAATCACCGTACCTGAAATTTGTTATTGTGAGAAATATGTTTAGAAAAGATTTTAGATCAAAACATGAGGAAAAAAATACAAAATAAAACTGCTATCAAAAACCAATTTACTGCCACATTCGTTGCATAAATAGATCCAGAAAGAAAATGCCATTTGTTGAGTTTGCTGAAGATCTCGCTTGCCACAGGTATTGGAAAATTGATATTTGATATCCATTTGATTTGCACACCGAGTTTTCTCACCCGAAGTGATAAGTGTCACCTCGTAAATGAGAGCGAGTCGTCCTATCTCACACGCCGCGCAGAATAACCCTTCGTGAGGACGACCCCAGGTTATTTTTCGACTGCTGCTGCGGGTGATTGAGATGTTCTACTTGACTTGAAACTCGTTGATGTTTTCCGTCTTGAAAGCAGCTAACCTGGATATGCCGTTCTCGATTATTTTTCCCTTTTTTTCTCTCTTATGAGCTTAAGCGCGGTCGCGCACGTATTGCATTCAATGCTGTAAATAGTCATTTCGAAAATTTGGATGAATTTACTGATAACTTGTTTCAGACGCTGAATTTATGAATATGGTGTATAATAAAATAATTGCTCTTGACTAATTCTAAAATTTTGTCTAACAGTGCATTGCCCTAACTGGTATATAGAAAGTGTAATGTTCACTGTTAAATTCAAATGATATTCAATGATGCATATCATTTGAATATTCCGATATCACGATCTCACGTATCAGATTTTAGAGTTAGAGCAATACATTGTGAGACACATCTATGAAAATAATCAAGCACAAAAATTGCACCATGCGTGATATTTTAAAAATCAGCTTCTGGAACGAATTATCGGCATTGGGTCGAAATGACTTTTTAAGAATAATCGAAACACTTTTAATATTAGCCCTGACCAAGGATGAAGGGTTTGACGATGATTCGTCAAGTGTCGATATAATCAACCTTTTGATTAATACTAATAATTATAGTTGAGATATTTCTATTAATTTAAGTTATTTATGTTTTCGAAACTTGATTTATCATACCTTTAACATTTAACAACAGCTACAGTTGCGCATGATCTAACTATAGCTGCCTATCACTAATGTGGTCCCTCTGTATTTTTTTCCCCAGGGCTTAAGTACGGGTCTATACTAACAATTCTAGCAAGACCCCGAAATCAACGTTTATCCGCGTAGATTACTTATATTGTATTATTACTAACTTTTCTTTCCTGCTTTATTGTTACTTTTGTTGATAGGCGGAAGTGTCTATTATAATTAATTTCATTAACTCACATTAACAATTACTTTATTATTGTTTATTTTCTAATTTCTTTTCTCTTCTCTTGCCTCTCTTGTTTTTGATGCCATAAACGTATGAATGTTATCATTTATTGAACTGCCCTTTGATTCAGTAATGAATTGGGCGACGTTCGGCAGGTTGGTCGAGGCGGAAGTGAAGTAAGAGTAAGAAATGACATTCGTCATGTCATTGTTATTTGGATCCTAGTTCTAAAATACTGGGCTCTTTAGTTCACCTCATCTAGTTCAAAAGGGCCTGAACGAAATGGGGGGCTTACGCATATCACTTGAAGATGTGACATGACGGAACATTTTTAATATTAGCATAGAACATGAGTCGATGTTGCATAAGTTGATTGAGTTGCTATATTGAAAATATAATAACGCATGGTTAACAAATACATTTGATAATGAATTAATCATCTCGTTGTTTGCCCCCCAAACATGTTTAATTCTGATGTTCCCTCATTTCACATCCGTTGAACCATACTGAACAGCCATTTCGTTTTGATAATATCACTTTATAATGACTACCTAATCACCAAATTATTATTCCGTTTCCGTTTCAGCAATCAAACGCCTCTCTCTCTCTTGCTTCACTTTCTGCCTAATACTATCCTCTAAGTAATGTATCTAACCCTTTTGGGGGGTGGGTAGTTAATAACCGGCACCTTCTTGGGGAATAACCCGGTGTGCTATATGGTCTAGGGCATATCAACGGGAAGGGTTGGTAGGTTCTCACCTAGCTTAAACGCAGATGAGCGGACAGTGGTCCCTGGCAGACTGAGAAATTACGGAGCCAATTATAGAAGTCGAGTCGACCGTCACTTTGCTCGACAGGTTTATTTTGCCATTACAGTAGTCGAGATCGACGAATTTTTGTCGAGCAGGTCGACTCAGTAGACCGTGCGAAAACGGGTGATTGATTTGTCACATTCTGTCGAGTAAGTTTGTTTTGATTCGCGATTTTCGTCTAGAAGTGATAACTGACTGAGCAAGGTAAGGAAACCGTTTTTTTTTTTTTTTTTTTTAGGAAGGAATATCAGAAAAAGCTATTTTCTTCTAGCGAAAAATGTCCACTCCTCATAAGAAGACAAATGACCGTCAGTTCGAACGGCTCGTCGAACTGATGAAAATGAATGTGGACATCGCCAGAGGCTTTTGTGGAGTTGGATCCAGCAAAACAAACGTGAAGGAAAAGTGGGAGGAAATTGGGAAAGAGCTCGATTCACTTGGACCATTAATTCGCCTTGGATCGGAATGGCATAAAGTAAGTGTTAACTTTTCATTTGGATTCTATTAAACTTGTGATTCTCACGCGAGTAGTGCACCACACACGAAGCGCAAAATAAGTTTGATTATATTTAGCGTTCAGCTTCCGACACTTCACAAACAGATATGTGATAATAGTTTTGTTGAAATTGTTTTACAGGTCTGGATCAACATGAAAGGGAAGATCAAGAAAATACTCGGATCGTATTTAGCAGAATTCAGAGCGACAGGTGGGGGCCAATAAAGTAAAACGACTTATGCCACTGCAGCAAGAAATTGATATGCTGCTTAACATATTTTAAGTGACAACCCAGCGGGAAATTCATTTGAGTGCAATGGGCATTCAGATTTAAACATGAATTTGAAGAACAACGAAAATATAACACCAAAAGAAGGGTATTAAGATCGCTTGAAAATTCGACTTTTTATCCGAGGCCCAGAGGGCCGAGTGTCATATACCATTCGACTCAGCTCGACGAACTGAGCACATGTCTGTGTGTATGTATGTGTGTGTGTGTGTGTGTGTGTGTGTGTGTGTGTGTGTGTGTGTGTGTGTGTGTGTGTGTGTGTTACAAATAATGTCACATCGGTTTCTCAGCCATTTGTGAACCGATTTCAGTTCTGTTGACGGCAAATGAAAGCTACAACATTCCCATAGAACGCTATTGATTTTTTTTTTTTTCGGACATTTCGTTACGAAGATATCAACGAAACAGTACTTGACGGCCTATTATAATAGTAATCAAACAGTTTAGTCTCCGATTACATACTGAGCTATTTGTGTACCGATTTTAGTTTTGTTAGCGCCAAATTAAACTTATAAAATTTTTAGAATAACTGATCAAAATTTCATTATGATTGGATAATCCTTCATGGAGATATGACCAAAACAATACCTGAGAGCACATAATTGTGAGATGAAAATATACTCGTTGCAGTTCAAAACCGAACAAGACCACTCACCCCAATCGATGCCGCTTGTATTCTATTGTTCTGCATCTGGTGCGTTGTATAGCACATTCAGCGGACTAGCCACACTATGCGACTCTATAGAATTAGAGCAGGATCGATTGGCTCGAGTGGTCCGGTTTTGAACTGCAACGAGTATATTCGAAAATTACACAAAGTCTCCATTCACTATAACTACACAATTTTCAACGAACATGTACTTGTTAAGCATCTTGAATCCATATCGATAATCAAAATTGACGCTTAGGATTGTGTAATAATTCATTCTATGGACTGATTATATGGAATTTCTAATATTTATGTAATTTTTCCTTTTATATACCTAATATAAACAGGTCGTTAAAGACTATTAATGGCAATATTTTAATCACATCGATGAACAATACGTTCAGGATTGACAAATAATTCATTTTATAAACTGAATGTATGACATATCGAATATTCCTGGTTCTTCCTGGAATTTCTGATTAAAATATGTATACAGTACCATATTGGCCACATTTGAGTTCGTAATTCTGGTGAAGTGTAAGAAGGGTTCAGTCTCACCATCGGTGGATTAATTCAGGTTTTTCACTTAATGTTTGATTTTCAATTATTTCTAGCATTAAAATAAACTGATCGTTGAACACTGTTAGTGTTATTTTTCACTATATCGAAAAAGAATACGTTCAGGCTTGTCTAATAGTATTTTTTATTAATTGAATATATGAAGTATCGAATATCTTCGGAACTAACTTCTTTTTACCCTTCTTACACCAAAAGAAGGGTATTAAGATCGCTTGAAAATTCGACTTTTTATCCGAGGCCCAGAGGGCCGAGTGTCATATACCATTCGACTCAGCTCGACGAACTGAGCACATGTCTGTGTGTATGTATGTGTGTGTGTGTGTGTGTGTGTGTGTGTGTGTGTGTGTGTGTGTGTGTGTGTGTGTGTGTGTACAAATAATGTCACATCGGTTTCTCAGCCATTTGTGAACCGATTTCAGTTCTGTTGACGGCAAATGAAAGCTACAACATTCCCATAGAACGCTATTGATTTTTTTTTTATTCGGACATTTCGTTACGAAGATATCAACGAAACAGTACTTGACGGCCTATTATAATAGTAATCAAACAGTGGTAGTCTCCGATTACATACTGAGCTATTTGTGTACCGATTTTAGTTTTGTTAGCGCCAAATTAAACTTATAAAATTTTTAAATAGTTGATCAAAATTTCATTAGGATTGGATAATCCTTCATGGAGATATGACCAAAACAATACCTGAGAGCATATAATTGCACATAATTCGTTGCAGTTCAAAACCGGAAAACACAATTCGCACTAATCGATCCTGTTTGCATTCTATAGTGTCGCATCTGTTACGTTTTATGACGCATGAGATAGTCAGAACTGACGGTTAAAAATTGTCTAATACTTCATTTTATATATTGAATATTTGAAACATAGTATATTTCTACAACTTCTCTTTTTACCCTTCTTACACCAAAAGAAGGGTATTAAGATCGCTTGAAAATTCGACTTTTTATCCGAGGCCCAGAGGGCCGAGTGTCATATACCATTCGACTCAGCTCGACGAACTGAGCACATGTCTGTGTGTATGTATGTGTGTGTGTGTGTGTGTGTGTGTGTGTGTGTGTGTGTGTGTGTGTGTGTGTGTGTGCGTTACAAATAATGTCACATCGGTTTCTCAGCCATTTGTGAACCGATTTCAGTTCTGTTGACGGCAAATGAAAGCTACAACATTCCCATAGAACGCTATTGATTTTTTTTTTATTCGGACATTTCGTTACGAAGATATCAACGAAACAGTACTTGACGGCCTATTATAATAGTAATCAAACAGTGGTAGTCTCCGATTACATACTGAGCTATTTGTGTACCGATTTTAGTTTTGTTAGCGCCAAATTAAACTTATAAAATTTTTAAATAGTTGATCAAAATTTCATTAGGATTGGATAATCCTTCATGGAGATATGACCAAAACAATACCTGAGAGCATATAATTGCACATAATTCGTTGCAGTTCAAAACCGGAAAACACAATTCGCACTAATCGATCCTGTTTGCATTCTATAGTGTCGCATCTGTTACGTTTTATGACGCATGAGATAGTCAGAACTGACGGTTAAAAATTGTCTAATACTTCATTTTATATATTGAATATTTGAAACATAGTATATTTCTACAACTTCTCTTTTTACCCTTCTTACACCAAAAGAAGGGTATTAAGATCGCTTGAAAATTCGACTTTTTATCCGAGGCCCAGAGGGCCGAGTGTCATATACCATTCGACTCAGCTCGACGAACTGAGCACATGTCTGTGTGTATGTATGTGTGTGTGTGTGTGTGTGTGTGTGTGTGTGTGTGTGTGTGTGTGTGTGTGTGTGTGTGCGTTACAAATAAGGTCACATCGGTTTCTCAGCCATTTGTGAACCGATTTCAGTTCTGTTGACGGCAAATGAAAGCTACAACATTCCCATAGAACGCTATTGATTTTTTTTTTTTTCGGACATTTCGTTACGAAGATATCAACGAAACAGTACTTGACGGCCTATTATAATAGTAATCAAACAGTGGTAGTCTCCGATTACATACTGAGCTATTTGTGTACCGATTTTAGTTTTGTTAGCGCCAAATTAAACTTATAAAATTTTTAAATAGTTGATCAAAATTTCATTAGGATTGGATAATCCTTCATGGAGATATGACCAAAACAATACCTGAGAGCATATAATTGCACATAATTCGTTGCAGTTCAAAACCGGAAAACACAATTCGCACTAATCGATCCTGTTTGCATTCTATAGTGTCGCATCTGTTACGTTTTATGACGCATGAGATAGTCAGAACTGACGGTTAAAAATTGTCTAATACTTCATTTTATATATTGAATATTTGAAACATAGTATATTTCTACAACTTCTCTTTTTACCCTTCTTACACCAAAAGAAGGGTATTAAGATCGCTTGAAAATTCGACTTTTTATCCGAGGCCCAGAGGGCCGAGTGTCATATACCATTCGACTCAGCTCGACGAACTGAGCACATGTCTGTGTGTATGTATGTGTGTGTGTGTGTGTGTGTGTGTGTGTGTGTGTGTGTGTGTGTGTGTGTGTGTGTGCGTTACAAATAATGTCACATCGGTTTCTCAGCCATTTGTGAACCGATTTCAGTTCTGTTGACGGCAAATGAAAGCTACAACATTCCCATAGAACGCTATTGATTTTTTTTTTATTCGGACATTTCGTTACGAAGATATCAACGAAACAGTACTTGACGGCCTATTATAATAGTAATCAAACAGTGGTAGTCTCCGATTACATACTGAGCTATTTGTGTACCGATTTTAGTTTTGTTAGCGCCAAATTAAACTTATAAAATTTTTAAATAGTTGATCAAAATTTCATTAGGATTGGATAATCCTTCATGGAGATATGACCAAAACAATACCTGAGAGCATATAATTGCACATAATTCGTTGCAGTTCAAAACCGGAAAACACAATTCGCACTAATCGATCCTGTTTGCATTCTATAGTGTCGCATCTGTTACGTTTTATGACGCATGAGATAGTCAGAACTGACGGTTAAAAATTGTCTAATACTTCATTTTATATATTGAATATTTGAAACATAGTATATTTCTACAACTTCTCTTTTTTCACTTAATGTTTGATTTTCAATTATTTCTAGCATTAAAATAAACTGATCGTTGAACACTGTTAGTGTTATTTTTCACTATATCGAAAAAGAATACGTTCAGGCTTGTCTAATAGTATTTTTTATTAATTGAATATATGAAGTATCGAATATCTTCGGAACTAACTTCTTTTTTACCCTTCTTACACCAAAAGAAGGGTATTAAGATCGCTTGAAAATTCGACTTTTTATCCGAGGCCCAGAGGGCCGAGTGTCATATACCATTCGACTCAGCTCGACGAACTGAGCACATGTCTGTGTGTATGTATGTGTGTGTGTGTGTGTGTGTGTGTGTGTGTGTGTGTGTGTGTGTGTGTGTGTGCGTTACAAATAATGTCACATCGGTTTCTCAGCCATTTGTGAACCGATTTCAGTTCTGTTGACGGCAAATGAAAGCTACAACATTCCCATAGAACGCTATTGATTTTTTTTTATTCGGACATTTCGTTACGAAGATATCAACGAAACAGTACTTGACGGCCTATTATAATAGTAATCAAACAGTGGTAGTCTCCGATTACATACTGAGCTATTTGTGTACCGATTTTAGTTTTGTTAGCGCCAAATTAAACTTATAAAATTTTTAAATAGTTGATCAAAATTTCATTAGGATTGGATAATCCTTCATGGAGATATGACCAAAACAATACCTGAGAGCATATAATTGCACATAATTCGTTGCAGTTCAAAACCGGAAAACACAATTCGCACTAATCGATCCTGTTTGCATTCTATAGTGTCGCATCTGTTACGTTTTATGACGCATGAGATAGTCAGAACTGACGGTTAAAAATTGTCTAATACTTCATTTTATATATTGAATATTTGAAACATAGTATATTTCTACAACTTCTCTTTTTACCCTTCTTACACCAAAAGAAGGGTATTAAGATCGCTTGAAAATTCGACTTTTTATCCGAGGCCCAGAGGGCCGAGTGTCATATACCATTCGACTCAGCTCGACGAACTGAGCACATGTCTGTGTGTATGTATGTGTGTGTGTGTGTGTGTGTGTGTGTGTGTGTGTGTGTGTGTGTGTGTGTGTGTGTGGCGTTACAAATAATGTCACATCGGTTTCTCAGCCATTTGTGAACCGATTTCAGTTCTGTTGACGGCAAATGAAAGCTACAACATTCCCATAGAACGCTATTGATTTTTTTTTTATTCGGACATTTCGTTACGAAGATATCAACGAAACAGTACTTGACGGCCTATTATAATAGTAATCAAACAGTGGTAGTCTCCGATTACATACTGAGCTATTTGTGTACCGATTTTAGTTTTGTTAGCGCCAAATTAAACTTATAAAATTTTTAAATAGTTGATCAAAATTTCATTAGGATTGGATAATCCTTCATGGAGATATGACCAAAACAATACCTGAGAGCATATAATTGCACATAATTCGTTGCAGTTCAAAACCGGAAAACACAATTCGCACTAATCGATCCTGTTTGCATTCTATAGTGTCGCATCTGTTACGTTTTATGACGCATGAGATAGTCAGAACTGACGGTTAAAAATTGTCTAATACTTCATTTTATATATTGAATATTTGAAACATAGTATATTTCTACAACTTCTCTTTTTACCCTTCTTACACCAAAAGAAGGGTATTAAGATCGCTTGAAAATTCGACTTTTTATCCGAGGCCCAGAGGGCCGAGTGTCATATACCATTCGACTCAGCTCGACGAACTGAGCACATGTCTGTGTGTATGTATGTGTGTGTGTGTGTGTGTGTGTGTGTGTGTGTGTGTGTATGTGTGTGTGTGCGTTACAAATAATGTCACATCGGTTTCTCAGCCATTTGTGAACCGATTTCAGTTCTGTTGACGGCAAATGAAAGCTACAACATTCCCATAGAACGCTATTGATTTTTTTTTTTTCGGACATTTCGTTACGAAGATATCAACGAAACAGTACTTGACGGCCTATTATAATAGTAATCAAACAGTGGTAGTCTCCGATTACATACTGAGCTATTTGTGTACCGATTTTAGTTTTGTTAGCGCCAAATTAAAGTTATAAAATTTTTAAATAATTGATCAAAATTTCATTAGGATTGGATAATCCTTCATGGAGATATGACCAAAACAATACCTGAGAGCACATAATTGTGAGATGAAAATATACTCGTTGCAGTACCGAACAAGACCACTCACCCCAATCGATGCTGCTTGTATTCTATTGTTCTGCCTCTGGTGCGTTGTATAGCACATACAGCGGACTAGCCACACTATGCGACTCTATAGAATTAGAGTAGGATCGGTTGGCTCGATGAACTGCAACGAGTATATTCGAAAATTACACAAAGTCTCCATTCACTATAACTACACAATTTTCAACGAACATGTACTTGTTAAGCATCTTGAATCCATATCGATAATCAAAATTGACGCTTAGGATTGTGTAATAATTCATTCTATGGACTGATTATATGGAATTTCTAATATTTATGTAATTTTTCCTTTTATATACCTAATATAAACAGGTCGTTAAAGACTATTAATGGCAATATTTTAATCACATCGATGAACAATACGTTCAGGATTGACAAATAATTCATTTTATAAACTGAATGTATGACATATCGAATATTCCTGGTTCTTCCTGGAATTTCTGATGAAAATATGTATACAGTACCATATTGGCCACATTTGAGTTCGTAATTCTGGTGAAGTGTAAGAAGGGTTCAGTCTCACCATCGGTGGATTAATTCAGGTTTTTCACTTAATGTTTGATTTTCAATTATTTCTAGCATTAAAATAAACTGATCGTTGAACACTGTTAGTGTTATTTTTCACTATATCGAAAAAGAATACGTTCAGGCTTGTCTAATAGTATTTTTTATTAATTGAATATATGAAGTATCGAATATCTTCGGAACTAACTTCTTTTTTACCCTTCTTACACCAAAAGAAGGGTATTAAGATCGCTTGAAAATTCGACTTTTTATCCGAGGCCCAGAGGGCCGAGTGTCATATACCATTCGACTCAGCTCGACGAACTGAGCACATGTCTGTGTGTATGTATGTGTGTGTGTGTGTGTTTTAAAGAGAAAGGTCGGTTCCGGAGGTAACCATGATTCTCGTTTCGTCGCGGAGAGGAAGAAAGTGATTAAATAATTTAAGAAGAAACCGAATATCTCCGTTCGTGATGTGGCGAAAAAAGTGAAAATGTCTACATCGTTCGTCCAGAAAGTAAAGAAAAGTGCAGGCTTGAAATCATTCAAAGTAGGTGTTGCTCCAAATCGTAACGACAGCCAGAACAAGAGCGCAAAATCTCGATCGAGAAAATTATATGACACTATGCTGAAGGAATACGACTGCGACGACGAAACATATTGCAAAGCTGACTTTAAGCAGATACCGGGACTACAGTTTTATACCTCGTTGCAAAGAGGAAATGTTGCTGATCATTTTAAGCAAAAAAAAATGTCGAAGTTCTCAAAAAAAATACCTCGTATGGCAGGCAATATGTGGATGCGGTCTCAGAAGCGACATCTTCATCACGACTGGCACTCTAAATGGACAAATTTACGTAAAAGAGCGTCTGAATAAACGACTGTTGCCGTTCATTCGGGAACACAACGGTTCGGTGCTGTTCTGGCCTGTCCTGGCATCTTGCCACTATGGAAAACTGGCTAAGGATTGGTACATTACTAATTGTGTAAATATTGTCCCAAATTATTGCAATCCGCCAAATTCGCCAGAACTCCGTCCGATCGAAAAGTATTGGGCTCTGGTCAAGAGGAATCTTCGAAAAACGAATAGCGTAGCAATTGATGAGAAAAGCTTCAGGCGTAACTAGCAGAAAGCTGCAAAATTGGTGACGGATGACACTGTGCAAAAACTGATGGAAGGTGTCAAACGAAAGGTGCGGGCATTTGGATATAACAGGTCAAATTGACTTAACTGTATATGTTTTATATTTGTATTTTCATGAAGTCTTAAATAAATGATTTACTTTTGATTTTCTCATATTTTCCATTTAATACCATTAATTTCCCGTTGACTACTTTTTGGTGTGCACATTCTTTAGCGCACCGGTATTGTAACGTGAAGCCTGCTGTCTATCACATTTGTTCGTTTTTAATCGAAACATCCCGTTTGTCGTCATTGTCGCTTTGGCTAACATTTGCGTGAGAGTATATGAAATAAGAAATACACATTGCCAATCTAAAGATCAATGACAAACTAAAAGTTTGGTCATGTACGTCTGTCTTAAAGTAGACCAGTTTGTGATCGTAGCAATCGACATGTTTTGGTTGATTGTTTTTGAGAGTGGATGGGTAAAAAGAAGGAGAGGGTTCAGAAAATTGACGTTTGCAGCAAATCGTGACCTGGCCTATTTCATTTCGTGTGCGAAGGCGACCCAGAACAAAGGTTTTTCTCTGTGACTTTTGATGAAGGGTAGCAATCGCTTCTGCAGACACTCTTTCTGATAGATCTCCTTGTTGATTGTGCCTGTAGTGACGAAAGATTTATTCTTTTTGCCACACGTGCAAATTGCTTGCCACACAAGGTATTTTTTGGAAAATTTCGATGCCTTCTTCGTTCTGAAATGCTCAGCTGTAGCATTTCTGGCCATAGCAGAATAAAAAGCCAGCCCTGGAAGCTGCTTTAAATCTTCCAGGACATAAGTTTCATCGTCCATAACAACGAATGAAAACTTCTTCAAATATTCGCAGTACAAACGTCGAGCCCGTGATTTTGCTGCCAAGTTCTGTTTGTCGTTGCGATTTGAAACTGTTTTTACTTTATACGACTCAAGTCCCAAACGTTGTTTTGATTTTTGGACAAAACCAGGCGACATCCTTATTTTAAGAGCCACCGTTCGAATTGGGGGTTATGGGTTTGTCGTTAATATCCTTTTCACCTCTCGGTCCATGACAGGATCAGCGCGTCCAATGTTTTTGTCACTTCTCGGTTTCCTCTCCACCGTCAAACGTTCCGAAAATGATTTGAACACATCTTGGACAGTGGATATAGGTAAATCCAATGTTTTGCAAGGTCCCGTATTGACAAGTCAGGATTTGCCGTACGCCCGTACAAAATTCGCTCGCGCACTTGTTTTTCTTTCGTCGCCATCTTGAATACTAAACATGAAATGTAAACATCAATCATAGTCTTTTTCATCATATACTCTCAGCTATACCACAGTGAAATTTTTCATTCCTACATGTAATATTTTAAAAGTTGCAATGATTTGAAGGTGTCCGGATTAATGTGGATACAGACCTTACATAGCGGCTTGGTTTAACCACTTTGAAAGGAACAACGCAGTTGGTCTTCATTGGCATCCAATCTTCAATTGTTTTCAAATCTGAGTTCAAATTGAGGTCCTTCAAGATTTTCAGATGTCCTATCAGATCTCCATCTAGTATTCTATTGTAACGGATAAACAGCAGAGCTCTTTTTGCTGTATTTTGAGGAGGGCATCCAAAGCAACTCATGGTATACTTTTCATTGCCCCTGTCATTGATATACAAGCGATTCTTTGTAACTTACCTAACTTCTTTTGAGCGGTTACCTCATTTGTTTTGGGCCACCATACCAAAGAAGCATCAGTAATTTTTGGTCGGACTATTGCTGTATAAATCCAGCTTACCATGTTTGGTCGTAGACCCCATTTTTTCCCCAAAATTATTATTGATTACATACAGCTTCATCAAATATCCCAGGTGCTGAATAAACTGCTTAAAACCCGTCCGTACCCTATATATGCCAATGAAGCTGACACTTTTTCGCCCGAGCTCACGTTCTTAAGGCCACCATATTTCCACTGAGTTCTCAAAAGCTTTCCCTACCAATGACTTTACAATTATGAAAAATTACTTAAAAAATTAAAAGCATCAAATCAGTTTCATCATTTCAAAAGGGCAAATCTGCTCTTGTAAACACTGACTTTTCCGATTATATTTTCTCGAACCAAAAGGCCACACATTAAAAGAAAGTACTTTGTCAGGAAGAGAAACGTTTCCATCAGATTCAGTTTGAAGGTGTTCGATTTAACTTCCACGAAATTAGAAGATAAAATCTCTGTTTACAAAAGTAGATTTGTTAAACCTCATGTTGTTGTTTCAATGACGAAGAGAAAAGTAGGCTCTGCTTGTGAATGGCCATGACGTTTGTTTTTTTGTCGTAGTGAATTCATGAGGCTCTTGGTTTTGTTTTGGAAATATTTTGGCGGATTAGGTTACTCACGCTCATTGGATTTACCAAACATTTAGTTACTTTTATCAATTTTCATAAAACAGGCTGAAACGTCAAACCATGGGTAAGGTGATTTATGAATGTGGGTAAATCTCACTCTATTCTTCTATAGTTCCTCATGAAGATGTGACCGGAACAATACCTGAGAGCACATCGATTGTGAAATGAAAATATACTTCTTGCAGTTCAAACACGGACAAGACCACTCGCACCAATCGATACCGCTTGCATTCTATAGTGTCGCATCTGGTGCGTTGTATAGCGCATCAGATGCACCATTCAGCGCTCTAGATGCGACACTATAGACTCTATAGAATTAGAACAGGATCGATTGGCGCGAGTGGTCTTGTCCGGTTTTGAACTGCAACGAGTATTCAAAAATTACAAAAAGTCTCCATTTACTATAACTGCGCAATTTTCAACGAACATCTACTCATTCAGCATCTTGAATCCATATCGATAATCAAAATTGACGGTTAGGATTGTCTAATAGTTTATTTTATGGACTGAATACATGAAATTCCTAATATCCATGTTATTTTCCCTTTTCTAGCACTAACAAAAAAGTTCCTCTGGTGAAGTGTAAGTAGGGTTTCAGTCTCACCATCAGTAGATCAATTCGGGTTTTGACGTAGGACTTACGTCTCTTTTTTCTATTCCTTTATAGGGGCGCCGTTCTAATTTTTTTTTAAATCGAAAGCTTTACGCGGGTTTGGAGATTTTATCTTTTTATCTCCTCTCTGGCCTACAGAAATTTTATGATACGTAATTCATTCGAAAGGTAGAACATCAAAGCTGAAACCCTGATGTTAACTTAATTCATTGCACTTGTTAAAACTAATTAAAAAGAACTTAAAAGAAAAATCTCTAAACGCACAAAGCTATTGGTCGAAAATGACATCATATTTGCACGGCGCTCTGATTGGTTCATACTGCCACAATTACCGTGCCAGCGATTATGAAACATGTGGGACGACCGACCAACCATCAGTTCTCGCTGTGGATCTGTATGCGACAGACATGTTCGCCGAGCACGTTGGTAGAAAACGCCACCCGTAAAAAAAAGACCAGAATCATCCCACGTCACCTGCAGCTGGCCATCCGGAACGACGAGGAGCTGAAAAAACGTTTCTCCGGTGTGACCATTTCACAGAGTGGTGTCCTGCCAAACGTCCTGCAGCCCAAGAAGATTGATAATTTCAATCGCGAACCATGTTCCATCCGTAAACAACTAAAATCCATCCTTTTCAGGACGGTCTAATAATTTTACCGACTAAAGAATATGTTTGATTGAAATTCCTCTTGAGCTGTTCGGAATGTTCATAAGCACGCACCGGTTCAACAAGGCGTTGTTTAAAAAGCCGCGTTCCGGAGAAAATTGCCAAATCAATCGCCCACGTCATCTTCGTGGGTAAGTGGTTAGCGGCGTCACCCGTCGTTCCAGCGTTTGCCATGAAGTGAGGGTACGATTCCCGCTCCAGCCAGTGGAACTTTTGGAAAAACGAAAATGTCCATACTTATCCACTGGGTTTTTAGGTTAAGTTGTTAGTTGTAATTCGCTCTATGTTCAATGTAGATTTAAACACAGGATCCACCCAACAAACATCGGTGTGGAATTAGAGCTTGTTCAAACAAATTTGGAGAAGCTATTCAGCTATTCTAGAAGAAACAGCTGAATAGCTTCTCCAAATTTGCTTGAACAAGCTCTAATTCAACACCAATGTTTGTTGGGTATTTAACACCTACAAGCACGTTGGACATTCAACAAACAAAATATTATTAACAGTTAATGCGACCCGAATTGCAGTTTCTATAAATTTTCGTGGAGAACCAA